>CM069449.1:36625097-36912381 GCA_035610835.1 Ophiura sarsii | reverse complement strand
TGATCAGCCAAGCAAAAAAGTCAATTACAAGTTTTGGGTCAGAGGTCAAGAAAAGGTCTTCTTTATATTAGTCGAGAAACGACTAATATACTGTATTCGTCCTGTTTCCTCTTCTTTCTTCAGCCATGGGACCTATAGCTCCGTAACCATTGAGCCGATTTTGACCATATTTGGTCACAAGTACCCTTATGTGCACCACTACTCAGGTTTTAAAGCACAAGAGGTCAAAGGTCACACAGGGGTCAAACGCGATTTTCACTTAAAACGTCCTTGCTACTTAGCGAAATGACACAGGATGCTGAGAAATGGTCAACATGTTCCTTTGGACAGTACGCATGTATAATAGTTCGGTTTTTAAAATCGAAAAATATTTGGCGTCAGTAGGGGTCAAAATGTAAATTGTCACTCCAATCACTCAAAATGCTACTTGTCCGAGAGGAAATGACTAATGATTGTCAGAATTAGTCAAAAGATTCCTCTCATCCATGTTCATATAGGGTCCTTCTCCACTAAAAGTGACATGTCACACGGGGTCACTAGAGGTCATTGAACTATACAGGTGAAAATCTTAAGACATGCTCCGATTTTGACGGGACTACTTTTTTCTTGTGCGCATTGATCAGCCAAGCAAAAAAGTCAATTACAAGTTTTGGGTCAGAGGTCAAGAAAAGGTCTTCTTTATATTAGTCGAGAAACGACTAATATACTGTATTCGTCCTGTTTCCTCTTCTTTCTTCAGCCATGGGACCTATAGCTCCGTAACCATTGAGCCGATTTTGACCATATTTGGTCACAAGTACCCTTATGTGCACCACTACTCAGGTTTTAAAGCACAAGAGGTCAAAGGTCACACAGGGGTCAAACGCGATTTTCACTTAAAACGTCCTTGCTACTTAGCGAAATGACACAGGATGCTGAGAAATGGTCAACATGTTCCTTTGGACAGTACGCATGTATAATAGTTCGGTTTTTAAAATCGAAAAATATTTGGCGTCAGTAGGGGTCAAAATGTAAATTGTCACTCCAATCACTCAAAATGCTACTTGTCCGAGAGGAAATGACTAATGATTGTCAGAATTAGTCAAAAGATTCCTCTCATCCATGTTCATATAGGGTCCTTCTCCACTAAAAGTGACATGTCACACGGGGTCACTAGAGGTCATTGAACTATACAGGTGAAAATCTTAAGACATGCTCCGATTTTGACGGGACTACTTTTTTCTTGTGCGCATTGATCAGCCAAGCAAAAAAGTCAATTACAAGTTTTGGGTCAGAGGTCAAGAAAAGGTCTTCTTTATATTAGTCGAGAAACGACTAATATACTGTATTCGTCCTGTTTCCTCTTCTTTCTTCAGCCATGGGACCTATAGCTCCGTAACCATTGAGCCGATTTTGACCATATTTGGTCACAAGTACCCTTATGTGCACCACTACTCAGGTTTTAAAGCACAAGAGGTCAAAGGTCACACAGGGGTCAAACGCGATTTTCACTTAAAACGTCCTTGCTACTTAGCGAAATGACACAGGATGCTGAGAAATGGTCAACATGTTCCTTTGGACAGTACGCATGTATAATAGTTCGGTTTTTAAAATCGAAAAATATTTGGCGTCAGTAGGGGTCAAAATGTAAATTGTCACTCCAATCACTCAAAATGCTACTTGTCCGAGAGGAAATGACTAATGATTGTCAGAATTAGTCAAAAGATTCCTCTCATCCATGTTCATATAGGGTCCTTCTCCACTAAAAGTGACATGTCACACGGGGTCACTAGAGGTCATTGAACTATACAGGTGAAAATCTTAAGACATGCTCCGATTTTGACGGGACTACTTTTTTCTTGTGCGCATTGATCAGCCAAGCAAAAAAGTCAATTACAAGTTTTGGGTCAGAGGTCAAGAAAAGGTCTTCTTTATATTAGTCGAGAAACGACTAATATACTGTATTCGTCCTGTTTCCTCTTCTTTCTTCAGCCATGGGACCTATAGCTCCGTAACCATTGAGCCGATTTTGACCATATTTGGTCACAAGTACCCTTATGTGCACCACTACTCAGGTTTTAAAGCACAAGAGGTCAAAGGTCACACAGGGGTCAAACGCGATTTTCACTTAAAACGTCCTTGCTACTTAGCGAAATGACACAGGATGCTGAGAAATGGTCAACATGTTCCTTTGGACAGTACGCATGTATAATAGTTCGGTTTTTAAAATCGAAAAATATTTGGCGTCAGTAGGGGTCAAAATGTAAATTGTCACTCCAATCACTCAAAATGCTACTTGTCCGAGAGGAAATGACTAATGATTGTCAGAATTAGTCAAAAGATTCCTCTCATCCATGTTCATATAGGGTCCTTCTCCACTAAAAGTGACATGTCACACGGGGTCACTAGAGGTCATTGAACTATACAGGTGAAAATCTTAAGACATGCTCCGATTTTGACGGGACTACTTTTTTCTTGTGCGCATTGATCAGCCAAGCAAAAAAGTCAATTACAAGTTTTGGGTCAGAGGTCAAGAAAAGGTCTTCTTTATATTAGTCGAGAAACGACTAATATACTGTATTCGTCCTGTTTCCTCTTCTTTCTTCAGCCATGGGACCTATAGCTCCGTAACCATTGAGCCGATTTTGACCATATTTGGTCACAAGTACCCTTATGTGCACCACTACTCAGGTTTTAAAGCACAAGAGGTCAAAGGTCACACAGGGGTCAAACGCGATTTTCACTTAAAACGTCCTTGCTACTTAGCGAAATGACACAGGATGCTGAGAAATGGTCAACATGTTCCTTTGGACAGTACGCATGTATAATAGTTCGGTTTTTAAAATCGAAAAATATTTGGCGTCAGTAGGGGTCAAAATGTAAATTGTCACTCCAATCACTCAAAATGCTACTTGTCCGAGAGGAAATGACTAATGATTGTCAGAATTAGTCAAAAGATTCCTCTCATCCATGTTCATATAGGGTCCTTCTCCACTAAAAGTGACATGTCACACGGGGTCACTAGAGGTCATTGAACTATACAGGTGAAAATCTTAAGACATGCTCCGATTTTGACGGGACTACTTTTTTCTTGTGCGCATTGATCAGCCAAGCAAAAAAGTCAATTACAAGTTTTGGGTCAGAGGTCAAGAAAAGGTCTTCTTTATATTAGTCGAGAAACGACTAATATACTGTATTCGTCCTGTTTCCTCTTCTTTCTTCAGCCATGGGACCTATAGCTCCGTAACCATTGAGCCGATTTTGACCATATTTGGTCACAAGTACCCTTATGTGCACCACTACTCAGGTTTTAAAGCACAAGAGGTCAAAGGTCACACAGGGGTCAAACGCGATTTTCACTTAAAACGTCCTTGCTACTTAGCGAAATGACACAGGATGCTGAGAAATGGTCAACATGTTCCTTTGGACAGTACGCATGTATAATAGTTCGGTTTTTAAAATCGAAAAATATTTGGCGTCAGTAGGGGTCAAAATGTAAATTGTCACTCCAATCACTCAAAATGCTACTTGTCCGAGAGGAAATGACTAATGATTGTCAGAATTAGTCAAAAGATTCCTCTCATCCATGTTCATATAGGGTCCTTCTCCACTAAAAGTGACATGTCACACGGGGTCACTAGAGGTCATTGAACTATACAGGTGAAAATCTTAAGACATGCTCCGATTTTGACGGGACTACTTTTTTCTTGTGCGCATTGATCAGCCAAGCAAAAAAGTCAATTACAAGTTTTGGGTCAGAGGTCAAGAAAAGGTCTTCTTTATATTAGTCGAGAAACGACTAATATACTGTATTCGTCCTGTTTCCTCTTCTTTCTTCAGCCATGGGACCTATAGCTCCGTAACCATTGAGCCGATTTTGACCATATTTGGTCACAAGTACCCTTATGTGCACCACTACTCAGGTTTTAAAGCACAAGAGGTCAAAGGTCACACAGGGGTCAAACGCGATTTTCACTTAAAACGTCCTTGCTACTTAGCGAAATGACACAGGATGCTGAGAAATGGTCAACATGTTCCTTTGGACAGTACGCATGTATAATAGTTCGGTTTTTAAAATCGAAAAATATTTGGCGTCAGTAGGGGTCAAAATGTAAATTGTCACTCCAATCACTCAAAATGCTACTTGTCCGAGAGGAAATGACTAATGATTGTCAGAATTAGTCAAAAGATTCCTCTCATCCATGTTCATATAGGGTCCTTCTCCACTAAAAGTGACATGTCACACGGGGTCACTAGAGGTCATTGAACTATACAGGTGAAAATCTTAAGACATGCTCCGATTTTGACGGGACTACTTTTTTCTTGTGCGCATTGATCAGCCAAGCAAAAAAGTCAATTACAAGTTTTGGGTCAGAGGTCAAGAAAAGGTCTTCTTTATATTAGTCGAGAAACGACTAATATACTGTATTCGTCCTGTTTCCTCTTCTTTCTTCAGCCATGGGACCTATAGCTCCGTAACCATTGAGCCGATTTTGACCATATTTGGTCACAAGTACCCTTATGTGCACCACTACTCAGGTTTTAAAGCACAAGAGGTCAAAGGTCACACAGGGGTCAAACGCGATTTTCACTTAAAACGTCCTTGCTACTTAGCGAAATGACACAGGATGCTGAGAAATGGTCAACATGTTCCTTTGGACAGTACGCATGTATAATAGTTCGGTTTTTAAAATCGAAAAATATTTGGCGTCAGTAGGGGTCAAAATGTAAATTGTCACTCCAATCACTCAAAATGCTACTTGTCCGAGAGGAAATGACTAATGATTGTCAGAATTAGTCAAAAGATTCCTCTCATCCATGTTCATATAGGGTCCTTCTCCACTAAAAGTGACATGTCACACGGGGTCACTAGAGGTCATTGAACTATACAGGTGAAAATCTTAAGACATGCTCCGATTTTGACGGGACTACTTTTTTCTTGTGCGCATTGATCAGCCAAGCAAAAAAGTCAATTACAAGTTTTGGGTCAGAGGTCAAGAAAAGGTCTTCTTTATATTAGTCGAGAAACGACTAATATACTGTATTCGTCCTGTTTCCTCTTCTTTCTTCAGCCATGGGACCTATAGCTCCGTAACCATTGAGCCGATTTTGACCATATTTGGTCACAAGTACCCTTATGTGCACCACTACTCAGGTTTTAAAGCACAAGAGGTCAAAGGTCACACAGGGGTCAAACGCGATTTTCACTTAAAACGTCCTTGCTACTTAGCGAAATGACACAGGATGCTGAGAAATGGTCAACATGTTCCTTTGGACAGTACGCATGTATAATAGTTCGGTTTTTAAAATCGAAAAATATTTGGCGTCAGTAGGGGTCAAAATGTAAATTGTCACTCCAATCACTCAAAATGCTACTTGTCCGAGAGGAAATGACTAATGATTGTCAGAATTAGTCAAAAGATTCCTCTCATCCATGTTCATATAGGGTCCTTCTCCACTAAAAGTGACATGTCACACGGGGTCACTAGAGGTCATTGAACTATACAGGTGAAAATCTTAAGACATGCTCCGATTTTGACGGGACTACTTTTTTCTTGTGCGCATTGATCAGCCAAGCAAAAAAGTCAATTACAAGTTTTGGGTCAGAGGTCAAGAAAAGGTCTTCTTTATATTAGTCGAGAAACGACTAATATACTGTATTCGTCCTGTTTCCTCTTCTTTCTTCAGCCATGGGACCTATAGCTCCGTAACCATTGAGCCGATTTTGACCATATTTGGTCACAAGTACCCTTATGTGCACCACTACTCAGGTTTTAAAGCACAAGAGGTCAAAGGTCACACAGGGGTCAAACGCGATTTTCACTTAAAACGTCCTTGCTACTTAGCGAAATGACACAGGATGCTGAGAAATGGTCAACATGTTCCTTTGGACAGTACGCATGTATAATAGTTCGGTTTTTAAAATCGAAAAATATTTGGCGTCAGTAGGGGTCAAAATGTAAATTGTCACTCCAATCACTCAAAATGCTACTTGTCCGAGAGGAAATGACTAATGATTGTCAGAATTAGTCAAAAGATTCCTCTCATCCATGTTCATATAGGGTCCTTCTCCACTAAAAGTGACATGTCACACGGGGTCACTAGAGGTCATTGAACTATACAGGTGAAAATCTTAAGACATGCTCCGATTTTGACGGGACTACTTTTTTCTTGTGCGCATTGATCAGCCAAGCAAAAAAGTCAATTACAAGTTTTGGGTCAGAGGTCAAGAAAAGGTCTTCTTTATATTAGTCGAGAAACGACTAATATACTGTATTCGTCCTGTTTCCTCTTCTTTCTTCAGCCATGGGACCTATAGCTCCGTAACCATTGAGCCGATTTTGACCATATTTGGTCACAAGTACCCTTATGTGCACCACTACTCAGGTTTTAAAGCACAAGAGGTCAAAGGTCACACAGGGGTCAAACGCGATTTTCACTTAAAACGTCCTTGCTACTTAGCGAAATGACACAGGATGCTGAGAAATGGTCAACATGTTCCTTTGGACAGTACGCATGTATAATAGTTCGGTTTTTAAAATCGAAAAATATTTGGCGTCAGTAGGGGTCAAAATGTAAATTGTCACTCCAATCACTCAAAATGCTACTTGTCCGAGAGGAAATGACTAATGATTGTCAGAATTAGTCAAAAGATTCCTCTCATCCATGTTCATATAGGGTCCTTCTCCACTAAAAGTGACATGTCACACGGGGTCACTAGAGGTCATTGAACTATACAGGTGAAAATCTTAAGACATGCTCCGATTTTGACGGGACTACTTTTTTCTTGTGCGCATTGATCAGCCAAGCAAAAAAGTCAATTACAAGTTTTGGGTCAGAGGTCAAGAAAAGGTCTTCTTTATATTAGTCGAGAAACGACTAATATACTGTATTCGTCCTGTTTCCTCTTCTTTCTTCAGCCATGGGACCTATAGCTCCGTAACCATTGAGCCGATTTTGACCATATTTGGTCACAAGTACCCTTATGTGCACCACTACTCAGGTTTTAAAGCACAAGAGGTCAAAGGTCACACAGGGGTCAAACGCGATTTTCACTTAAAACGTCCTTGCTACTTAGCGAAATGACACAGGATGCTGAGAAATGGTCAACATGTTCCTTTGGACAGTACGCATGTATAATAGTTCGGTTTTTAAAATCGAAAAATATTTGGCGTCAGTAGGGGTCAAAATGTAAATTGTCACTCCAATCACTCAAAATGCTACTTGTCCGAGAGGAAATGACTAATGATTGTCAGAATTAGTCAAAAGATTCCTCTCATCCATGTTCATATAGGGTCCTTCTCCACTAAAAGTGACATGTCACACGGGGTCACTAGAGGTCATTGAACTATACAGGTGAAAATCTTAAGACATGCTCCGATTTTGACGGGACTACTTTTTTCTTGTGCGCATTGATCAGCCAAGCAAAAAAGTCAATTACAAGTTTTGGGTCAGAGGTCAAGAAAAGGTCTTCTTTATATTAGTCGAGAAACGACTAATATACTGTATTCGTCCTGTTTCCTCTTCTTTCTTCAGCCATGGGACCTATAGCTCCGTAACCATTGAGCCGATTTTGACCATATTTGGTCACAAGTACCCTTATGTGCACCACTACTCAGGTTTTAAAGCACAAGAGGTCAAAGGTCACACAGGGGTCAAACGCGATTTTCACTTAAAACGTCCTTGCTACTTAGCGAAATGACACAGGATGCTGAGAAATGGTCAACATGTTCCTTTGGACAGTACGCATGTATAATAGTTCGGTTTTTAAAATCGAAAAATATTTGGCGTCAGTAGGGGTCAAAATGTAAATTGTCACTCCAATCACTCAAAATGCTACTTGTCCGAGAGGAAATGACTAATGATTGTCAGAATTAGTCAAAAGATTCCTCTCATCCATGTTCATATAGGGTCCTTCTCCACTAAAAGTGACATGTCACACGGGGTCACTAGAGGTCATTGAACTATACAGGTGAAAATCTTAAGACATGCTCCGATTTTGACGGGACTACTTTTTTCTTGTGCGCATTGATCAGCCAAGCAAAAAAGTCAATTACAAGTTTTGGGTCAGAGGTCAAGAAAAGGTCTTCTTTATATTAGTCGAGAAACGACTAATATACTGTATTCGTCCTGTTTCCTCTTCTTTCTTCAGCCATGGGACCTATAGCTCCGTAACCATTGAGCCGATTTTGACCATATTTGGTCACAAGTACCCTTATGTGCACCACTACTCAGGTTTTAAAGCACAAGAGGTCAAAGGTCACACAGGGGTCAAACGCGATTTTCACTTAAAACGTCCTTGCTACTTAGCGAAATGACACAGGATGCTGAGAAATGGTCAACATGTTCCTTTGGACAGTACGCATGTATAATAGTTCGGTTTTTAAAATCGAAAAATATTTGGCGTCAGTAGGGGTCAAAATGTAAATTGTCACTCCAATCACTCAAAATGCTACTTGTCCGAGAGGAAATGACTAATGATTGTCAGAATTAGTCAAAAGATTCCTCTCATCCATGTTCATATAGGGTCCTTCTCCACTAAAAGTGACATGTCACACGGGGTCACTAGAGGTCATTGAACTATACAGGTGAAAATCTTAAGACATGCTCCGATTTTGACGGGACTACTTTTTTCTTGTGCGCATTGATCAGCCAAGCAAAAAAGTCAATTACAAGTTTTGGGTCAGAGGTCAAGAAAAGGTCTTCTTTATATTAGTCGAGAAACGACTAATATACTGTATTCGTCCTGTTTCCTCTTCTTTCTTCAGCCATGGGACCTATAGCTCCGTAACCATTGAGCCGATTTTGACCATATTTGGTCACAAGTACCCTTATGTGCACCACTACTCAGGTTTTAAAGCACAAGAGGTCAAAGGTCACACAGGGGTCAAACGCGATTTTCACTTAAAACGTCCTTGCTACTTAGCGAAATGACACAGGATGCTGAGAAATGGTCAACATGTTCCTTTGGACAGTACGCATGTATAATAGTTCGGTTTTTAAAATCGAAAAATATTTGGCGTCAGTAGGGGTCAAAATGTAAATTGTCACTCCAATCACTCAAAATGCTACTTGTCCGAGAGGAAATGACTAATGATTGTCAGAATTAGTCAAAAGATTCCTCTCATCCATGTTCATATAGGGTCCTTCTCCACTAAAAGTGACATGTCACACGGGGTCACTAGAGGTCATTGAACTATACAGGTGAAAATCTTAAGACATGCTCCGATTTTGACGGGACTACTTTTTTCTTGTGCGCATTGATCAGCCAAGCAAAAAAGTCAATTACAAGTTTTGGGTCAGAGGTCAAGAAAAGGTCTTCTTTATATTAGTCGAGAAACGACTAATATACTGTATTCGTCCTGTTTCCTCTTCTTTCTTCAGCCATGGGACCTATAGCTCCGTAACCATTGAGCCGATTTTGACCATATTTGGTCACAAGTACCCTTATGTGCACCACTACTCAGGTTTTAAAGCACAAGAGGTCAAAGGTCACACAGGGGTCAAACGCGATTTTCACTTAAAACGTCCTTGCTACTTAGCGAAATGACACAGGATGCTGAGAAATGGTCAACATGTTCCTTTGGACAGTACGCATGTATAATAGTTCGGTTTTTAAAATCGAAAAATATTTGGCGTCAGTAGGGGTCAAAATGTAAATTGTCACTCCAATCACTCAAAATGCTACTTGTCCGAGAGGAAATGACTAATGATTGTCAGAATTAGTCAAAAGATTCCTCTCATCCATGTTCATATAGGGTCCTTCTCCACTAAAAGTGACATGTCACACGGGGTCACTAGAGGTCATTGAACTATACAGGTGAAAATCTTAAGACATGCTCCGATTTTGACGGGACTACTTTTTTCTTGTGCGCATTGATCAGCCAAGCAAAAAAGTCAATTACAAGTTTTGGGTCAGAGGTCAAGAAAAGGTCTTCTTTATATTAGTCGAGAAACGACTAATATACTGTATTCGTCCTGTTTCCTCTTCTTTCTTCAGCCATGGGACCTATAGCTCCGTAACCATTGAGCCGATTTTGACCATATTTGGTCACAAGTACCCTTATGTGCACCACTACTCAGGTTTTAAAGCACAAGAGGTCAAAGGTCACACAGGGGTCAAACGCGATTTTCACTTAAAACGTCCTTGCTACTTAGCGAAATGACACAGGATGCTGAGAAATGGTCAACATGTTCCTTTGGACAGTACGCATGTATAATAGTTCGGTTTTTAAAATCGAAAAATATTTGGCGTCAGTAGGGGTCAAAATGTAAATTGTCACTCCAATCACTCAAAATGCTACTTGTCCGAGAGGAAATGACTAATGATTGTCAGAATTAGTCAAAAGATTCCTCTCATCCATGTTCATATAGGGTCCTTCTCCACTAAAAGTGACATGTCACACGGGGTCACTAGAGGTCATTGAACTATACAGGTGAAAATCTTAAGACATGCTCCGATTTTGACGGGACTACTTTTTTCTTGTGCGCATTGATCAGCCAAGCAAAAAAGTCAATTACAAGTTTTGGGTCAGAGGTCAAGAAAAGGTCTTCTTTATATTAGTCGAGAAACGACTAATATACTGTATTCGTCCTGTTTCCTCTTCTTTCTTCAGCCATGGGACCTATAGCTCCGTAACCATTGAGCCGATTTTGACCATATTTGGTCACAAGTACCCTTATGTGCACCACTACTCAGGTTTTAAAGCACAAGAGGTCAAAGGTCACACAGGGGTCAAACGCGATTTTCACTTAAAACGTCCTTGCTACTTAGCGAAATGACACAGGATGCTGAGAAATGGTCAACATGTTCCTTTGGACAGTACGCATGTATAATAGTTCGGTTTTTAAAATCGAAAAATATTTGGCGTCAGTAGGGGTCAAAATGTAAATTGTCACTCCAATCACTCAAAATGCTACTTGTCCGAGAGGAAATGACTAATGATTGTCAGAATTAGTCAAAAGATTCCTCTCATCCATGTTCATATAGGGTCCTTCTCCACTAAAAGTGACATGTCACACGGGGTCACTAGAGGTCATTGAACTATACAGGTGAAAATCTTAAGACATGCTCCGATTTTGACGGGACTACTTTTTTCTTGTGCGCATTGATCAGCCAAGCAAAAAAGTCAATTACAAGTTTTGGGTCAGAGGTCAAGAAAAGGTCTTCTCTATATTAGTCGAGAAACGACTAATATACTGTATTCGTCCTGTTTCCTCTTCTTTCTTCAGCCATGGGACCTATAGCTCCGTAACCATTGAGCCGATTTTGACCATATTTGGTCACAAGTACCCTTATGTGCACCACTACTCAGGTTTTAAAGCACAAGAGGTCAAAGGTCACACAGGGGTCAAACGCGATTTTCACTTAAAACGTCCTTGCTACTTAGCGAAATGACACAGGATGCTGAGAAATGGTCAACATGTTCCTTTGGACAGTACGCATGTATAATAGTTCGGTTTTTAAAATCGAAAAATATTTGGCGTCAGTAGGGGTCAAAATGTAAATTGTCACTCCAATCACTCAAAATGCTACTTGTCCGAGAGGAAATGACTAATGATTGTCAGAATTAGTCAAAAGATTCCTCTCATCCATGTTCATATAGGGTCCTTCTCCACTAAAAGTGACATGTCACACGGGGTCACTAGAGGTCATTGAACTATACAGGTGAAAATCTTAAGACATGCTCCGATTTTGACGGGACTACTTTTTTCTTGTGCGCATTGATCAGCCAAGCAAAAAAGTCAATTACAAGTTTTGGGTCAGAGGTCAAGAAAAGGTCTTCTTTATATTAGTCGAGAAACGACTAATATACTGTATTCGTCCTGTTTCCTCTTCTTTCTTCAGCCATGGGACCTATAGCTCCGTAACCATTGAGCCGATTTTGACCATATTTGGTCACAAGTACCCTTATGTGCACCACTACTCAGGTTTTAAAGCACAAGAGGTCAAAGGTCACACAGGGGTCAAACGCGATTTTCACTTAAAACGTCCTTGCTACTTAGCGAAATGACACAGGATGCTGAGAAATGGTCAACATGTTCCTTTGGACAGTACGCATGTATAATAGTTCGGTTTTTAAAATCGAAAAATATTTGGCGTCAGTAGGGGTCAAAATGTAAATTGTCACTCCAATCACTCAAAATGCTACTTGTCCGAGAGGAAATGACTAATGATTGTCAGAATTAGTCAAAAGATTCCTCTCATCCATGTTCATATAGGGTCCTTCTCCACTAAAAGTGACATGTCACACGGGGTCACTAGAGGTCATTGAACTATACAGGTGAAAATCTTAAGACATGCTCCGATTTTGACGGGACTACTTTTTTCTTGTGCGCATTGATCAGCCAAGCAAAAAAGTCAATTACAAGTTTTGGGTCAGAGGTCAAGAAAAGGTCTTCTTTATATTAGTCGAGAAACGACTAATATACTGTATTCGTCCTGTTTCCTCTTCTTTCTTCAGCCATGGGACCTATAGCTCCGTAACCATTGAGCCGATTTTGACCATATTTGGTCACAAGTACCCTTATGTGCACCACTACTCAGGTTTTAAAGCACAAGAGGTCAAAGGTCACACAGGGGTCAAACGCGATTTTCACTTAAAACGTCCTTGCTACTTAGCGAAATGACACAGGATGCTGAGAAATGGTCAACATGTTCCTTTGGACAGTACGCATGTATAATAGTTCGGTTTTTAAAATCGAAAAATATTTGGCGTCAGTAGGGGTCAAAATGTAAATTGTCACTCCAATCACTCAAAATGCTACTTGTCCGAGAGGAAATGACTAATGATTGTCAGAATTAGTCAAAAGATTCCTCTCATCCATGTTCATATAGGGTCCTTCTCCACTAAAAGTGACATGTCACACGGGGTCACTAGAGGTCATTGAACTATACAGGTGAAAATCTTAAGACATGCTCCGATTTTGACGGGACTACTTTTTTCTTGTGCGCATTGATCAGCCAAGCAAAAAAGTCAATTACAAGTTTTGGGTCAGAGGTCAAGAAAAGGTCTTCTTTATATTAGTCGAGAAACGACTAATATACTGTATTCGTCCTGTTTCCTCTTCTTTCTTCAGCCATGGGACCTATAGCTCCGTAACCATTGAGCCGATTTTGACCATATTTGGTCACAAGTACCCTTATGTGCACCACTACTCAGGTTTTAAAGCACAAGAGGTCAAAGGTCACACAGGGGTCAAACGCGATTTTCACTTAAAACGTCCTTGCTACTTAGCGAAATGACACAGGATGCTGAGAAATGGTCAACATGTTCCTTTGGACAGTACGCATGTATAATAGTTCGGTTTTTAAAATCGAAAAATATTTGGCGTCAGTAGGGGTCAAAATGTAAATTGTCACTCCAATCACTCAAAATGCTACTTGTCCGAGAGGAAATGACTAATGATTGTCAGAATTAGTCAAAAGATTCCTCTCATCCATGTTCATATAGGGTCCTTCTCCACTAAAAGTGACATGTCACACGGGGTCACTAGAGGTCATTGAACTATACAGGTGAAAATCTTAAGACATGCTCCGATTTTGACGGGACTACTTTTTTCTTGTGCGCATTGATCAGCCAAGCAAAAAAGTCAATTACAAGTTTTGGGTCAGAGGTCAAGAAAAGGTCTTCTTTATATTAGTCGAGAAACGACTAATATACTGTATTCGTCCTGTTTCCTCTTCTTTCTTCAGCCATGGGACCTATAGCTCCGTAACCATTGAGCCGATTTTGACCATATTTGGTCACAAGTACCCTTATGTGCACCACTACTCAGGTTTTAAAGCACAAGAGGTCAAAGGTCACACAGGGGTCAAACGCGATTTTCACTTAAAACGTCCTTGCTACTTAGCGAAATGACACAGGATGCTGAGAAATGGTCAACATGTTCCTTTGGACAGTACGCATGTATAATAGTTCGGTTTTTAAAATCGAAAAATATTTGGCGTCAGTAGGGGTCAAAATGTAAATTGTCACTCCAATCACTCAAAATGCTACTTGTCCGAGAGGAAATGACTAATGATTGTCAGAATTAGTCAAAAGATTCCTCTCATCCATGTTCATATAGGGTCCTTCTCCACTAAAAGTGACATGTCACACGGGGTCACTAGAGGTCATTGAACTATACAGGTGAAAATCTTAAGACATGCTCCGATTTTGACGGGACTACTTTTTTCTTGTGCGCATTGATCAGCCAAGCAAAAAAGTCAATTACAAGTTTTGGGTCAGAGGTCAAGAAAAGGTCTTCTTTATATTAGTCGAGAAACGACTAATATACTGTATTCGTCCTGTTTCCTCTTCTTTCTTCAGCCATGGGACCTATAGCTCCGTAACCATTGAGCCGATTTTGACCATATTTGGTCACAAGTACCCTTATGTGCACCACTACTCAGGTTTTAAAGCACAAGAGGTCAAAGGTCACACAGGGGTCAAACGCGATTTTCACTTAAAACGTCCTTGCTACTTAGCGAAATGACACAGGATGCTGAGAAATGGTCAACATGTTCCTTTGGACAGTACGCATGTATAATAGTTCGGTTTTTAAAATCGAAAAATATTTGGCGTCAGTAGGGGTCAAAATGTAAATTGTCACTCCAATCACTCAAAATGCTACTTGTCCGAGAGGAAATGACTAATGATTGTCAGAATTAGTCAAAAGATTCCTCTCATCCATGTTCATATAGGGTCCTTCTCCACTAAAAGTGACATGTCACACGGGGTCACTAGAGGTCATTGAACTATACAGGTGAAAATCTTAAGACATGCTCCGATTTTGACGGGACTACTTTTTTCTTGTGCGCATTGATCAGCCAAGCAAAAAAGTCAATTACAAGTTTTGGGTCAGAGGTCAAGAAAAGGTCTTCTTTATATTAGTCGAGAAACGACTAATATACTGTATTCGTCCTGTTTCCTCTTCTTTCTTCAGCCATGGGACCTATAGCTCCGTAACCATTGAGCCGATTTTGACCATATTTGGTCACAAGTACCCTTATGTGCACCACTACTCAGGTTTTAAAGCACAAGAGGTCAAAGGTCACACAGGGGTCAAACGCGATTTTCACTTAAAACGTCCTTGCTACTTAGCGAAATGACACAGGATGCTGAGAAATGGTCAACATGTTCCTTTGGACAGTACGCATGTATAATAGTTCGGTTTTTAAAATCGAAAAATATTTGGCGTCAGTAGGGGTCAAAATGTAAATTGTCACTCCAATCACTCAAAATGCTACTTGTCCGAGAGGAAATGACTAATGATTGTCAGAATTAGTCAAAAGATTCCTCTCATCCATGTTCATATAGGGTCCTTCTCCACTAAAAGTGACATGTCACACGGGGTCACTAGAGGTCATTGAACTATACAGGTGAAAATCTTAAGACATGCTCCGATTTTGACGGGACTACTTTTTTCTTGTGCGCATTGATCAGCCAAGCAAAAAAGTCAATTACAAGTTTTGGGTCAGAGGTCAAGAAAAGGTCTTCTTTATATTAGTCGAGAAACGACTAATATACTGTATTCGTCCTGTTTCCTCTTCTTTCTTCAGCCATGGGACCTATAGCTCCGTAACCATTGAGCCGATTTTGACCATATTTGGTCACAAGTACCCTTATGTGCACCACTACTCAGGTTTTAAAGCACAAGAGGTCAAAGGTCACACAGGGGTCAAACGCGATTTTCACTTAAAACGTCCTTGCTACTTAGCGAAATGACACAGGATGCTGAGAAATGGTCAACATGTTCCTTTGGACAGTACGCATGTATAATAGTTCGGTTTTTAAAATCGAAAAATATTTGGCGTCAGTAGGGGTCAAAATGTAAATTGTCACTCCAATCACTCAAAATGCTACTTGTCCGAGAGGAAATGACTAATGATTGTCAGAATTAGTCAAAAGATTCCTCTCATCCATGTTCATATAGGGTCCTTCTCCACTAAAAGTGACATGTCACACGGGGTCACTAGAGGTCATTGAACTATACAGGTGAAAATCTTAAGACATGCTCCGATTTTGACGGGACTACTTTTTTCTTGTGCGCATTGATCAGCCAAGCAAAAAAGTCAATTACAAGTTTTGGGTCAGAGGTCAAGAAAAGGTCTTCTTTATATTAGTCGAGAAACGACTAATATACTGTATTCGTCCTGTTTCCTCTTCTTTCTTCAGCCATGGGACCTATAGCTCCGTAACCATTGAGCCGATTTTGACCATATTTGGTCACAAGTACCCTTATGTGCACCACTACTCAGGTTTTAAAGCACAAGAGGTCAAAGGTCACACAGGGGTCAAACGCGATTTTCACTTAAAACGTCCTTGCTACTTAGCGAAATGACACAGGATGCTGAGAAATGGTCAACATGTTCCTTTGGACAGTACGCATGTATAATAGTTCGGTTTTTAAAATCGAAAAATATTTGGCGTCAGTAGGGGTCAAAATGTAAATTGTCACTCCAATCACTCAAAATGCTACTTGTCCGAGAGGAAATGACTAATGATTGTCAGAATTAGTCAAAAGATTCCTCTCATCCATGTTCATATAGGGTCCTTCTCCACTAAAAGTGACATGTCACACGGGGTCACTAGAGGTCATTGAACTATACAGGTGAAAATCTTAAGACATGCTCCGATTTTGACGGGACTACTTTTTTCTTGTGCGCATTGATCAGCCAAGCAAAAAAGTCAATTACAAGTTTTGGGTCAGAGGTCAAGAAAAGGTCTTCTTTATATTAGTCGAGAAACGACTAATATACTGTATTCGTCCTGTTTCCTCTTCTTTCTTCAGCCATGGGACCTATAGCTCCGTAACCATTGAGCCGATTTTGACCATATTTGGTCACAAGTACCCTTATGTGCACCACTACTCAGGTTTTAAAGCACAAGAGGTCAAAGGTCACACAGGGGTCAAACGCGATTTTCACTTAAAACGTCCTTGCTACTTAGCGAAATGACACAGGATGCTGAGAAATGGTCAACATGTTCCTTTGGACAGTACGCATGTATAATAGTTCGGTTTTTAAAATCGAAAAATATTTGGCGTCAGTAGGGGTCAAAATGTAAATTGTCACTCCAATCACTCAAAATGCTACTTGTCCGAGAGGAAATGACTAATGATTGTCAGAATTAGTCAAAAGATTCCTCTCATCCATGTTCATATAGGGTCCTTCTCCACTAAAAGTGACATGTCACACGGGGTCACTAGAGGTCATTGAACTATACAGGTGAAAATCTTAAGACATGCTCCGATTTTGACGGGACTACTTTTTTCTTGTGCGCATTGATCAGCCAAGCAAAAAAGTCAATTACAAGTTTTGGGTCAGAGGTCAAGAAAAGGTCTTCTTTATATTAGTCGAGAAACGACTAATATACTGTATTCGTCCTGTTTCCTCTTCTTTCTTCAGCCATGGGACCTATAGCTCCGTAACCATTGAGCCGATTTTGACCATATTTGGTCACAAGTACCCTTATGTGCACCACTACTCAGGTTTTAAAGCACAAGAGGTCAAAGGTCACACAGGGGTCAAACGCGATTTTCACTTAAAACGTCCTTGCTACTTAGCGAAATGACACAGGATGCTGAGAAATGGTCAACATGTTCCTTTGGACAGTACGCATGTATAATAGTTCGGTTTTTAAAATCGAAAAATATTTGGCGTCAGTAGGGGTCAAAATGTAAATTGTCACTCCAATCACTCAAAATGCTACTTGTCCGAGAGGAAATGACTAATGATTGTCAGAATTAGTCAAAAGATTCCTCTCATCCATGTTCATATAGGGTCCTTCTCCACTAAAAGTGACATGTCACACGGGGTCACTAGAGGTCATTGAACTATACAGGTGAAAATCTTAAGACATGCTCCGATTTTGACGGGACTACTTTTTTCTTGTGCGCATTGATCAGCCAAGCAAAAAAGTCAATTACAAGTTTTGGGTCAGAGGTCAAGAAAAGGTCTTCTTTATATTAGTCGAGAAACGACTAATATACTGTATTCGTCCTGTTTCCTCTTCTTTCTTCAGCCATGGGACCTATAGCTCCGTAACCATTGAGCCGATTTTGACCATATTTGGTCACAAGTACCCTTATGTGCACCACTACTCAGGTTTTAAAGCACAAGAGGTCAAAGGTCACACAGGGGTCAAACGCGATTTTCACTTAAAACGTCCTTGCTACTTAGCGAAATGACACAGGATGCTGAGAAATGGTCAACATGTTCCTTTGGACAGTACGCATGTATAATAGTTCGGTTTTTAAAATCGAAAAATATTTGGCGTCAGTAGGGGTCAAAATGTAAATTGTCACTCCAATCACTCAAAATGCTACTTGTCCGAGAGGAAATGACTAATGATTGTCAGAATTAGTCAAAAGATTCCTCTCATCCATGTTCATATAGGGTCCTTCTCCACTAAAAGTGACATGTCACACGGGGTCACTAGAGGTCATTGAACTATACAGGTGAAAATCTTAAGACATGCTCCGATTTTGACGGGACTACTTTTTTCTTGTGCGCATTGATCAGCCAAGCAAAAAAGTCAATTACAAGTTTTGGGTCAGAGGTCAAGAAAAGGTCTTCTTTATATTAGTCGAGAAACGACTAATATACTGTATTCGTCCTGTTTCCTCTTCTTTCTTCAGCCATGGGACCTATAGCTCCGTAACCATTGAGCCGATTTTGACCATATTTGGTCACAAGTACCCTTATGTGCACCACTACTCAGGTTTTAAAGCACAAGAGGTCAAAGGTCACACAGGGGTCAAACGCGATTTTCACTTAAAACGTCCTTGCTACTTAGCGAAATGACACAGGATGCTGAGAAATGGTCAACATGTTCCTTTGGACAGTACGCATGTATAATAGTTCGGTTTTTAAAATCGAAAAATATTTGGCGTCAGTAGGGGTCAAAATGTAAATTGTCACTCCAATCACTCAAAATGCTACTTGTCCGAGAGGAAATGACTAATGATTGTCAGAATTAGTCAAAAGATTCCTCTCATCCATGTTCATATAGGGTCCTTCTCCACTAAAAGTGACATGTCACACGGGGTCACTAGAGGTCATTGAACTATACAGGTGAAAATCTTAAGACATGCTCCGATTTTGACGGGACTACTTTTTTCTTGTGCGCATTGATCAGCCAAGCAAAAAAGTCAATTACAAGTTTTGGGTCAGAGGTCAAGAAAAGGTCTTCTTTATATTAGTCGAGAAACGACTAATATACTGTATTCGTCCTGTTTCCTCTTCTTTCTTCAGCCATGGGACCTATAGCTCCGTAACCATTGAGCCGATTTTGACCATATTTGGTCACAAGTACCCTTATGTGCACCACTACTCAGGTTTTAAAGCACAAGAGGTCAAAGGTCACACAGGGGTCAAACGCGATTTTCACTTAAAACGTCCTTGCTACTTAGCGAAATGACACAGGATGCTGAGAAATGGTCAACATGTTCCTTTGGACAGTACGCATGTATAATAGTTCGGTTTTTAAAATCGAAAAATATTTGGCGTCAGTAGGGGTCAAAATGTAAATTGTCACTCCAATCACTCAAAATGCTACTTGTCCGAGAGGAAATGACTAATGATTGTCAGAATTAGTCAAAAGATTCCTCTCATCCATGTTCATATAGGGTCCTTCTCCACTAAAAGTGACATGTCACACGGGGTCACTAGAGGTCATTGAACTATACAGGTGAAAATCTTAAGACATGCTCCGATTTTGACGGGACTACTTTTTTCTTGTGCGCATTGATCAGCCAAGCAAAAAAGTCAATTACAAGTTTTGGGTCAGAGGTCAAGAAAAGGTCTTCTTTATATTAGTCGAGAAACGACTAATATACTGTATTCGTCCTGTTTCCTCTTCTTTCTTCAGCCATGGGACCTATAGCTCCGTAACCATTGAGCCGATTTTGACCATATTTGGTCACAAGTACCCTTATGTGCACCACTACTCAGGTTTTAAAGCACAAGAGGTCAAAGGTCACACAGGGGTCAAACGCGATTTTCACTTAAAACGTCCTTGCTACTTAGCGAAATGACACAGGATGCTGAGAAATGGTCAACATGTTCCTTTGGACAGTACGCATGTATAATAGTTCGGTTTTTAAAATCGAAAAATATTTGGCGTCAGTAGGGGTCAAAATGTAAATTGTCACTCCAATCACTCAAAATGCTACTTGTCCGAGAGGAAATGACTAATGATTGTCAGAATTAGTCAAAAGATTCCTCTCATCCATGTTCATATAGGGTCCTTCTCCACTAAAAGTGACATGTCACACGGGGTCACTAGAGGTCATTGAACTATACAGGTGAAAATCTTAAGACATGCTCCGATTTTGACGGGACTACTTTTTTCTTGTGCGCATTGATCAGCCAAGCAAAAAAGTCAATTACAAGTTTTGGGTCAGAGGTCAAGAAAAGGTCTTCTTTATATTAGTCGAGAAACGACTAATATACTGTATTCGTCCTGTTTCCTCTTCTTTCTTCAGCCATGGGACCTATAGCTCCGTAACCATTGAGCCGATTTTGACCATATTTGGTCACAAGTACCCTTATGTGCACCACTACTCAGGTTTTAAAGCACAAGAGGTCAAAGGTCACACAGGGGTCAAACGCGATTTTCACTTAAAACGTCCTTGCTACTTAGCGAAATGACACAGGATGCTGAGAAATGGTCAACATGTTCCTTTGGACAGTACGCATGTATAATAGTTAGGTTTTTAAAATCGAAAAATATTTGGCGTCAGTAGGGGTCAAAATGTAAATTGTCACTCCAATCACTCAAAATGCTACTTGTCCGAGAGGAAATGACTAATGATTGTCAGAATTAGTCAAAAGATTCCTCTCATCCATGTTCATATAGGGTCCTTCTCCACTAAAAGTGACATGTCACACGGGGTCACTAGAGGTCATTGAACTATACAGGTGAAAATCTTAAGACATGCTCCGATTTTGACGGGACTACTTTTTTCTTGTGCGCATTGATCAGCCAAGCAAAAAAGTCAATTACAAGTTTTGGGTCAGAGGTCAAGAAAAGGTCTTCTTTATATTAGTCGAGAAACGACTAATATACTGTATTCGTCCTGTTTCCTCTTCTTTCTTCAGCCATGGGACCTATAGCTCCGTAACCATTGAGCCGATTTTGACCATATTTGGTCACAAGTACCCTTATGTGCACCACTACTCAGGTTTTAAAGCACAAGAGGTCAAAGGTCACACAGGGGTCAAACGCGATTTTCACTTAAAACGTCCTTGCTACTTAGCGAAATGACACAGGATGCTGAGAAATGGTCAACATGTTCCTTTGGACAGTACGCATGTATAATAGTTCGGTTTTTAAAATCGAAAAATATTTGGCGTCAGTAGGGGTCAAAATGTAAATTGTCACTCCAATCACTCAAAATGCTACTTGTCCGAGAGGAAATGACTAATGATTGTCAGAATTAGTCAAAAGATTCCTCTCATCCATGTTCATATAGGGTCCTTCTCCACTAAAAGTGACATGTCACACGGGGTCACTAGAGGTCATTGAACTATACAGGTGAAAATCTTAAGACATGCTCCGATTTTGACGGGACTACTTTTTTCTTGTGCGCATTGATCAGCCAAGCAAAAAAGTCAATTACAAGTTTTGGGTCAGAGGTCAAGAAAAGGTCTTCTTTATATTAGTCGAGAAACGACTAATATACTGTATTCGTCCTGTTTCCTCTTCTTTCTTCAGCCATGGGACCTATAGCTCCGTAACCATTGAGCCGATTTTGACCATATTTGGTCACAAGTACCCTTATGTGCACCACTACTCAGGTTTTAAAGCACAAGAGGTCAAAGGTCACACAGGGGTCAAACGCGATTTTCACTTAAAACGTCCTTGCTACTTAGCGAAATGACACAGGATGCTGAGAAATGGTCAACATGTTCCTTTGGACAGTACGCATGTATAATAGTTCGGTTTTTAAAATCGAAAAATATTTGGCGTCAGTAGGGGTCAAAATGTAAATTGTCACTCCAATCACTCAAAATGCTACTTGTCCGAGAGGAAATGACTAATGATTGTCAGAATTAGTCAAAAGATTCCTCTCATCCATGTTCATATAGGGTCCTTCTCCACTAAAAGTGACATGTCACACGGGGTCACTAGAGGTCATTGAACTATACAGGTGAAAATCTTAAGACATGCTCCGATTTTGACGGGACTACTTTTTTCTTGTGCGCATTGATCAGCCAAGCAAAAAAGTCAATTACAAGTTTTGGGTCAGAGGTCAAGAAAAGGTCTTCTTTATATTAGTCGAGAAACGACTAATATACTGTATTCGTCCTGTTTCCTCTTCTTTCTTCAGCCATGGGACCTATAGCTCCGTAACCATTGAGCCGATTTTGACCATATTTGGTCACAAGTACCCTTATGTGCACCACTACTCAGGTTTTAAAGCACAAGAGGTCAAAGGTCACACAGGGGTCAAACGCGATTTTCACTTAAAACGTCCTTGCTACTTAGCGAAATGACACAGGATGCTGAGAAATGGTCAACATGTTCCTTTGGACAGTACGCATGTATAATAGTTCGGTTTTTAAAATCGAAAAATATTTGGCGTCAGTAGGGGTCAAAATGTAAATTGTCACTCCAATCACTCAAAATGCTACTTGTCCGAGAGGAAATGACTAATGATTGTCAGAATTAGTCAAAAGATTCCTCTCATCCATGTTCATATAGGGTCCTTCTCCACTAAAAGTGACATGTCACACGGGGTCACTAGAGGTCATTGAACTATACAGGTGAAAATCTTAAGACATACTCCGATTTTGACGGGACTACTTTTTTCTTGTGCGCATTGATCAGCCAAGCAAAAAAGTCAATTACAAGTTTTGGGTCAGAGGTCAAGAAAAGGTCTTCTTTATATTAGTCGAGAAACGACTAATATACTGTATTCGTCCTGTTTCCTCTTCTTTCTTCAGCCATGGGACCTATAGCTCCGTAACCATTGAGCCGATTTTGACCATATTTGGTCACAAGTACCCTTATGTGCACCACTACTCAGGTTTTAAAGCACAAGAGGTCAAAGGTCACACAGGGGTCAAACGCGATTTTCACTTAAAACGTCCTTGCTACTTAGCGAAATGACACAGGATGCTGAGAAATGGTCAACATGTTCCTTTGGACAGTACGCATGTATAATAGTTCGGTTTTTAAAATCGAAAAATATTTGGCGTCAGTAGGGGTCAAAATGTAAATTGTCACTCCAATCACTCAAAATGCTACTTGTCCGAGAGGAAATGACTAATGATTGTCAGAATTAGTCAAAAGATTCCTCTCATCCATGTTCATATAGGGTCCTTCTCCACTAAAAGTGACATGTCACACGGGGTCACTAGAGGTCATTGAACTATACAGGTGAAAATCTTAAGACATGCTCCGATTTTGACGGGACTACTTTTTTCTTGTGCGCATTGATCAGCCAAGCAAAAAAGTCAATTACAAGTTTTGGGTCAGAGGTCAAGAAAAGGTCTTCTTTATATTAGTCGAGAAACGACTAATATACTGTATTCGTCCTGTTTCCTCTTCTTTCTTCAGCCATGGGACCTATAGCTCCGTAACCATTGAGCCGATTTTGACCATATTTGGTCACAAGTACCCTTATGTGCACCACTACTCAGGTTTTAAAGCACAAGAGGTCAAAGGTCACACAGGGGTCAAACGCGATTTTCACTTAAAACGTCCTTGCTACTTAGCGAAATGACACAGGATGCTGAGAAATGGTCAACATGTTCCTTTGGACAGTACGCATGTATAATAGTTCGGTTTTTAAAATCGAAAAATATTTGGCGTCAGTAGGGGTCAAAATGTAAATTGTCACTCCAATCACTCAAAATGCTACTTGTCCGAGAGGAAATGACTAATGATTGTCAGAATTAGTCAAAAGATTCCTCTCATCCATGTTCATATAGGGTCCTTCTCCACTAAAAGTGACATGTCACACGGGGTCACTAGAGGTCATTGAACTATACAGGTGAAAATCTTAAGACATGCTCCGATTTTGACGGGACTACTTTTTTCTTGTGCGCATTGATCAGCCAAGCAAAAAAGTCAATTACAAGTTTTGGGTCAGAGGTCAAGAAAAGGTCTTCTTTATATTAGTCGAGAAACGACTAATATACTGTATTCGTCCTGTTTCCTCTTCTTTCTTCAGCCATGGGACCTATAGCTCCGTAACCATTGAGCCGATTTTGACCATATTTGGTCACAAGTACCCTTATGTGCACCACTACTCAGGTTTTAAAGCACAAGAGGTCAAAGGTCACACAGGGGTCAAACGCGATTTTCACTTAAAACGTCCTTGCTACTTAGCGAAATGACACAGGATGCTGAGAAATGGTCAACATGTTCCTTTGGACAGTACGCATGTATAATAGTTCGGTTTTTAAAATCGAAAAATATTTGGCGTCAGTAGGGGTCAAAATGTAAATTGTCACTCCAATCACTCAAAATGCTACTTGTCCGAGAGGAAATGACTAATGATTGTCAGAATTAGTCAAAAGATTCCTCTCATCCATGTTCATATAGGGTCCTTCTCCACTAAAAGTGACATGTCACACGGGGTCACTAGAGGTCATTGAACTATACAGGTGAAAATCTTAAGACATGCTCCGATTTTGACGGGACTACTTTTTTCTTGTGCGCATTGATCAGCCAAGCAAAAAAGTCAATTACAAGTTTTGGGTCAGAGGTCAAGAAAAGGTCTTCTTTATATTAGTCGAGAAACGACTAATATACTGTATTCGTCCTGTTTCCTCTTCTTTCTTCAGCCATGGGACCTATAGCTCCGTAACCATTGAGCCGATTTTGACCATATTTGGTCACAAGTACCCTTATGTGCACCACTACTCAGGTTTTAAAGCACAAGAGGTCAAAGGTCACACAGGGGTCAAACGCGATTTTCACTTAAAACGTCCTTGCTACTTAGCGAAATGACACAGGATGCTGAGAAATGGTCAACATGTTCCTTTGGACAGTACGCATGTATAATAGTTCGGTTTTTAAAATCGAAAAATATTTGGCGTCAGTAGGGGTCAAAATGTAAATTGTCACTCCAATCACTCAAAATGCTACTTGTCCGAGAGGAAATGACTAATGATTGTCAGAATTAGTCAAAAGATTCCTCTCATCCATGTTCATATAGGGTCCTTCTCCACTAAAAGTGACATGTCACACGGGGTCACTAGAGGTCATTGAACTATACAGGTGAAAATCTTAAGACATGCTCCGATTTTGACGGGACTACTTTTTTCTTGTGCGCATTGATCAGCCAAGCAAAAAAGTCAATTACAAGTTTTGGGTCAGAGGTCAAGAAAAGGTCTTCTTTATATTAGTCGAGAAACGACTAATATACTGTATTCGTCCTGTTTCCTCTTCTTTCTTCAGCCATGGGACCTATAGCTCCGTAACCATTGAGCCGATTTTGACCATATTTGGTCACAAGTACCCTTATGTGCACCACTACTCAGGTTTTAAAGCACAAGAGGTCAAAGGTCACACAGGGGTCAAACGCGATTTTCACTTAAAACGTCCTTGCTACTTAGCGAAATGACACAGGATGCTGAGAAATGGTCAACATGTTCCTTTGGACAGTACGCATGTATAATAGTTCGGTTTTTAAAATCGAAAAATATTTGGCGTCAGTAGGGGTCAAAATGTAAATTGTCACTCCAATCACTCAAAATGCTACTTGTCCGAGAGGAAATGACTAATGATTGTCAGAATTAGTCAAAAGATTCCTCTCATCCATGTTCATATAGGGTCCTTCTCCACTAAAAGTGACATGTCACACGGGGTCACTAGAGGTCATTGAACTATACAGGTGAAAATCTTAAGACATGCTCCGATTTTGACGGGACTACTTTTTTCTTGTGCGCATTGATCAGCCAAGCAAAAAAGTCAATTACAAGTTTTGGGTCAGAGGTCAAGAAAAGGTCTTCTTTATATTAGTCGAGAAACGACTAATATACTGTATTCGTCCTGTTTCCTCTTCTTTCTTCAGCCATGGGACCTATAGCTCCGTAACCATTGAGCCGATTTTGACCATATTTGGTCACAAGTACCCTTATGTGCACCACTACTCAGGTTTTAAAGCACAAGAGGTCAAAGGTCACACAGGGGTCAAACGCGATTTTCACTTAAAACGTCCTTGCTACTTAGCGAAATGACACAGGATGCTGAGAAATGGTCAACATGTTCCTTTGGACAGTACGCATGTATAATAGTTCGGTTTTTAAAATCGAAAAATATTTGGCGTCAGTAGGGGTCAAAATGTAAATTGTCACTCCAATCACTCAAAATGCTACTTGTCCGAGAGGAAATGACTAATGATTGTCAGAATTAGTCAAAAGATTCCTCTCATCCATGTTCATATAGGGTCCTTCTCCACTAAAAGTGACATGTCACACGGGGTCACTAGAGGTCATTGAACTATACAGGTGAAAATCTTAAGACATGCTCCGATTTTGACGGGACTACTTTTTTCTTGTGCGCATTGATCAGCCAAGCAAAAAAGTCAATTACAAGTTTTGGGTCAGAGGTCAAGAAAAGGTCTTCTTTATATTAGTCGAGAAACGACTAATATACTGTATTCGTCCTGTTTCCTCTTCTTTCTTCAGCCATGGGACCTATAGCTCCGTAACCATTGAGCCGATTTTGACCATATTTGGTCACAAGTACCCTTATGTGCACCACTACTCAGGTTTTAAAGCACAAGAGGTCAAAGGTCACACAGGGGTCAAACGCGATTTTCACTTAAAACGTCCTTGCTACTTAGCGAAATGACACAGGATGCTGAGAAATGGTCAACATGTTCCTTTGGACAGTACGCATGTATAATAGTTCGGTTTTTAAAATCGAAAAATATTTGGCGTCAGTAGGGGTCAAAATGTAAATTGTCACTCCAATCACTCAAAATGCTACTTGTCCGAGAGGAAATGACTAATGATTGTCAGAATTAGTCAAAAGATTCCTCTCATCCATGTTCATATAGGGTCCTTCTCCACTAAAAGTGACATGTCACACGGGGTCACTAGAGGTCATTGAACTATACAGGTGAAAATCTTAAGACATGCTCCGATTTTGACGGGACTACTTTTTTCTTGTGCGCATTGATCAGCCAAGCAAAAAAGTCAATTACAAGTTTTGGGTCAGAGGTCAAGAAAAGGTCTTCTTTATATTAGTCGAGAAACGACTAATATACTGTATTCGTCCTGTTTCCTCTTCTTTCTTCAGCCATGGGACCTATAGCTCCGTAACCATTGAGCCGATTTTGACCATATTTGGTCACAAGTACCCTTATGTGCACCACTACTCAGGTTTTAAAGCACAAGAGGTCAAAGGTCACACAGGGGTCAAACGCGATTTTCACTTAAAACGTCCTTGCTACTTAGCGAAATGACACAGGATGCTGAGAAATGGTCAACATGTTCCTTTGGACAGTACGCATGTATAATAGTTCGGTTTTTAAAATCGAAAAATATTTGGCGTCAGTAGGGGTCAAAATGTAAATTGTCACTCCAATCACTCAAAATGCTACTTGTCCGAGAGGAAATGACTAATGATTGTCAGAATTAGTCAAAAGATTCCTCTCATCCATGTTCATATAGGGTCCTTCTCCACTAAAAGTGACATGTCACACGGGGTCACTAGAGGTCATTGAACTATACAGGTGAAAATCTTAAGACATGCTCCGATTTTGACGGGACTACTTTTTTCTTGTGCGCATTGATCAGCCAAGCAAAAAAGTCAATTACAAGTTTTGGGTCAGAGGTCAAGAAAAGGTCTTCTTTATATTAGTCGAGAAACGACTAATATACTGTATTCGTCCTGTTTCCTCTTCTTTCTTCAGCCATGGGACCTATAGCTCCGTAACCATTGAGCCGATTTTGACCATATTTGGTCACAAGTACCCTTATGTGCACCACTACTCAGGTTTTAAAGCACAAGAGGTCAAAGGTCACACAGGGGTCAAACGCGATTTTCACTTAAAACGTCCTTGCTACTTAGCGAAATGACACAGGATGCTGAGAAATGGTCAACATGTTCCTTTGGACAGTACGCATGTATAATAGTTCGGTTTTTAAAATCGAAAAATATTTGGCGTCAGTAGGGGTCAAAATGTAAATTGTCACTCCAATCACTCAAAATGCTACTTGTCCGAGAGGAAATGACTAATGATTGTCAGAATTAGTCAAAAGATTCCTCTCATCCATGTTCATATAGGGTCCTTCTCCACTAAAAGTGACATGTCACACGGGGTCACTAGAGGTCATTGAACTATACAGGTGAAAATCTTAAGACATGCTCCGATTTTGACGGGACTACTTTTTTCTTGTGCGCATTGATCAGCCAAGCAAAAAAGTCAATTACAAGTTTTGGGTCAGAGGTCAAGAAAAGGTCTTCTTTATATTAGTCGAGAAACGACTAATATACTGTATTCGTCCTGTTTCCTCTTCTTTCTTCAGCCATGGGACCTATAGCTCCGTAACCATTGAGCCGATTTTGACCATATTTGGTCACAAGTACCCTTATGTGCACCACTACTCAGGTTTTAAAGCACAAGAGGTCAAAGGTCACACAGGGGTCAAACGCGATTTTCACTTAAAACGTCCTTGCTACTTAGCGAAATGACACAGGATGCTGAGAAATGGTCAACATGTTCCTTTGGACAGTACGCATGTATAATAGTTCGGTTTTTAAAATCGAAAAATATTTGGCGTCAGTAGGGGTCAAAATGTAAATTGTCACTCCAATCACTCAAAATGCTACTTGTCCGAGAGGAAATGACTAATGATTGTCAGAATTAGTCAAAAGATTCCTCTCATCCATGTTCATATAGGGTCCTTCTCCACTAAAAGTGACATGTCACACGGGGTCACTAGAGGTCATTGAACTATACAGGTGAAAATCTTAAGACATGCTCCGATTTTGACGGGACTACTTTTTTCTTGTGCGCATTGATCAGCCAAGCAAAAAAGTCAATTACAAGTTTTGGGTCAGAGGTCAAGAAAAGGTCTTCTTTATATTAGTCGAGAAACGACTAATATACTGTATTCGTCCTGTTTCCTCTTCTTTCTTCAGCCATGGGACCTATAGCTCCGTAACCATTGAGCCGATTTTGACCATATTTGGTCACAAGTACCCTTATGTGCACCACTACTCAGGTTTTAAAGCACAAGAGGT
This sequence comes from Ophiura sarsii, assembly GCA_035610835.1. Lineage (NCBI taxonomy): Eukaryota > Metazoa > Echinodermata > Ophiuroidea > Amphilepidida > Ophiuridae > Ophiura > Ophiura sarsii. The sequence goes on along the minus strand of CM069449.1, from coordinate 36,883,204 downwards.
CAAAGGTCACACAGGGGTCAAACGCGATTTTCACTTAAAACGTCCTTGCTACTTAGCGAAATGACACAGGATGCTGAGAAATGGTCAACATGTTCCTTTGGACAGTACGCATGTATAATAGTTCGGTTTTTAAAATCGAAAAATATTTGGCGTCAGTAGGGGTCAAAATGTAAATTGTCACTCCAATCACTCAAAATGCTACTTGTCCGAGAGGAAATGACTAATGATTGTCAGAATTAGTCAAAAGATTCCTCTCATCCATGTTCATATAGGGTCCTTCTCCACTAAAAGTGACATGTCACACGGGGTCACTAGAGGTCATTGAACTATACAGGTGAAAATCTTAAGACATGCTCCGATTTTGACGGGACTACTTTTTTCTTGTGCGCATTGATCAGCCAAGCAAAAAAGTCAATTACAAGTTTTGGGTCAGAGGTCAAGAAAAGGTCTTCTTTATATTAGTCGAGAAACGACTAATATACTGTATTCGTCCTGTTTCCTCTTCTTTCTTCAGCCATGGGACCTATAGCTCCGTAACCATTGAGCCGATTTTGACCATATTTGGTCACAAGTACCCTTATGTGCACCACTACTCAGGTTTTAAAGCACAAGAGGTCAAAGGTCACACAGGGGTCAAACGCGATTTTCACTTAAAACGTCCTTGCTACTTAGCGAAATGACACAGGATGCTGAGAAATGGTCAACATGTTCCTTTGGACAGTACGCATGTATAATAGTTCGGTTTTTAAAATCGAAAAATATTTGGCGTCAGTAGGGGTCAAAATGTAAATTGTCACTCCAATCACTCAAAATGCTACTTGTCCGAGAGGAAATGACTAATGATTGTCAGAATTAGTCAAAAGATTCCTCTCATCCATGTTCATATAGGGTCCTTCTCCACTAAAAGTGACATGTCACACGGGGTCACTAGAGGTCATTGAACTATACAGGTGAAAATCTTAAGACATGCTCCGATTTTGACGGGACTACTTTTTTCTTGTGCGCATTGATCAGCCAAGCAAAAAAGTCAATTACAAGTTTTGGGTCAGAGGTCAAGAAAAGGTCTTCTTTATATTAGTCGAGAAACGACTAATATACTGTATTCGTCCTGTTTCCTCTTCTTTCTTCAGCCATGGGACCTATAGCTCCGTAACCATTGAGCCGATTTTGACCATATTTGGTCACAAGTACCCTTATGTGCACCACTACTCAGGTTTTAAAGCACAAGAGGTCAAAGGTCACACAGGGGTCAAACGCGATTTTCACTTAAAACGTCCTTGCTACTTAGCGAAATGACACAGGATGCTGAGAAATGGTCAACATGTTCCTTTGGACAGTACGCATGTATAATAGTTCGGTTTTTAAAATCGAAAAATATTTGGCGTCAGTAGGGGTCAAAATGTAAATTGTCACTCCAATCACTCAAAATGCTACTTGTCCGAGAGGAAATGACTAATGATTGTCAGAATTAGTCAAAAGATTCCTCTCATCCATGTTCATATAGGGTCCTTCTCCACTAAAAGTGACATGTCACACGGGGTCACTAGAGGTCATTGAACTATACAGGTGAAAATCTTAAGACATGCTCCGATTTTGACGGGACTACTTTTTTCTTGTGCGCATTGATCAGCCAAGCAAAAAAGTCAATTACAAGTTTTGGGTCAGAGGTCAAGAAAAGGTCTTCTTTATATTAGTCGAGAAACGACTAATATACTGTATTCGTCCTGTTTCCTCTTCTTTCTTCAGCCATGGGACCTATAGCTCCGTAACCATTGAGCCGATTTTGACCATATTTGGTCACAAGTACCCTTATGTGCACCACTACTCAGGTTTTAAAGCACAAGAGGTCAAAGGTCACACAGGGGTCAAACGCGATTTTCACTTAAAACGTCCTTGCTACTTAGCGAAATGACACAGGATGCTGAGAAATGGTCAACATGTTCCTTTGGACAGTACGCATGTATAATAGTTCGGTTTTTAAAATCGAAAAATATTTGGCGTCAGTAGGGGTCAAAATGTAAATTGTCACTCCAATCACTCAAAATGCTACTTGTCCGAGAGGAAATGACTAATGATTGTCAGAATTAGTCAAAAGATTCCTCTCATCCATGTTCATATAGGGTCCTTCTCCACTAAAAGTGACATGTCACACGGGGTCACTAGAGGTCATTGAACTATACAGGTGAAAATCTTAAGACATGCTCCGATTTTGACGGGACTACTTTTTTCTTGTGCGCATTGATCAGCCAAGCAAAAAAGTCAATTACAAGTTTTGGGTCAGAGGTCAAGAAAAGGTCTTCTTTATATTAGTCGAGAAACGACTAATATACTGTATTCGTCCTGTTTCCTCTTCTTTCTTCAGCCATGGGACCTATAGCTCCGTAACCATTGAGCCGATTTTGACCATATTTGGTCACAAGTACCCTTATGTGCACCACTACTCAGGTTTTAAAGCACAAGAGGTCAAAGGTCACACAGGGGTCAAACGCGATTTTCACTTAAAACGTCCTTGCTACTTAGCGAAATGACACAGGATGCTGAGAAATGGTCAACATGTTCCTTTGGACAGTACGCATGTATAATAGTTCGGTTTTTAAAATCGAAAAATATTTGGCGTCAGTAGGGGTCAAAATGTAAATTGTCACTCCAATCACTCAAAATGCTACTTGTCCGAGAGGAAATGACTAATGATTGTCAGAATTAGTCAAAAGATTCCTCTCATCCATGTTCATATAGGGTCCTTCTCCACTAAAAGTGACATGTCACACGGGGTCACTAGAGGTCATTGAACTATACAGGTGAAAATCTTAAGACATGCTCCGATTTTGACGGGACTACTTTTTTCTTGTGCGCATTGATCAGCCAAGCAAAAAAGTCAATTACAAGTTTTGGGTCAGAGGTCAAAAAAAGGTCACTAGGGGTCAAAATGTAAATGTCCCTAAATCTAGAATGATTGTCGTGTCCAGCACTGTTATGTCATGTTGATATCCGTATAATGTCATATACGGCATTCTATCAACACATTTGTAATAGAAAGTATGAATTAATGCAAAAAAATTAATATCACAAAGCGGAAATGGAGTTAGATTTCCATTGAAACATCTTCGGACTCAGTACTACAAAAGACATAAGTAGTGACAGAATCAGCAAATCATATAAAGGATTAACAAATTATTTGAGAAAAAAGGGATGCACATATAATCTTTTCTTATCATAAAATCGTGCCAAACTATGGCACGCCCCAGAGGACAAAAACATGTTGAGACTAATTATATTAGTCGAGAAACGACTAATATATATTCTACCTGTTTCCTTCTTCTTCTTCTTCCGTCATGGGACCTATAGCTCCGTAACCATTGAGCCGATTTTGACCATATTTGGTCATAAGTACCCTTATGTGCACCACTACTCAGGTTGTAAAGCATAAGGGGTCAAAGGTCACACAAGGGTAACTAGGGGTCAAAACGTGATTTTCACTTAAAACGCATTTGCAATTTATTGAAATGACCTAGGATCGTGAGAATTGGCCAACATATTCCTTTTGACCGTACGCATATATAATAGTTCGGTTTTTTAAATCGAAAAATGTTTGGGGTTACTAGGGGTCAAAATGTAAATTTTACTCCATTCACTCAAAACCCTACTTGTCCGAGGGAAAATGACTGATGATACTCAAAATTGGTCAAAAGATTCCTTGGATCCATGTACATATAGGGTGCTTCTCCACTAAAAGTGAAATGTCAAACGGGGTCACTAGGGGTCATTGAACTTTACAGGGGGAAAATATAAGGCATTCTCCGATTTTGACCGAGTTTCTTTTATTTTGTGGGCATTGATGAGACAAGAACAAAAGTCAATCATACCGTTAAGGTCAAAGGTCAAAAAAAGGTCCCTAGGGGTCAAAATGTACATTTTCACTCCGCGCACTCAAAATACTACTTGTCCTAGACGAAATGACCGATGATTGTCAGAATTTGTCAAAAGATTCCTCTCATCCATGTTCATATAGGGTGCTTCTCCATTAAAAGTGACATGTCAAACAGGGTCACTAGGGGTCATTGAACTATACAGGTGTAAAACTGAAGACATGCTCTGATTTTGACCGGACTACTTTTTTCTTGTGCGCATTGATAAGCCAAGAAAAAAAGTCAATTATAAGTTTGGGGTCAAAGGTCAAAAAAAGGTCATTAGGGTTCAAAATGTATTTTTTTAACTACTTCAGGGCTGAAATTTATAAAAACAATTATCATATATAGTACAACTTAAGGTTATTGCCCTTTGACAACATATAGCAAGGTCAAAGGTCAAAGCCCTCGACTAATATCCGTGATCTAAGATCACAATTATCTCTAGTTATATTAGTCGAGAAACGACTAATTATATTAGTCGAGAAACGACTAATATACTGTATTTGTCCTGTTTCTTTCTTTCTTTTTCTGTCATGGGACCTATAGCTCCGTAACCATTGACCCGATTTTGACCATATTTATTCATAAGAACCCTTATGTGCACCACTACTCAGGTTGTAAAGCATTAGGGGTCAAAGGTCACACCGGGGTCACTAGGGGTCAAAACGTGATTCAACATGCTCTGATTTTGCTCAAACTCAGACATTTTGTGCGCATTGACAAGAAAAGAAAAAAAGTCAATCATGACCTTGGGGTCAAATGTCAAACAGGGGTCATTAGGGGTCAAAACGTGATTTTCACTAAAAACACATTTGCAATTTAGTGAAATGACCTAGGATCCTCAGAATTGGTCAACATGTTCCTTTTGACTGTACGCATGTACAGTAGTTTGGTTTTTTAAATCAAAAAATATTTGGGGTCACTAGGGGTCAAAATGTAAATTTTACTCCATTCACTCAAAACCCTACTTGTCCGAGGGAAAATGACTGATGATACTCAGAATTAGTTAAAAGATTCCTTTGATCAATGTTCATATAGGGTCTTTCCACACTAAAAGTGACATGTCAAACGAGGTCACTAGAGGTCATTGAACTTTACAGAGGAAAAATATAAGGCATGCTTCGATTTTGACCGGGTTTCTTTTATTTTGTGGGCATTGATGAGACAAGAACAAAAGTCAATCATACCGTTAAGATCAAAGGTCAATAAAAGGTCACTAGGGGTCAAAATGTACATTTTTACTCCTCGCACTCAAAATACTACTTGTCCAAGAGATAATGACCTTTGATTGTCAGAATTAGTCAAAAGATTCCTCTTATCCATGTCCATATAGGGTCCTTCTCCACTAAAAGTGACATGTTACACGAGGTCACTAGAGGTCATTGAACTATACAGGTGAAAATCTTAAGACATGCTCCGATTTTAACAAGACTACTTTTTTCTTGTGCGCATTGATCAGCCAAGCAAAAAAGTCAATTACAAGTTTTGGGTCAGAGGTCAAAAAAAGGTCACTAGGGGTCAAAACGTGATTTTCACTAAAAACGCATTTGCAATTTAGTGAAATGACCTAGGATCGTCAGAATTGGTCAACATATTCCTTTTGACCGTACGCATGTACAATAGTTCGGTTTTTAAAATAAAAAAATATTTGGGGTCACTAGGGGTCAAAATGTAAATTTTCACTCCATTCACTCAAAATGCTACTTGTCCGAGAGGAAATGACCTATGATTGTCAGAATTAGTCAAAAGGTTCCTCTCATCCATGTTCATATAGGGTCCTTCTCCACTAAAAGTGACATGTCACACGGGGTCACTAGAGGTCATTGAACTTTACAAGTGAAAATCTTAAAACATGCTCCGATTTTGACGGGACTACCTTTTTCTTGTGCGCATTGATCAGCCAAGCAAAAAAGTCAATTACAAGTTTTGGATCAGAGGTCAAGAAAAGGTCACTAGGGGTTCAACTGTATTTATTTACTCCATTTACCACTCGAAGGGGTTAACATGTAACACACCCGACTAATATTCGTGATCTCCGATCACAGGTCATGTCTAGTATGTTTTTGTATTTGGTTGACAAAAACAAGAAATCTTTCTTCTTCTGTCATGGGACCTATAGCTCCGTAACCATTGACCCGATTTTGACCATATTTGGTCATAAGAACCCTTATGTGCACCACTACTCAGGATGTAAAGCATAAGGAGTCAAAGGTCACACAGGGGTCACTAGGGGTCAAAACGTGATTTACACTTAAAACGCATTTACAATTTAGTGAAATGACCTAGGATCGTCAAAATTGGTCCACATATTCCTTTTGACCGTACGCATGTACAAAAGAACGGTTTTTAAAATTAAAAATCATTTGGGGTCACTAGGGGTCAAAATGTAAATTTTACTCCATTCACTCAAAACCCTACTTGTCCGAGGGAAAATGACTGATGATACTCAGAATTGGTCAAAAGATTCCTTGGATCAATGTTCATATAGGGTCCTTCCACACTAAAAGTGACATGTCAAACAGGGTCACTAGGGGTCATTGAACTTTACAGGAGGAAAATATAACGCATGCTCCGATTTTGACCGGGTTTCTTTTATTTTGTGGGCATTGATGAGACAAGAACAAAAGTCAATCATACCGTTAAGATCAAAGGTAAAAAAAAGGTCACTAGGGGTCAAAATGTACATTTTCACTCCTCGCACTCAAAATACTACTTGTCCAAGAGATAATGACCTATGATTGTCAGAATTGGTCAAAAGATTCCTCTTATCCATGTCCATATAGGGTCCTTCTCCACTAAAAGTGACATGTCACACGAGGTCACTAGAGGTCATTGAACTATACAAATGAAAATCTTAAGACATGCTCCGATTTTGACGGGATTACTTTTTTCTTGTGTGCATTGATCAGCCAAGCAAAAAAGTCAATTACAAGTTTTGGGTCAGAGGTCACGAAAAGGTCACTAGGGGTCAAAACGTGATTTTCACTAAAAACGCATTTGCAATTTAGTGAAATGACCTAGGATCGTCAGAATTGGTCAACATATTCCTTTTGACCGTACGCATGTACAATAGTTAGGTTTTTAAAATCAAAAAATATTTGGGGTCACTAGGGGTCAAAATGTAAAGTTTCACTCCATTCACTCAAAATGCTACTTATCCGAGAGGAAATGACCTATGATTGTCAGAATTAGTCAAAAGGTTCCTCTCATCCATGTTCATATAGGGTCCTTCTCCACTAAAAGTGACATGTCACACGGGGTCACTAGAGGTCATTGAACTTTACAAGTGAAAATCTTAAAACATGCTCTGATTTTGACGGGACTACCTTTTTCTTGTGCGCATTGATCAGCCAAGCAAAAAAGTCAATTACAAGTTTTGGGTCAGAGGTCAAGAAAAGGTCACTAGGGGTTCAACTGTATTTATTTACTCCATTTACCACTCGAAGGGGTTAACATGTAACACACCCGACTAATATTCGTGATCTCCGATCACAGGTCATGTCTAGTATGTTTTTGTATTTGGTTGACAAAAACAAGAAATCTTTCTTCTTCTGTCATGGGACCTATAGCTCCGTAACCATTGACCCGATTTTAACCATATTTGGTCATAAGAACCCTTGTGTGCACCACTACTCAGGTTGAAAAGCATAAGGGGTCAAAGGTCACACAGGGGTCACTAGAGGTCAAAACGTGATTTTCACTTAAAACGCATTTGCAATTTAGTGAAATGACCTAGGATCTTCAGAATTGGTCAACATGTTCCTTTTGACCGTACGCATGTACAAAAGAACGGTTTTTAAAATTAAAAATCATTTGGGGTCACTAGGGGTCAAAATGTAAATTTTACTCCATTCACTCAAAACCCTACTTGTCCGAGGGAAAATGACTGATGATACTCAGAATTGATCAAAAGATTCCGTGGATCAATGTTCATATAGGGTCCTTCCACACTAAAAGTGACATGTCAAACAGGGTCACTAGGGGTCATTGAACTTTACAAAGGGAAAATATAACGCATGCTCCGATTTTGACCGGGTTTCTTTTATTTTGTGGGCATTGATGAGACAAGAACAAAAGTCAATCATACCGTTAAGATCAAAGGTCAAGAAAAGGTCACTAGGGGTCAAAATGTACATTTTCACTCCTCGCACTCAAAATACTACTTGTCCAAGAGATTATGACCTATAATTGTCAGAATTAGTCAAAAGATTTCTCTTATCCATGTCCATATAGGGTCCTTCTCCACTAAAAGTGACATGTCACACGAGGTCACTAGAGGTCATTGAACTATACAGGTGAAAATCTTAAGACATGCTCCGATTTTGACAAGACTACTTTTTTCTTGTGCGCATTGATCAGCCAAGCAAAAAAGTTAATTACAAGTTTTGGGTCAGAGGTCAAGAAAAGGTCACTAGGGGTCAAAACGTGATTTTCACTAAAAACGTATTTGCAATTTAGTGAAATGACCTAGGATCGTCAGAATTGGTCAACATATTCCTTTTGACCGTACGCATGTACAATAGTTCGGTTTTTAAAATCAAAAAATATTTGGGGTCACTAGGGGTCAAAATGTAAATTTTCACTCCATTCACTCAAAATGCTACTTGTCCGAGAGGAAATGACCAATGATTGGCAGAATTAGTCAAAAGATTCCTCTCATCCATGTTCATATAGGGTCCTTTTCCACTAAAAGTGACATGTTACACGGGGTCACTAGAGGTCATTGAACTTTACAGGTGAAAATCTTAAAACATGCTCCGATTTTGACGGAACTACCTTTTTCTTGTGCGCATTGATCAGCCAAGCAAAAAAGCCAATTACAAGTTTTGGGTCAGAGGTCAAGAAAAGGTCACTAGGGGTTCAACTGTATTTATTTACTCCATTTACCACTCGAAGGGGTTAACATGTAACACACCCGACTAATATTCGTGATCTCCGATCACAGGTCATGTCTAGTATGTTTTTGTATTTGTACGACAAAAACAAGAAATCTTTCTTTTTCTGTCATGGGACCTATAGCTCCGTAACCATTGACCCGATTTTGACCATATTTGGTCATAAGAACCCTTATGTGCACCACTACTCAGGTTGTAAAGCATAAGGGGTCAAAGGTCACACAGGGGTCACTAGGGGTCAAAACGTGATTTTCACTTAAAACGCATTTCCAATTTAGTGAAATGACCTAGGATCGTCAAAATTGGTCCACATATTCCTTTTGACCGTACGCATGTACAAAAGAACGGTTTTTAAAATTAAAAATCATTTGGGGTCACTAGGGGTCAAAATGTAAAGTTTACTCCATTCACTCAAAACCCTACTTGTCCGAGGGAAAATGACTGATGATACTCAGAATTGGTCAAAAGATTCCTTGGATCAATGTTCATATAGGGTCCTTCCACACTAAAAGTGACATATCAAACGGGGTCACTAGGGGTCATTGAACTTTACAGTGGGAAAATATAACGCATGCTCCGATTTTGACCGGGTTTCTTTTATTTTGTGGGCATTAATGAGACAAGAACAAAAGTCAATCATATCGTTAATATCAAAGGTCAAGAAAAGGTCACTAGGGGTCAAAATGTACATTTTCAATCCTCGCACTCAAAATACTACTTGTCCAAGAGATAATGACCTATGATTGTCAGAATTAGTCAAAAGATTCCTCTTATCCATGTCCATATAGGGTCCTTCTCCACTAAAAGTGACATGTCACACGAGGTCACTAGAGGTCATTGAACTATACAGGTGAAAATCTTAAGACATGCTCCGATTTTAACGGGACTACTTTTTTCTTGTGCGCATTGATCAGCCAAGCAAAAAAGTTAATTACAAGTTTTGGGTCAGAGGTCAAGAAAAGGTCACTAGGGGTCAAAACGTGATTTTCACTTAAAACGCATTTCCAATTTAGTGAAATGACCTATGATCGTCAAAATTGGTCCACATATTCCTTTTGACCGTACGCATGTACAAAAGAACGGTTTTTAAAATTAAAAATCATTTGGGGTCACTAGGGGTCAAAATGTAAATTTTACTCCATTCACTCAAAACCCTACTTGTCCGAGGGAAAATGACTGATGATACTCAGAATTGGTCAAAAGATTCCTTTGATCAATGTTCATATAGGGTCCTTCAACACTAAAAGTGACATGTCAAACGAGGTCACTAGAGGTCATTGAACTTTACAGGGGAAAAATATAAGGCATGCTTCGATTTTGACCGGGTTTCTTTTATTTTGTGGGCATTGATAAGACAAGAACAAAAGTCAATCATACCGTTAAGATCAAAGGTCAATAAAAGGTCACTAGGGGTCAAAATGTACATTTTTACTCCTCGCACTCAAAATACTACTTGTCCAAGAGATAATGACCTATGATTGTCAGAATTAGTCAAAAGATTCCTCTTATCCATGTCCATATAGGGTCCTTCTGCACAAAAAGTGACATGTCACACGAGGTCACTTGAGGTCATTGAACTATACAGGTGAAAATCTTAAGACATGCTCCGATTTTAACGGCATTACTTTTTTCTTGTGCGCATTGATCAGCCAAGCAAAAAAGTCAATTACAAGTTTTGGGTCAGAGGTCAAGAAAAGGTCACTAGGGGTCAAAACGTGATTTTCACTAAAAACGCATTTGCAATTTAGTGAAATGACCTAGGATCGTTAGAATTGGTCAACATATTCCTTTTGACCGTACGCATGTACAATAGTTAGGTTTTTAAAATCAAAAAATATTTGGGGTCACTAGGGGTCAAAATGTAAATTTTCACTCCATTCACTCAAAATGCTACTTGTCCGAGAGGAAATGACCTATGATTGTCAGAATTAGTCAAAAGGTTCCTCTCATCCATGTTCATATAGGGTCCTTTTCCACTAAAAGTGACATGTCACACGAGGTCACTAGAGGTCATTGAACTTTACAAGTGAAAATCTTAAAACATGCTCCGATTTTGACGGGACTACCTTTTTCTTGTGCGCATTGATCAGCCAAGCAAAAAAGTCAATTACAAGTTTTGCGTCAGAGGTCAAGAAAAGGTCACTAGGGGTTCAACTGTATTTATTTACTCCATTTACCACTCGAAGGGGTTAACATGTAACACACCCGACTAATATTCGTGATCTCCGATCACAGGTCATGTCTAGTATGTTTTTGTATTTGTACGACAAAAACAAGAAATCTTCTTTCTTCCGTCATGGGACCTATAGCTCCGCAACCATTGAGCCGATTTTGACCATATTTGGTCATAAGTACCCTTATGTGCACCACTACTCAGGTTGTAAAGCATAAGGGGTCAAAGGTCACACAGGGGTCACTAGGGTCAAAACGTGATTTTCACTTAAAACGCATTTGCAATTTAGTGAAATGACCTAGGATCTTCAGAATTAGTCAACATGTTCCTTTTGACCGTACGCATGTACTATAGTTCGGTTTTTTAAATCAAACAATATTTGGGGTCACTAGGGGTCAAAATGTAAATTTTGCTCCATTCACTCAAAACCCTACTTGTCCGAGGGGAAATGACTGATGATACCCAGAATTAGTCAAAAGATTCCTTGGATCAATGTTCATATAGGGTGCTTCTACACTAAAAGTGACATGTCAAACGGGGTCACTAGGGGTCATTGAACTTTACAAAGGGAAAATATAAGGCATGCTCCGATTTTGACCGGGTTTCTTTTATTATGTGAACATTGATGAAACAAGAACAAAAGTCAATCATACCATTAAGGTCAACGGTCAAAAAAAGGTCCCTAGGGGTCAAAATGTACATTTTCACTCCGCGCACTCAAAATACTACTTGTCCGAGACGAAATGACCGATGATTGTCAGAATTTATCAAAAGATTCCTATTATCCATGTTCATATAGGGTGCTTCTCCATTAAAAGTGACATGTCAAACGGGGTCACTAGGGGTCATTGAACTATACAAGTGAAAATCTTAAGACATGCTCCGATTTTGACGGAACTACTTTTTTCTTGCGCGCATTGATAAGCCAAGAAAAAAAGTCAATCATAAGTTTGGGGTCAACGGTCAAGAAAAGGTCAATAGGGGTCGAAACGTACATTTTACTCCATTAGGACTCCTAGTGACCTTTTCTTGACCTTTGACCCCCAAAAAATGATTGACTTTTTTTCTTGTCTCATCAATGCCTACAAAATGAGCCATAACCGGTGAAAATCTGAGCAAGTCTTAAATTTTACCCTGTATAAACCTTTTAAAAAAATCTGCGGTCTTAATAATTATTCAATTTAAAAAAAAAGGTTATACAAGGTAAAATGTAAGACTTGCTCCGATTTTAACAAGTCATGGCTCATTTTGTAGGTATTGACGAGACAAGCAAAAAAGTCAATCATTTTTTTGGGGTCAAAGGTCAAGAAAAGGTCACTAGGGATCGAAATGTACTTTTTTACTACATTAGGACCCCTAGTGACCTTTTCTTGACCTTTGACTCCCATAAAATGTTTGACTTTTTTTCTTGTCTCATCAATGCCTACAAAATGAGCCATAACCGGTGAAAATCAGAGCAAGTCTTAAATTTTACCCTGTATAAACCTTTTAAAAAAATCTGCGGTCTTAATAATTATTCAATTTAAAAAAAAAGTTATACAAGGTAAAATGTAAGACTTGCTCCGATTTTGACTGGTCATGGCTCATTTTGTAGGTATTGATGAGACAAGCAAAAAAGTCAATCATTTCTTTGGGGTCAAAGGTCAAGAAAAGGTCACTAGGGGTCGAAATGTACATTTTTGCTACATTAAATAAAACGTGAAATAAAAATAATAAAACATCTGGACCTGGATTCGAACCCGCAACCTTACGTTACCAAAGCGAGATTTTATCCAATTACGCCATGGAGAGATTCCTTGTATAATGATTGTGTTTTTAAAACTCTATACTATTCAGGTAGCACACCTCTAAATCACGTCTACACGCGTTTCTATGCAATATGCGTCATTTTCCGGCGATCAGAACTCGAGTTAGCCACATACGATATTTATGAATATGGTATGAAAATTTAGCCCTGATTCAACTCTTTCAAATAAGATTGTAAAAACTATACGGATAACAGTTAGATTTTTCACAATTTCGTGTCGAACCAGTGCATGCGAGATTCACGCATTGTCATCCACATGGGACGGGGTAACAAGATACGAAATAGTGCCTCTGTATTATCAACAAAAACTGATCAAATCGATTCCTCACGCGCATTTTTCAATTCTACATATTCTCAGCTTTATTTTGGTACCACATTCAGATAGTCAATCTTAATACTTTTACAAATATCAACGTTTCATGCAGCGTAGCGTTTTATACTATTGCGCAAGAAGAGTTACAAGTTTTCGCCTGGAACTATTTAGAGGCGTGCTAAAGGGTGTCGGAACCGATGCAAATTAGATTTAGGCAAAATGTAAATTTTTACTCCATTCACTCAAAACCCTACTTGTCCGAGGGAAAATGACTGATGATACTCAGAATTGATCAAAAGATTCCTTGGATACATCTACATATAGGGTGCTTCTACACTAAAAGTGACATGTCAAACGAGGTCACTAGGGGTCATTGAACTATACAGGTGTAAAACTGAAGACATGCTCTGATTTTGACCGGACTACTTTTTTCCTGTGCGCATTGATAAGCCAAGAAAAAAAGTCAATTATAAGTTTGGGATCAAAGGTCAAGAAAAGGTCATTAGGGTTCAAAATGTATTTTTTTAACTACTTCAGGGCTGAAATTTATAAAAACAATTATCAAATATAGTACAACTTAGGGTTATTGCCCTTTGACAACATATAGCAAGGTCAAAGGTCAAAGCCCTCGACTAATATCCGTGATCTAAGATCACAATTATCTCTAGTATGTTTTTGTATTTGTACGACAAAAACAAGAAATCTTCTTTCTTCCGTCATGGGACCTATACCTCCGCAACCATTGTGCCGATTTTGACCATATTTGGTCATAAATACCCTTATGTGCACCACTACTCAGGTTGTAATGCATAAGGGGTCAAAGGTCACACAAGGGTAACTAGGGGTCAAAACGTGATTTTCGCTTAAAACGCATTTGCAATTTATTGAAATGACCTAGGATCTTGAAAATTGGTCAACATATTCCTTTTGACCGTACGCATATATAATAGTTTGGTTTTTTAAATCGACAAATGTTTGGAGTTACTAGGGTCAAAATGTAAATTTTACTCCATTCACTCAAAACCCTACTTGTCCGAGGGAAAATTACTGATGATACTCAGAATTGGTCAAAAGATTTCTTGGATCCATGTACATATAGGGTGCTTCTCCACTAAAAATGAAATGTCAAACGGGGTCACTAGGGGTCATTGAACTTTACAGAAGGAAAATATAAGGCATGCTCCGATTTTGACCCGGTTTCTTTTATTTTGTGAAAATTGATGAGACAAGAACAAACGTCAATCATACCGTTAAGGTCAAAGGTCAAGAAATGGTCCCTAGGGGTCAAAATGTACATCTTCACTCCGCGCACTCAAAATATTACTTGTCCGAGACGAAATGACCGATGATTGTCAGAATTTGTCAAAAGATTCCTATTATCCATGTTCATATAGGGGGCTTCTCCATTAAAAGTGACATGTCAAACGGGGTCACTAGGGGTCATTGAACTATACAGGTGTAAAACTGAAGACATGCTCTGATTTTGACCGGACTACTTTTGTCTTGTGCGCATTGATAAGCCAAGAAAAAAGGTAAATTATAAGTTTGGGGTCAAAGGTCAAGAAAAGGTCATTAGGGTTCAAAATGCATTTTTTTAACTACTTCAGGGCTGAAATTTATAAAAAACAATTGTCAAATATAGTACAACTTAAGGTTATTGCCCTTTGACAACATATAGCAAGGTCAAAGGTCAAAGCCCTCGACTAATATCCGTGATCTAAGATCACAATTATCTCTAGTTCTTTCTTTCTTCCGTCATGGGACCTATAGCTCCGTAACCATTAGGCCGATTTTGACCATATTTGGTCATAAGAACCCTTTTGTGCACCACTACTCAGGTTGTAAAGCATAAGGGGTCAAAGGTCACACAAGGGTAACTAGGGGTCAAAATGTGATTTTCACTTAAAACGCATTTGCAATTTATTGAAATGACCTAGGATCTTGAGAATTGGCCAACATATTTCTTTTGACCGTACGCATATATAATAGTTCGGTTTTTTAAATCGAAAAATGTTTGGGGTTACTAGGGGTCAAAATGTAAATTTTACAACATTCACTCAAAACCCTACTTGTCCGAGGGAAAATGACTGATGATACTCAGAATTATTCAAAAGATTCCTTGGATCCATGTACATATAGGGTGCTTCTCCACTAAAAGTGAAATGTCAAACGGGGTCACTAGGGGTCATTGAACTTTACAGGGGGAAATATAAGGCATGCTCCGATTTTTACCGGGTTTCTTTTATTTTGTGGGCATTGATCAGACAAGAACAAAAGTCAATAATACCGTTAAGGTCAAAGGTCAAGAAGAGGTCCCTAGGGGTCAAAATGTACATTTTCACTCCGCGCACTCAAAATACTACTTGTCCGAGACGAAATGACCGATGATTGTCAGAATTTGTCAAAAGATTCCTCTTATCCATGTTCATATAGGGTGCTTCTCCATTAAAAGTGACATGTCAAACGGGGTCACTAGGGGTCATTGAAATTTATAAAAACAATTATCAAATATAGTACAACTTAAGGTTATTGCCCTTGACAACATATGGCAAGGTCAAAGGTCAAAGCCCTCGACTAATATCCGTGATCTAAGATCACAATTATCTCTAGTATGTTTTTGTATTTGTACGACAAAAACAAGAAATCTTCTTTCTTCCGTCATGGGACCTATAGCTCCGCAACCATTGAGCCGATTTTGACCATATTTGGTCATAAGTACCCTTATGTGCACCACTACTCAGGTTGTAAAGCATAAGGGGTCAAAGGTCACACAAGGGTAACTAGGGGTCAAAACGTGATTTTCACTTAAAACGCTTTTGCAATTTATTGAAATGACCTAGGATCGTGAGAATGGGCCAACATATTCCTTTTGACCGTACGCATATATAATAGTTCGGTTTTTTAAATCGAAAAATGTTTGGGGTCGCTAGAGGTCAAAATGTAAATTTTTACTCATTCACTCAAAACCCTACTTGTCCGAGGGAAAATGACTGATGATACTCAGAATTGGTCAAAAGATTCCTTGGACACATGTACATATAGGGTGCTTCTCCACTAAAAATGAAATGTCAAACGGGGTCACTAGGGGTCATTGAACTTTACAAAGGGAAAATATAAGGCATGCTCCGATTTTGACCGAGTTTCATTTATTTTGTGGGCATTGATGAGACAAGAACAAAAATCAATCATACCGTTAAGGTCAAAGGTCAAGAAAAGGTCCCTAGGGGTCAAAATGTACATTTTCACTCCGCGCACTCAAAATACTACTTGTCCGAGACGAAATGACCGATGATTGTCAGAATTTGTCAAAAGAATCCTCCTATCCATGTTCATATAGGGTGCTTCTCCATTAAAAGTGACATGTCAAACGGGGTCACTAGGGGTCATTGAACTATACAGGTGTAAAACTGAAGACATGCTCTGATTTTGACCGGACTACTTTTTTCTTGTGCGCTTTGATAAGCCAAGAAAAAAAGCCAATTATAAGTTTGGGGTCAAAGGTCAAGAAAAGATCATTAGGGTTCAAAATGTATTTTTTTAACTACTTCAGGGCTGAAATTTATAAAAACAATTATCACATATAGTACAACTTAAGGTTATTGCCCTTTGACAACATATAGCAAGGTCAAAGGTCAAAGCCCTCGACTAATATCCGTGATCTAAGATCACAATTATCTCTAGTTCTTCTTTCTTTCTTTCTTTCTTACGTCATGGGACCTATAGCTCCGTAACCATTAAGCCGATTTTGACCATATTTGGTCATAAGTACCCTTATGTGCACCACTACTCAGGTTGTAAAGCATAAGGGGTCAAAGGTCACACAAGGGTAACTAGGGGTCAAAACGTGATTTTCACTTAAAACGCATTTGCATTTTATTGAAATGACCTAGGATCTTGAGAATTGGCCAACATATTCCTTTTGACCGTACGCATATATAATAGTTCGGTTTTTTAAATCGAAAAATGTTTGGGGTTACTAGGGGTCAAAATGTACATTTTACTCCATTCACTCAAAACCCTACTTGTCCGAGGGAAAATGACTGATGATACTCAGAATTGGTCAAAATATTCCTTGGATCCATGTACATATAGGGTGCTTCTCCACTAAAAGTGAAATGTCAAACGGGGTCACTAGGAGTCATTGAACTTTACAGGGGGAAAATATAAGGCATGCTCCGATTTTGACCGGGTTTCTTTTATTTTGTGGGCATTGATGTAACAAGAACAAAAGTCAATCATACCGTTAAGGTCAAAGGTCAAAAAAAGGTCCCTAGGGGTCAAAATTTACATTTTCACTCCGCGCACTCAAAATACTACTTGTCCGAGACGAAATGACCGATGATTGTCAGAATTTGTCAAAAGATTCCAATTATCCGTGTTCATATAGGGTGCTTCTCCATTAAAAGTGACATGTCAAACGGGGTCACTAGGGGTCATTGAACTATACAGTTGTACAACTGAAGACATGCTCTGATATTGACTGGACTACTTTTTTCTTGTGCGCATTGATAAGCCAAGAAAAAAAGTCAATTATAAGTTTGGGGTCAAAGGTCAAGAAAAGGTCATTAGGGTTGAAAATGTATTTTTTTAACTACTTCAGGGCTGAAATTTATAAAAACAATTATCAAATATAGTACAACTTAAGATTATTGCCCTTTGACAACATATAGCAAGGTCAAAGGTCAAAGCCCTCGACTAATATCCGTGATCTAAGATCACAATTATCTCTAGTTATATTAGTCGAGAAACGACTAATATACTGTATTTGTCCTGTTTCTTTCTTTCTTTTTCTGTCATGGGACCTATAGCTCCGTAACCATTGACCCGATTTTGACCATATTTGGTCATAAGAACCCTTATGTGCACCACTACTCAGGTTGTAAAGCATAAGGGGTCAAAGGTCACACAGGGGTCACTAGGGGTCAAAACGTGATTCAACATGCTCCGATTTTGCTCAAACTCAGACATTTTGTGCGCATTGACAAGAAAAGAAAAAAAGTCAATCATGACCTTGGGGTCAAATGTCAAACAGGGGTCATTAGGGGTCAAAACGTGATTTTCACTAAAAACACATTTGCAATTTAGTGAAATGACCTAGGATCTTCAGAATTGGTCAACATATTCCTTTTGACTGTACGCATGTACAAAAGAACGGTTTTTTTAATCAAAAAATATTTGGGGTCACTAGGGGTCAAAATGTAAATTTTACTTCATTCACTCAAAACCCTACTTGTCCGAGGGAAAATGACTGATGATACTCAGAATTGGTCAAAAGATTCCTTGGATCAATGTTCATATAGGGTCCTTCCACACTAAAAGTGACATGTCAAACGAGGTCACTAGAGGTCATTGAACTTTACAGGGTGAAAATATAAGGCATGCTCCGATTTTGACCGGGTTTCTTTTATTTTGTGGGCATTGATAAGACAAGAACAAAAGTCAATGATACCGTTAAGATCAAAGGTCAATAAAAGGTCACTAGGGGTCAAAATGTACATTTTTACTCCTCGCACTCAAAATACTACTTGTCCAAGAGATAATGACCTATGATTGTCAGAATTAGTCAAAAGATTCCTCTTATCCATGTCCATATAGGGTCCTTCTCCAATAAAAGTGACATGTCACACAAGGTCACTAGAGGTCATTGAACTATACAGGTGAAAATCTTTAGACATGTTCCGATTTTGACATGACTACTTTTATCTTGTGCGCATTGATCAGCCAAGCAAAAAAGTCAATCACAAGTTTTGGGTCAGAGGTCAAACAAAGGTCACTAGGGGTCAAAACGTGATTTTCACTAAAAACACATTTGCAATTTAGTGAAATGACCTAGGATCGTCAGAATTGATCAACATATTCCTTTTGACTGTACGCATGTACAATAGTTCGGTTTTTAAAATCCTCTTATCCATGTCCATATAGGGTCCTTCTCCACAAAAAGTGACATGTCACACGAGGTCACTAGAGGTCATTGAACTATACAGGTGAAAATCTAAAGACATGCTCCGATTTTGACAAGATTACTTTTTTCTTGTGCGCATTGATCAGCCAAGCAAAAAAGTCAATTACAAGTTTTGGGTCAGAGGTCAAAAAAAGGTCACTAGGGGTCAAAACGTGATTTTCACTAAAAACGCATTTGCAATTTAGTGAAATGACCTAGGATCGTCAGAATTGGTCAACATATTCCTTTTGACCGTACGCATGTACAATAGTTCGGTTTTTAAAATCAAAAAATATTTGGGGTCACTAGGGGTCAAAATGTAAATTTTCACTCCATTCACTCAAAATGCTACTTGTCCGAGAGGAAATGACCTATGATTGTCAGAATTAGTCAAAAGGTTCCTCTCATCCATGTTCATATAGGGTCCTTCTCCACTAAAAGTGACATGTCACACGGGGTCACTAGAGGTCATTGAACTTTACAGGTGAAAATCTTTAAAACATGCTCCGATTTTGACGGGACTACCTTTTTCTTGTGCGCATTGATCAGCCAAGCAAAAAAGTCAATTACAAGTTTTGGGTCAGAGGTCAAGAAAAGGTCACTAGGGGTTCAACTGTATTTATTTACTCCATTTACCACTCGAAGGGGTTAACATGTAACACACCCGACTAATATTCGTGATCTCCGATCACAGGTCATGTCTAGTATGTTTTTGTATTTGGTTGACAAAAACAAGAAATCTTTCTTCTTCTGTCATGGGACCTATAGCTCCGTAACCATTGACCCGATTTTAACCATATTTGGTCATAAGAACCCTTGTGTGCACCACTACTTAGGTTGAAAAGCATAAGGGGTCAAAGGTCACACAGGGGTCACTAGGGGTCAAAACGTGATTTTCACTTAAAACGCATTTGCAATATAGTGAAATGACCTAGGATCTTCAGAATTGGTCAACATGTTCCTTTTGTCCGTACGCATGTACAAAAGAACGGTTTTTAAAATTAAAATTCATTTGGGGTCACTAGGGGTCAAAATGTAAATTTTACTCCATTCACTCAAAACCCTACTTGTCCGAGGGAAAATGACTGATGATACTCAGAATTGGTCAAAAGATTTCTTCGATCAATGTTCATATAGGGTCCTTCCACACTAAAAGTGACATGTCAAACAAGGTCACTAGGGGTCATTGAACTTTACAGGGAAAAAATATAAGGCATGCTTCGATTTTGACCGGGTTTCTTTTATTTTGTGGGCATTGATAAGACAAGAACAAAAGTCAATCATACCGTTAAGATCAAAGGTCAATAAAAGGTCACTAGGGGTCAAAATGTACATTTTTACTCCTCGCACTCAAAATACTACTTGTCCAAGAGATAATGACCTATGATTGTCAGAATTGGTCAAAAGATTCCTCTTATCCATGTCCATATAGGGTCCTTCTCCACTAAAAGTGACATGTTACACGAGGTCACTAGAGGTCATTGAACTATACAGGTGAAAATCTTAAGACATGCTCCGATTTTGACAAGACTACTTTTTTCTTGTGCGCATTGATCAGCCAAGCAAAAAAGTCAATTACAAGTTTTGGGTCAGAGGTCAAGAAAAGGTCACTAGGGGTCAAAACGTGATTTTCACTAAAAACGCATTTGCAATTTAGTGAAATGACCTAGGATCGTCAGAATTGGTCAACATATTCCTTTTGACCGTACGCATGTACAATAGTTCGGTTTTTAAAATCAAAAAATATTTGGGGTCACTAGGGGTCAAAATGTAAATTTTCACTCCATTCACTCAAAATGCTACTTGTCCGAGAGGAAATGACCTATGATTGTCAGAATTAGTCAAAAGGTTCCTCTCATCCATGTTCATATAGGGTCCTTCTCCACTAAAAGTGACATGTCACACGGGGTCACTAGAGGTCATTGAACTTTACAAGTGAAAATCTTGAAACATGCTCCGATTTTGACGGGACTACCTTTTCCTTGTGCGCATTGATCAGCCAAGCAAAAAAGTCAATTACAAGTTTTGGGTCAGAGGTCAAGAAAAGGTCACTAGGGGTTCAACTGTATTTATTTACTCCTTTTACCACTCGAAGGGGTTAACATGTAACACACCCGACTAATATTCGTGATCTCCGATCACAGGTCATGTCTAGTATGTTTTTGTATTTGGTTGACAAAAACAAGAAATCTTTCTTTCTTCTGTCATGAGACCTATAGCTCCGTAACCATTAAGCCGATTTTGACCATATTTTGTCATAAGAACCCTTATGTGCACCACTACTCAGGTTGTAAAGCATAAGGGGTCAAAGGTCACACAGGGGTCACTAGGGGTCAAAACGTGATTTTCACTTAAAACGCATTTGCAATTTAGTGAAATGACCTAGGATCGTCAAAATTGGTCCACATATTCCTTTTGACCGTACGCATGTACAAAAGAACGGTTTTTAAAATTAAAAATCATTTGGGGTCACTAGGGGTCAAAATGTAAATTTTAATCCATTCACTCAAAACCCTACTTGTCCGAGGGAAAATGACTGATGATACTCAGAATTGGTCAAAAGATTCCTTTGATCAATGTTCATATAGGGTCCTTCCACACTAAAAGTGACATGTCAAACGAGGTCACTAGAGGTCATTGAACTTTACAGGGGGAAAATATAAGGCATGCTTCGATTTTGACCGGGTTTCTTTTATTTTGTGGGCATTGGTGAGACAAGAACAAAAGTCAATCATACCGTTAAGATCAAAGGTCAATAAAAGGTCACTAGGGGTCAAAATGTACATTTTTACTCCTCGCACTCAAAATACTACTTGTCCAAGAGATAATGACCTATGATTGTCAGAATTGGTCAAAAGATTCCTCTTATCCATGTCCATATAGGGTCCTTCTACACTAAAAGTGACATGTTACACACGGTCACTAGAGGTCATTGAACTATACAGGTGAAAATCTTAAGACATGCTCCGATTTTAACAAGACTACTTTTTTCTTGTGCGCATTGATCAGCCAAGCAAAAAAGTCAATTACAAGTTTTGGGTCAGAGGTCAAGAAAAGGTCACTAGGGGTTCAACTGTATTTATTTACTCCATTTACCACTCGAAGGGGTTAACATGTAACACACCCGACTAATATTCGTGATCTCCGATCACAGGTCATGTCTAGTATGTTTTTGTATTTGGTTGACAAAAACAAGAAATCTTTATTTCTTCCGTCATGGGACCTATAGCTCCGTAACCATTGACCCGAATGTGACCATATTTGGTCATAAGAACCATTATGTGCACCACTACTCAGGTTGTAAAGCATAAGGGGTCAAAGGTCACACAGGGGTCACTAGGGGTCAAAACGTGATTTTTACTAAAAACGCATTTCCAATTTAGTGAAATGACCTAGGATCGTCAAAATTGGTCCACATATTCCTTTTGACCGTACGCATGTACAAAAGAACGGTTTTTAAAATTAAAAATCATTTGGGGTCACTAGGGGTCAAAATGTAAATTTTACTCCATTCACTCAAAACCCTACTTGTCCGAGGGAAAATGACTGAAGATACTCAGAATTGGTCAAAAGATTCCTTGGATCAATGTTCATATAGGGTCCTTCCACACTAAAAGTGACATGTCAAACAGGGTCACTAGGGGTCATTGAACTTTACAAAGGGAAAATATAACGCATGCTCCGATTTAAACCGGGTTTCTTTTATTTTGTGGGCATTGATGAGACAAGAACAAAAGTCAATCATATTGTTAAGATCAAAGGTCAAAAAAAGGTCACTAGGGGTCAAAATGTACATTTTCACTCCATTCACTCAAAATGCTACTTGTCCGAGAGGAAATTACCTATGATTGTCAGAATTAGTCAAAAGATTTCTCTCATCCATGTTCATATAGGGTCCTTCTCCACTAAAAGTGACATGTCACACGGTGTCACTAGAGGTCATTGAACTTTACAGGTGAAAATCTTAAAACATGCTCCGATTTTGACGGGACTACCTTTTATCTTGTGCGCATTGATCAGCCAAGCAAAAAAGTCAATTACAAGTTTTGGGGCAGAGGTCAAGAAAAGGTCACTAGGGGTTCAACTGTATTTATTTACTCCATTTACCACTCGAAGGGGTTAACATGTAACACACCCGACTAATATTCGTGATCTCCGATCACAGGTCATGTCTAGTTCTTTCTTTTTCTGTCATGGGACCTATAGCTCCGTAACCATTGACCCGATTTTAACCATATTTGGTCATAAGAACCCTTATGTGCACCACTACTCAGGTTGTAAAGCATAAGGGGTCAAAGGTCACACAGATGTCACTAGGGGTCAAAACGTGATTTTTACTAAAAACGCATTTGCAATTTAGTGAAATGACCTATGATCGTGAGAATTGGTCAACATATTCCTTTTAACCGTACGCATGTACAATAGTTCGGTTTTTTAAATCAAAAAATATTTAGGGTCACTAGGGGTCAAAATGTAAATTTTACTCCATTCACTCAAAACCCTACTTGTCCGAGGGAAAATGACTGATGATACTCAGAATTAGTCAAAAGATTCCTTGGATCAATGTTCATATAGGGTCCTTCCACACTAAAAATGACATGTCAAACGGGGTCACTAGGGGTCATTGAACTTTACAGGGGAAAATATAGCGCATGCTCCGATTTTGACCGGGTTTCTTTCTTCTTCTTTCTCCTGTCATGGGACCTATAGTTCCGTAACCATTGACCCGATTTTGACCATATTTGGTCATAAGAACCCTTATGTGCACCACTACTCAGGTTGTAAAGCATAAGGGGTCAAAGGTCACACAGGGGTCACTAGGGGTCAAAACGTGATTTTTCACTTAAAACGCATTTCCAATTTAGTGAAATGACCTAGGATCGTCAAAATTGGTCCACATATTCCTTTTGACCGTACGCATGTACAAAAGAAAGGTTTTTAAAATTAAAAATCATTTGGGGTCACTAGGGGTCAAAATGTAAATTTTACTCCATTCACTCAAAACCCTACTTGTCCGAGGGAAAATGACTGATGATACTCAGAATTGGTCAAAAGATTCCTTGGAATAATGTTCATATAGGGTCCTTCCACACTAAAAGTGACATGTCAAACGGGGTCACTAGGGGTCATTGAACTTTACAGGGGGAAAATATAACGCATGCTCCGATTTTGACCGGGTTTCTTTTATTTTGTGGGCATTGATGAGACAAGAACAAAAGTCAATCATACCGTTAAGATCAAAGGTCAATAAAAGGTCACTAGGGGTCAAAATGTACATTTTCACTCCTCGCACTCAAAATACTACTTGTCCAAGAGATAATGACCTATGATTGTCAGAATTGGTCAAAAGATTCCTCTTATCCATGTCCATATAGGGTCCTTCTCCACTAAAAGTGACATGTCACACGAGGTCACTAGAGGTCATTGAACTATACAGGTGAAAATCTTAAGACATGCTCCGATTTTGACGGGTTTACTTTTTTCTTGTGCGCATTGATCAGCCAAGCAAAAAAGTCAATTACAAGTTTTGGGTCAGAGGTCAAAAAAAGGTCACTAGGGGTCAAAACGTGATTTTCACTAAAAACGCATTTGCAATTTAGTGAAATGACCTAGGATCATCAGAATTGGTCAACATATTCCTTTTGACCGTACGCATGTACAATAGTTCGGTTTTTAAAATCAAAAAATATTTGGGGTCACTAGGGGTCAAAATGTAAATTTTCACTCTATTCACTCAAAATGCTACTTGTCCGAGAGGAAATGACCTATGATTGTCAGAATTAGTCAAAAGATTCCTCTCATCCATGTTCATATAGGGTCCTTCTCCACTAAAAGTGACATGTCACACGGGGTCACTAGAGGTCATTGAACTTTACAGGTGAAAATCTTAAAACATGCTCCGATTTTGACGGGACTATCGTGCCAAACTATGGCACGCCCCAGAGGGCAAAATGTAATACGCTAGACTAATATCCGCGATCTCCGATCGCAGCTTATGTCTAGTTATATTAGTCGAGAAACGACTAATATACTGTATTCGTCCTGTTTCTTATATTAGTCGAGAAACGACTAATATACTGTATTTGTCCTGTTTCTTTCTTTCTTTCTTTCTTCTTTCTTTCTTTTTCTGTCATGGGACCTATAGCTCCGTAACCGTTGAGCCGATTTTGACCATATTTGGTCATAAGAACCCTTATGTGCACCACTACTCAGGTTGTAAAGCATAAGGGGTCAAAGGTCACACAGGGGTCACTAGGGGTCAAAACGTGATTTTCACTAAAAACGCATTTGCAATTTAGTGAAATGAGCTAGGATCGTCAGAATTGGTCCACATATTCCTTTTGACCGTACGCATGTACAAAAGAACGGTTTTTAAAATTAAAAATCATTTGGGGTCACTAGGGGTCAAAATGTAAATTTTACTCCATTCACCCAAACCCTACTTGTCCGAGGGAAAATGACTGATGATACTCAGAATTAGTCAAAAGATTCCTTGGATCAATGTTCATATAGGGTCCTTCCACACTAAAAGTGACATGTCAAACAGGGTCACTAGGGGTCATTGAACTTTACAAGGGGAAAATATAACGCATGCTCCGATTTTGACCGGGTTTCTTTTATTTTGTGGGCATTGATGAGACAAGAACAAAAGTCAATCACACCGTTAAGATCAAAGGTCAAAAAAAGGTCACTAGGGGTCAAAATGTACATTTTCACTCCTCGCACTCAAAATACTACTTGTCCAAGAGATAATGACCTATGATTGTCAGAATTAGTCAAAAGATTCCTCTTATCCATGTCCATATAGGGTCCTTCTCCACTAAAAGTGACATGTCACACGGGGTCACTAGAGGTCATTGAACTATACAGGTGAAAATCTTAAGACATGCTCCGATTTTGACGGAACTACTTTTTTCTTGCGCGCATTGATAAGCCAAGAAAAAAAGTCAATCATAAGTTTGGGGTCAAAGGTCAAGAAAAGGTCACTAGGGGTCAAAAAGTGATTTTCACTTAAAACGCCGTTGCAATTTAGTGAAATTACCTAGGATCGTCAGAATTGGCCAACATATTCCTGTTGACCGTACGCATATACAATAGTTCGGTTTTTAAAATCAAAACTGAACGCTGATTGGTTCCAACAAATACGCACATCCCCGATCTCTAACTACCAAATCCGCTAGACTAATATCCGCGATCTCCGATCGCAGCTTATGTCTAGTTTCTTCTTCTTCTTTCTTATATTAGTCGAGAAACGACTAATATACTGTATTAAAGTTTCAGACAGCACTTATTATGTTTGTTTGTAAATAATACTAAGAATAAAAATGAGATATTCATTTTAGTGAGTTTATTTTGTTTATAAATATATTTCTTAAGTGCAGACAATACATAAACATAAGATCTTTTATACCATGTTGCATTAGAATTCTATGACTCTATACACCTAAATGTTTAGGAACTTGCATGTGGTAATTCTTTCACCATACCAAATTTGGGGTAATATGCTTAATTGTGTTAGAATGCAATTGAACGATATTGTAGTTTTGAAAGCACTGCATACAAATTATGTTGACTGAGGCAAACGGTAGGTATGCTGTGTGCCATTCTATTCTTAGTGAAATTGTCACTTTCATGCAAAATTGAAATCTATTTTAAAAGAAGGCTTTGGTTTATGGTTAATATCCAGTAATTGATTGAGCGCACGTGGGAATTTCAGGAGGACTGTCTGTACACGTCTTGAAACAACCATAACAAAACCCCACTGCTGGTCAACACACACGTTTTGGATAGGGGTGGAATGACGGAATCGGGGACGGGATACACCCCTCGCTAATTGCACAATACAAATAGGTCGCGGGAAAAAACAATATTTATCTCATGTGATAATGATGCGTCAACAATGTTACTAAATCCTATCACATAGATAAATATCATTCTCGTAGGCCTTAAATTGTAGATTATTTCTTAATGTAAACTTTCAATATTAGCGGAATAATATATACCAATTATTTTTAGATTTCAGGGGCCATCGTAAAACAAAGGATCCTTCACCCATGCAGAAAAAAATTGAGTTCTCTTTTTAAATTAAAGAATATTAGATTTATCCAAACAAAATAATATAAGTTCATAACATCTCGTATCATATCTATGCACATCATAACTGTATTCCTTTTCGCCAAATTAAACCAACATTTCAATTACTAGATTTGGGGCTTTGGTGCATAGATGTAATCGTCAAAGTCCGTTAATCGGCCTTAAATATGCTGGTTTCTTGGCAAACTTTCATGAATGAACCAATTAGCGCAAGCTACAAATTCTTTGAGCGGGTCAATCCCTACAGATTCACTATCACCAGTGTCCAACGGAACCATAGCAAAACTAGATTGCGCGGTTCTCGGCTTACGCGATTTGTGGTTTAAGCTAGTTAAATGACGCAATAGGATCCTATCGGAAACGTATACGACGTGCGAGTTAAGTTGTTGTATACAGCATCATGAAATTAGCAGAAATGAAATTGGTCAGTGTGTATTTTGTAGATATACATGTTCATGTACATACCAATTGTATGGAATGGATTTTGACAAAAAATCATTCTAATCTTGTTATTTGGTAATTTATCGGACTGAAATTCACAGGGAAGATAGATATACCCTTGAATTTTGATAATATCCTAACAATGAATTAAAACGATGATATATTTTTAGTAAATTTACCGTACTTCCGTGCGAACAAAAACGGTACCTTTACCGGATATTTTCATCGTGTTTGATGCCAAATTTCTCACTCGGAAGAAATAACACATTTTTGTAAATCCGACATTATAAAGGTTATATAGTTCCCTGCAAAACTTCTCTCTTCTCCTTCATGGTCAGGCAACTCTTTTAAATTAAGGTATTTTGCCCATTTTCAATGTGTCATGACTGCTGAATTCGGCAACCCATTTAAGATTTTGACTAAGTATTTATAGCAACATTTTAAAGAAAAATTGTCAAAAGTATTGTGACATCATGAAAGATATGGAAACAAAATTACACGAGTCAATTTTTACCATCGGGACCTTTGCAGCAGATAATTTGTCTGGCAGGGGTCATTCTATACTCTGTGTGATGTAGGCCTACTTGTTCATAAAAATTATAACTAGTTTCTCGTGCTAACTTATGAGGATAAGGGCTTTTTTTCCTTTTTATTTTAGAAAACACTGCGAATAGGCATTACCAGCGTGGTATTGCGTGATTGCTTGTGCAACTTGAAGACAGCAAGGCAGCTATAAAATCCGTTTGTTTCATGATTCTGGGGGGGGGGGGTTGATTATTGTATAAAAATGTCAGCTTTTTAAATATTGTAATCAAAATAAAAGATGTGCAAGGGGACGAGAAACTGCTTTATTTTTTACTTGGCCTTACAGGTGATATCGAGTATAGACGTAAAAATGATATTTTTAAACATTTTGAATTTTATTGCAAATTACAATTGTATTTTTGTAGAAAGCAATGTGGTTCTATTAATATTATGGTCGGACGCCCATAGCAGGCCTTGGTTAGTGATTTTAAGTCCATGGTGAAAGTGGCGAAGGGAAATTAGGGGCAACGTGGAAGTATTTAGAGAATAGAGGTAGAGGTCGTCCATCATAGACATGCACAACAAACTACGAAGAAGAATCGCACCACAGGCACAGTATTCTACATGCACTTTAATTGGTTCACGACTTATTATTTTGCCCTGAAATGGGTTCAGTGTCAATGAATTATAACAAAACAATTGAATGTTCAATGTGGTTTCTTTTTACATTTCTATTCCAATCATGGGCATCATAATAATGAAGGTGGTGACATGGTGTTTCCTAAACTTTTTGAGTAAAATTACAATTTTGTTATGATAATGCTGACGCCTGTGAATGATACCAATATGATACAATCCCCATCCACATCAATGGAATGTACACACAAAAGATGAATGGTTTTCATTTCAGCTATAACTTATTCAAAACAAAGCCTTTGTCATATCGAACTGGACACAAAAGTATTGTTATTTCTTGGCCCTTGGCCTGGTAGACAGAATGTTATTGGCCACATCAATTGTGTATGATTTTGAAATAATATTTGGTTTATAAATAACTCAAAATATTGAAACAAAATGATCATATAAAAAATCAAAGTTACTGTTCTAAGGTAGCACACCTCTAAATAGTTCCAGGCGAAAACTTGCAACTCTTATTGCGCAATACTTCTTATCAATACGCGTGATTAAAATAGTGATTTCTCGGGAACTACAGTGATTCAGCAGACGAGGTTGGTATCAAATTAAAGCTAACAATATGAATTTTAATGATAGATCATTCACAAATAATATTAACTATTTTTTGTTAATAAATAGTAGTCCTACTTTCACGGTGCACGGCCGTAAGTCTTGCGAAAAATCAACTTGAAAAATGACCGTAGAGGGCTTAGATGCTCGATTGCTTAAAATCTAACGGTTATCCACGTATATTTTACAATTTTAATCATAAGCTTGCTAAAATAGCTAGAGTTTACTACCAAATTGAATGACTTTCTATGTGTAAATTTAAAAATAACCTTGCCAGAACATGGTTTAAATCTTCGGAAAATCTAATAGTACGTTGGCCTGCGTGTATAATGCGTCATAGTTTGGGGGCATAAATAGAAATTTATACATAGAAATTCTTTCAATTTGGTATTAAACTCTAGCTATTTTAGCAAGCTTTTGATTAAAATTGTAAAATATACGTGGATAACCGTTAGATTTTAAGCAATCGAGCATCTAAGCGCATCGGCGGTAATTCAAAAACTTGTCTTTTGCTAATGTCGGGTTTCTAGCATAGTCGTAGGCCTAACATTTTCCTAACTTTAAATCGTTAAAATCGATCTATCGTTATAAACATATTATAAGCATTGTCTTGGGCTTAAATTTGATACCAAAATCAATTCCTAAATCACAATGGTCATTGAGATATCATCTTTTGAAGCGTCGCGCATCGATCAAAATAAGGTGCAAAATGGTCGTCTAATTTCGACTTCCTATTATTTAGAGGTGTGCTACCTTAGAACCACAATGGATTTTTTTATTTTCAAATTTGGTGTTGTTATATTTAATTATTCATGAAGCAAATACAATTTTAAACTCATGTCGAAAGTTTCATTGCCATTGAATAAATAGTTTTCGAGTTATTCCAATTTACCTAACCCTAACCCTAACCCTTATCAAACCCTAACCCTAATCAGACCCTAACCCTAACTGAACCTTAAATCTAAGCTTGATTTTTAAACACTAAACGATGTAGCCTTTTTAAGCCTTTACTATCGTCTGAAGATAGCAAATGTTAGATGCTATCTTCAGAAGATAGCAAGCAACCCCCCCCCCCCCCCCCCCCCTCGGGAGAAAGCAATGGATTCAGAAGACAGCATGCGGCGTAACTATAGTAACTATACACAACGTACTCTGACGCCTACGGACGCGTTTGAAAGTCGCGTATTTGTACGCAGCTTACGCCGTCAGCTGCTATCTTCTGAAGATAGTGATTGTATACCAAACGTCCATAAATGTTGGTGAAACTTTCAGGATATCGTCAGCAGAGACAATGCAATGTAATGGAATGAAAAAAGAAATTATTAATATTTAATGAAATGGCAACATTGACATTGTTAAATCATACACCGTTTAAGACGACAACATCGAAAATTCAAGGTTTTCAGGCGTCGTCGGATCAATGTTAGGGTCAACCGGGTTTGTAAAAACAAGTATAACTCAAAAACTATTTAACCAATATCGAAGAAAATTTGTGTATGATTTTGAAATAATATTTGGTTTATTAATAACTCAAAATATTGAAACAAAATGATCATATAAAAAATCAGAGTTACTGTTTAGAACCACAATGGATTTTTTTATTTTCAAATTTGGTGTTGTTATATTTAATTATTCATGAAGCAAATACAATTTTAAACTCATGTCGAAAGTTTCATTGCCATTGAATAAATAGTTTTCGAGTTATTCCAATTTACCTAACCCTAACCCTAACCCTAATCAAACCCTAACCCTAATCAGACCCTAACCCTAACTGAACCTTAAATCTAAGCTTGATTTTTAAACACTAAACGATGTAGCCTTTTTAAGCCTTTACTATCGTCTGAAGATAGCAAATGTTAGATGCTATCTTCAGAAGATAGCAAGCAACCCCCCCCCCCCCCCCCCCCCCCCCCTCGGGAGAAAGCAATGGATTCAGAAGACAGCATGCGGCGTAACTATAGTAACTATACACAACGTACTCTGACGCCTACGGACGCGTTTGAAAGTCGCGTATTTGTACGCAGCTTACGCCGTCAGCTGCTATCTTCTGAAGATAGTGATTGTATACCAAACGTCCATAAATGTTGGTGAAACTTTCAGGATATCGTCAGCAGAGACAATGCAATGTAATGGAATGAAAAAAGAAATTATTAATATTTAATGAAATGGCAACATTGACATTGTTAAATCATACACCGTTTAAGACGACAACATCGAAAATTCAAGGTTTTCAGGCGTCGTCGGATCAATGTTGGGGTCAACCGGGTTTGTAAAAACAAGTATAACTCAAAAACTATTTAACCAATATCGAAGAAAATTTGTGTATGATTTTGAAATAATATTTGGTTTATAAATAACTCAAAATATTGAAACAAAATGATCATATAAAAAATCAAAGTTACTGTTCTAAGGTAGCACACCTCTAAATAGTTCCAGGCGAAAACTTGCAACTCTTATTGCGCAATACTTCTTATCAATACGCGTGATTAAAATAGTGATTTCTCGGGAACTACAGTGATTCAGCAGACGAGGTTGGTATCAAATTAAAGCTAACAATATGAATTTTAATGATAGATCATTCACAAATAATATTAACTATTTTTTGTTAATAAATAGTAGTCCTACTTTCACGGTGCACGGCCGTAAGTCTTGCGAAAAATCAACTTGAAAAATGACCGTAGAGGGCTTAGATGCTCGATTGCTTAAAATCTAACGGTTATCCACGTATATTTTACAATTTTAATCATAAGCTTGCTAAAATAGCTAGAGTTTACTACCAAATTGAATGACTTTCTATGTGTAAATTTAAAAATAACCTTGCCAGAACATGGTTTAAATCTTCGGAAAATCTAATAGTACGTTGGCCTGCGTGTATAATGCGTCATAGTTTGGGGGCATAAATAGAAATTTATACATAGAAATTCTTTCAATTTGGTATTAAACTCTAGCTATTTTAGCAAGCTTTTGATTAAAATTGTAAAATATACGTGGATAACCGTTAGATTTTAAGCAATCGAGCATCTAAGCGCATCGGCGGTAATTCAAAAACTTGTCTTTTGCTAATGTCGGGTTTCTAGCATAGTCGTAGGCCTAACATTTTCCTAACTTTAAATCGTTAAAATCGATCTATCGTTATAAACATATTATAAGCATTGTCTTGGGCTTAAATTTGATACCAAAATCAATTCCTAAATCACAATGGTCATTGAGATATCATCTTTTGAAGCGTCGCGCATCGATCAAAATAAGGTGCAAAATGGTCGTCTAATTTCGACTTCCTATTATTTAGAGGTGTGCTACCTTAGAACCACAATGGATTTTTTTATTTTCAAATTTGGTGTTGTTATATTTAATTATTCATGAAGCAAATACAATTTTAAACTCATGTCGAAAGTTTCATTGCCATTGAATAAATAGTTTTCGAGTTATTCCAATTTACCTAACCCTAACCCTAACCCTTATCAAACCCTAACCCTAATCAGACCCTAACCCTAACTGAACCTTAAATCTAAGCTTGATTTTTAAACACTAAACGATGTAGCCTTTTTAAGCCTTTACTATCGTCTGAAGATAGCAAATGTTAGATGCTATCTTCAGAAGATAGCAAGCAACCCCCCACCCCCCCCCCCCCCCCCCCCCTCGGGAGAAAGCAATGGATTCAGAAGACAGCATGCGGCGTAACTATAGTAACTATACACAACGTACTCTGACGCCTACGGACGCGTTTGAAAGTCGCGTATTTGTACGCAGCTTACGCCGTCAGCTGCTATCTTCTGAAGATAGTGATTGTATACCAAACGTCCATAAATGTTGGTGAAACTTTCAGGATATCGTCAGCAGAGACAATGCAATGTAATGGAATGAAAAAAGAAATTATTAATATTTAATGAAATGGCAACATTGACATTGTTAAATCATACACCGTTTAAGACGACAACATCGAAAATTCAAGGTTTTCAGGCGTCGTCGGATCAATGTTGGGGTCAACCGGGTTTGTAAAAACAAGTATAACTCAAAAACTATTTAACCAATATCGAAGAAAATTTGTGTATGATTTTGAAATAATATTTGGTTTATTAATAACTCAAAATATTGAAACAAAATGATCATATAAAAAATCAGAGTTACTGTTTAGAACCACAATGGATTTTTTTATTTTCAAATTTGGTGTTGTTATATTTAATTATTCATGAAGCAAATACAATTTTAAACTCATGTCGAAAGTTTCATTGCCATTGAATAAATAGTTTTCGAGTTATTCCAATTTACCTAACCCTAACCCTAACCCTAATCAAACCCTAACCCTAATCAGACCCTAACCCTAACTGAACCTTAAATCTAAGCTTGATTTTTAAACACTAAACGATGTAGCCTTTTTAAGCCTTTACTATCGTCTGAAGATAGCAAATGTTAGATGCTATCTTCAGAAGATAGCAAGCAACCCCCCCCCCCCCCCCCCTCGGGAGAAAGCAATGGATTCAGAAGACAGCATGCGGCGTAACTATAGTAACTATACACAACGTACTCTGACGCCTACGGACGCGTTTGAAAGTCGCGTATTTGTACGCAGCTTACGCCGTCAGCTGCTATCTTCTGAAGATAGTGATTGTATACCAAACGTCCATAAATGTTGGTGAAACTTTCAGGATATCGTCAGCAGAGACAATGCAATGTAATGGAATGAAAAAAGAAATTATTAATATTTAATGAAATGGCAACATTGACATTGTTAAATCATACACCGTTTAAGACGACAACATCGAAAATTCAAGGTTTTCAGGCGTCGTCGGATCAATGTTGGGGTCAACCGGGTTTGTAAAAACAAGTATAACTCAAAAACTATTTAACCAATATCGAAGAAAATTTGTGTATGATTTTGAAATAATATTTGGTTTATAAATAACTCAAAATATTGAAACAAAATGATCATATAAAAAATCAAAGTTACTGTTCTAAGGTAGCACACCTCTAAATAGTTCCAGGCGAAAACTTGCAACTCTTATTGCGCAATACTTCTTATCAATACGCGTGATTAAAATAGTGATTTCTCGGGAACTACAGTGATTCAGCAGACGAGGTTGGTATCAAATTAAAGCTAACAATATGAATTTTAATGATAGATCATTCACAAATAATATTAACTATTTTTTGTTAATAAATAGTAGTCCTACTTTCACGGTGCACGGCCGTAAGTCTTGCGAAAAATCAACTTGAAAAATGACCGTAGAGGGCTTAGATGCTCGATTGCTTAAAATCTAACGGTTATCCACGTATATTTTACAATTTTAATCATAAGCTTGCTAAAATAGCTAGAGTTTACTACCAAATTGAATGACTTTCTATGTGTAAATTTAAAAATAACCTTGCCAGAACATGGTTTAAATCTTCGGAAAATCTAATAGTAGGCCTACGTTGGCCTGCGTGTATAATGCGTCATAGTTTGGGGGCATAAATAGAAATTTATACATAGAAATTCTTTCAATTTGGTATTAAACTCTAGCTATTTTAGCAAGCTTTTGATTAAAATTGTAAAATATACGTGGATAACCGTTAGATTTTAAGCAAACGAGCATCTAAGCGCATCGGCCGTAATTCAAAAACTTGTCTTTTGCTAATATCGGGTTTCTAGCATAGTCGTAGGCCTAACATTTTCCTAACTTTAAATCGTTAAAATCGATCTATCGTTATAAACATATTATAAGCATTGTCTTGGGCTTAAATTTGATACCAAAATCAATTCCTAAATCACAATGGTCATTGAGATATCATCTTTTGAAGCGTCGCGCATCGATCAAAATAAGGTGCAAAATGGTCGTCTAATTTCGACTTCCTATTATTTAGAGGTGTGCTACCTTAGAACCACAATGGATTTTTTTATTTTCAAATTTGGTGTTGTTATATTTAATTATTCATGAAGCAAATACAATTTTAAACTCATGTCGAAAGTTTCATTGCCATTGAATAAATAGTTTTCGAGTTATTCCAATTTACCTAACCCTTACCCTAACCCTAATCAAACCCTAACCCTAATCAGACCCTAACCCTAACTGAACCTTAAATCTAAGCTTGATTTTTAAACACTAAACGATGTAGCCTTTTTAAGCCTTTACTATCGTCTGAAGATAGCAAATGTTAGATGCTATCTTCAGAAGATAGCAAGCAACCCCCCCCCCCCCCCCCCCCCCCTCGGGAGAAAGCAATGGATTCAGAAGACAGCATGCGGCGTAACTATAGTAACTATACACAACGTACTCTGACGCCTACGGACGCGTTTGAAAGTCGCGTATTTGTACGCAGCTTACGCCGTCAGCTGCTATCTTCTGAAGATAGTGATTGTATACCAAACGTCCATAAATGTTGGTGAAACTTTCAGGATATCGTCAGCAGAGACAATGCAATGTAATGGAATGAAAAAAGAAATTATTAATATTTAATGAAATGGCAACATTGACATTGTTAAATCATACACCGTTTAAGACGACAACATCGAAAATTCAAGGTTTTCAGGCGTCGTCGGATCAATGTTGGGGTCAACCGGGTTTGCAAAAACAAGTATAACTCACAAACTATTTAACCAATATCGAAGAAAATTTGTGTATGATTTTGAAATAATATTTGGTTTATAAATAACTCAAAATATTGAAACAAAATGATCATGTAAAAAATCAAAGTTACTGTTCTAAGGTAGCACACCTCTAAATAGTTCCAGGCGAAAACTTGCAACTCTTATTGCGCAATACTTCTTATCAATACGCGTGATTAAAATAGTGATTTCTCGGGAACTACAGTGATTCAGCAGACGAGGTTGGTATACGCAGCTTACGCCGTCAGCTGCTATCTTCTGAAGATAGTGATTGTATACCAAACGTCCATAAATGTTGGTGAAACTTTCAGGATATCGTCAGCAGAGACAATGCAATGTAATGGAATGAAAAAAGAAATTATTAATATTTAATGAAATGGCAACATTGACATTGTTAAATCATACACCGTTTAAGACGACAACATCGAAAATTCAAGGTTTTCAGGCGTCGTCGGATCAATGTTGGGGTCAACCGGGTTTGTAAAAACAAGTATAACTCAAAAACTATTTAACCAATATCGAAGAAAATTTGTGTATGATTTTGAAATAATATTTGGTTTATAAATAACTCAAAATATTGAAACAAAATGATCATATAAAAAATCAAAGTTACTGTTCTAAGGTAGCACACCTCTAAATAGTTCCAGGCGAAAACTTGCAACTCTTATTGCGCAATACTTCTTATCAATACGCGTGATTAAAATAGTGATTTCTCGGGAACTACAGTGATTCAGCAGACGAGGTTGGTATCAAATTAAAGCTAACAATATGAATTTTAATGATAGATCATTCACAAATAATATTAACTATTTTTTGTTAATAAATAGTAGTCCTACTTTCACGGTGCACGGCCGTAAGTCTTGCGAAAAATCAACTTGAAAAATGACCGTAGAGGGCTTAGATGCTCGATTGCTTAAAATCTAACGGTTATCCACGTATATTTTACAATTTTAATCATAAGCTTGCTAAAATAGCTAGAGTTTACTACCAAATTGAATGACTTTCTATGTGTAAATTTAAAAATAACCTTGCCAGAACATGGTTTAAATCTTCGGAAAATCTAATAGTAGGCCTACGTTGGCCTGCGTGTATAATGCGTCATAGTTTGGGGGCATAAATAGAAATTTATACATAGAAATTCTTTCAATTTGGTATTAAACTCTAGCTATTTTAGCAAGCTTTTGATTAAAATTGTAAAATATACGTGGATAACCGTTAGATTTTAAGCAATCGAGCATCTAAGCGCATCGGCCGTAATTCAAAAACTTGTCTTTTGCTAATGTCGGGTTTCTAGCATAGTCGTAGGCCTAACATTTTCCTAACTTTAAATCGTTAAAATCGATCTATCGTTATAAACATATTATAAGCATTGTCTTGGGCTTAAATTTGATACCAAAATCAATTCCTAAATCACAATGGTCATTGAGATATCATCTTTTGAAGCGTCGCGCATCGATCAAAATAAGGTGCAAAATGGTCGTCTAATTTCGACTTCCTATTATTTAGAGGTGTGCTACCTTATCATCATGAAATTCTAGAAAATGCGACATGGCCGCCACCCGTTTGAAGTTCAATACGGGCGGATGGACATGACGGACATTTTCTAGATTTTAAGATTTTATGACACAGTCAACAGAATGTCATTGTCGCTTTAAATGATTATCCTTTGAGCAACAACATGAGCTTATATATTACTATATATTGTTCAATTTTTGAAAAGGTTCAATGACATCCAAATGGACCGGCATACTATTACTGAAGATAGCACCCATAGGCCTACAAGCTATACTGAAGATAGCATGAATGTGCATGTTATCACGCGTGCCAGAGTTTAAAGATTTACGTGCATGCCAGACGATACGCTTCTTAAAATGATCATATCTACAAAATGATTTGGCATTTAAAAATTTAACACTGACAAAAATGCCTATAAAAGATTTATACGATTTTGAACAAACATGTGTTCTTAAAGTTAGTTCCCGGAAGCTTCGAGTATGTTCAATGCGTTGAAAATTAACGAATGCCAGAGAAATCCACTCAGTCTTGGGCTGTTTATTTAATCACAAACTCGTAAATAATGCGACATTTGAAAAACGGTCGTGGGGGTTGAATTGATATTGACGCTCGTTTTGGATTACGGGTGGTAGTAGGTATTTTAACTTTATCAAAAGTGCTTTATCTTCATGAAATTCATCCTAGGAAGAAGGGTGAGGCGGTATAGAGTTATGAAGATTCGATGGCTTACACTAGTCCTCCTCGTCGCCAGGGCCTTTATTACTCGCTCCGAATATAAAGCGCCTTTTAAACCGATCCGAACCCTCGCCCAGCCCTTCAAAAATTGAAAATAAAGATCCATACGTGGGTCATGATAACTTTAGGCCTAACACTAACAGCTGGAAAGATCAACATTTTGGAGTAATCTTATTCTTACAAAACGCCGCACCGTATTAAATTGGCAACTCTGTCTTACGAATAATGTCTTATTTACTAGTAATCGACATTTATATACTTCGAAGGCCATGTTTTATTATTATAAAATATAGGATGTACCATAAAAATTAGGATTAAAGTGTATATCAGCTCGTATAGTAATTTATTTCATTTTCACTAAATGCCGTTTATCTTATCCCAATAGGCACGACATAGGCTAACATTCAAATTTGTGCTGTTTTAGGAAGTATTTATGCTTCCATTTTGTACATGGATTGTTTAAAATATCTTACACACAACTTTGATTCAGTTTGTCCATCTTTAGATCACCCCAACAAACTGTGTACGTGATCGAAAGGTGATTTTATTAATTTATATTCTTTGCGGTTTTTATTTGTGGGTTTTAGCGGGCACACGTCATTCAACTGTTGAATACAAAATAATACATAGGGGCCTAACGAATGGCATACTTGATGGAAATATAAAAAGAAAACGGAATGGCACTGCGATTTTAAAGTTAGTCCTGGAAAGTTAAAAGTTACCAACCGTTTGATCTAAAAAAATGAGCAAAACCATAAGTCATGATGGAATTAAAACAGTGATCAACATAGCTGATGCACCCCATCGCCCGTTATATTATTATGCCTGGTTTTATAGACCATTTCAAATCCGAAAATATACGATCGGTTCCGAATGTTTCCGATTAGCCGATTGTTTGACACTCGGTTCCATGACCTGTCAGCCCCTGACAGGTCATGGCCATGTGCCGGAGAAAAACAACGTGTTTTTCACCCGTCTGCCCGTGTGGTAGATTGCGCTGGTGTTGGTGATAGATTGTATCCTTCACTAAGTTGATGTTGCAGCATTTCAGTTACAAAAACGAGTGAGATGAAAGAGATTTGGGGTAATATTTTCACTTTTTACCGTCTGCTCGATACATTTGGAATTTGTCCGTCAGCGCCTTTGTTGATAAAAAACGAAAATAGTCTCGTTCCACGTTTTACTTCTCATGTGTGCACGCGTGTGTGTAAACACAGGCGGACAATCAACTAGGGCAATGCTGTGAATGCGATTAATTGTTGCGAAGAACGCGCAACGCACCTACTCCACGTGACCTGTTTTTCCGAAGATTTCCGATCTCAATTTGAAATGGTCTATTGCATTTGTTATCCATCATCATGGGCCTGCAACCATCAAATAGAGAACGCGTTTCTGCACAGCGCGGCAACAAATTATTAGTGCGCTTAAATGTGCGTACGTGACGAAAATTCCACAATAACAAAAAAACAAAAAAGTACGCGGTGGATCACTGCGTACTTGGGTTTTACACGCGAGTTTCCCTTCTGAGCTTGCCGATCGGGTCCACTTTTAAATTGATGGCGCTATACTGATAAGGCGTGATTGTAGCAGGGATTGTAGCAGACGATGGTAGACACGAACGGTCGTTAATTTTGAATTCCATTACTTTCGATGTAACAATGGATTTTGATTATATGACCCCATAAAATTCATCACACGTTGGAACCAAATTATTTCATCCAAAAACCGCTGGAGTAGGATAACCAACTACCGCGTGCACAGCGCCACCAATTCTATGCTGACTAACACCGACGCATTCCAGACGATTATCATAATTTATTTAAATATTCAAAAGGTCCGTTTTCGCTACCTACGTTAGTATACGACTTTCCTATCCCAAAATTAATAGTATCCCTGGCTAACCCGTAAGCTGTAGGATTTCTATGTTGTTGATACGATGGCCCTGTACGATGAATAGGAAAAATAATACAGCCGGTCAAAGTTAAAATTTGTATACTAAAATTTACGATCGCACAGAAGCGCAAGCATTCTGACCAAAGAAATGTTGACAAATCACGGGATTTCAACGATGACAGTGATAGTGATAGTGATAATAGTGAGGATGACTTTGGGAGGGATTCTAAATCCTGTTATGGTTCGGAATTCGATGAATTAGAGGTTGAATCAGACCTCGAAATTGAAAAAAATATTCACTTCATCATCATGCAGTAGCTGTATAGCACTAGCAGTGACATGACCTTGTATTGACTCGGCACACACACAGCTTTCACTGAACGAGCTAAGCTTTCACTTGCAGTGCACATAGTTAGATAGGGCTACCCATGTGCATCATTATATCCAGGTACACGTGATTCAGTTGGAATTCATTAGGACTAGGGTCCTAGTTTTTTATAGCCTTTTAGACAGTGGCGTAACTATACTTTTTCATTTGGGGGGGCAAGAAGGGGCCGGGCAGTGACTTGAAATGGGGGGGCTCCTAAGATTTTTTGATTAAAGAGATGCGCGCATAGCGCGCGAATTTTTTTGACTTTACAGCTATTTTTTGGACGATTGAGCTACATTTTGGCTCTAAACAAGCTTGTACCAAAGAATATTTCTTTTGAACAAATACAACATTTCTGTACATTTGTCATAATGCATGTACTGTTAATATGATTCATTAATATTAAATTAAAAAGAAGTGAAAAATGTTTTTTAACCCTAACCCATTTGGCCGCTTTTTTCAGAATTTTTTTCCTCGCCGAGAAAAGTCACCCCAAATGGCGATCCGACCCCCAAGGGAATTGAACCAGGGACCTCCAGCACCAGTGGCGAGATACTCCAGGCTACGCCACCACTGTCAAGGCTAACGGGCTCAGTATATATAGCACGGGTTCATTTTTTAGCCCAAAAACGCCAGCCGGGGGTGGAACGAGGAGTCTGGCTTGTTGGACTCTGTTGGATTTGGCAGTGTAAGGGTTAAGCAACCGAAAAATACACAAAATTTGGTCCAAAATTAAAAAGAAGTGAAAAATGTTATTTAACCCTAACCCATTTGGCCGCTTTTTTCAGAATTTTTTTCCTCGCCGAGAAAAGTCACCCCCAAGGGAATTGAACCAGGGATCTCCAGCACCAGTGGCAAGATACTCCACGCTACGCCACCACTGTCAAGGCTAACGGGCTCAGTATACTTCGCCCGTTATATAGCCCGAATTCATTTTTTAGCCCAAAAACGCCAGCCGGGGGTGGAACGAGGAGTCTGGCTTGTTGGACTCTGTTGGATTTGGGAGTGTAAGGGTTAATGTTCAAAATCTGCACATTTTGATCACCCTGTATTTTTAATCAAGAATTGATTGACCACTATAAATTATATATCACTGGATGGGTTTTACTTATGGCTTTTCAGATATAGGCTTCATTTTTTATTTCAATACATCATGTAAAGACTAGAAAGCAAATAGTAAATTACATTTTACTGTAAAATTTATTTTGTTACACCCTGTATACTGGAAAAAACTTTTAGATTTTTATAATCCTTAGTATCTCAGCTTTCTAACTTTTGCACACTTTGGATATTACATTTTGAGTTATAAGAGTTAGAGCACAATTACATTTTTTGTAAAATGTTT
The DNA here is from genome assembly GCA_035610835.1 of Ophiura sarsii. Classification (NCBI taxonomy): domain Eukaryota; kingdom Metazoa; phylum Echinodermata; class Ophiuroidea; order Amphilepidida; family Ophiuridae; genus Ophiura; species Ophiura sarsii. The sequence continues at coordinate 36,841,421 of CM069449.1, read as the reverse complement.
GTATGTGACGCAAAGGGTCCCAACTTAAAATATGTGACCATATATTAATTAAGGTAAGAGGGCGATTTCTGATATGGTGAGATTTTTACCAGACTGTCTCTACGGTCTGGTAAATTTACAAGGCCGTTATTATACATTATCTGTATGTTATTTATTATTCCGTTGTACTGCCAGTAGTCTAAGTAGTTTAAGTCTTGCAAGTAAATTTAGTCAAAATACCGCAAGTCCCTAATGACGTCACGAGAATGTCGACGTCACTGGGAGAGCAATACGTTAGTTGAGGTTTTTTTAGTTTTATTAAATATCCTCCCCGGTCGTTATTCCGTCCGGGCGAGGTTCTTAAAACATAGTACATTCTAGGCTCTTAGTAGGTATAGCATACTAAAATTTCAAATACATAGGAATTCAACAAGACAGATGTCATTTTATAGATCTTGGCAAAAGCTTTACTTTGGTGCAAAAATCATGTAAATCGAGAAATGCATTCGCATGCTATCGTCATTTGAAATGTTCCCAAAGTAGTACAAAACCTGCCACGAAATGCCATTTTGAGCTTGAAATCGATTGTGGACAACTTTGAACCTCATTATTTTAATAACCATGTTCTTAAATTGACTAAAACACACATTTATCAATAAAACTCTGCACATATTTATCGACTGATGGAAATTCAGAGGTGTATTATATTCCACGCGTTTTGAACTTGCCACCCAAAAAAGGTTACATAACAATCTATTAACAATCTATGCTATGATCGACAGATAAAATATACCAAATACTTTTAAAATAATCTGCTTTGGACACAATTCTAACAAAAATCATCACAAAACATTCATGAACATGATAAATACAATAACTTGCATATGATTTATTAATACCCTCTATTTTGAATCAGGGATAGCATATACAATAGGGTTAGCTTATGATACTTCCGGGGGTCTGCCACACATGAAATATCATAAAGTTTTAAAGAGACTTTCTAAAGGGGTTTGTTTGCCAGTAGTCTCTATCATGAAGCCAAAAAAAGTTACTAACTCATTGTATTAAAATCATATGTGATTCAAAGCAAAGGGTACATAATCACAAGTGCTGTTTGCTTTAACTTAACATTTCAGACTAAGACCATGGTCCGGGCATTCCCGCCAACAAAACAAAGTCATGACTTGCAAATACCCCTGGCTAGGAGATCAACTAAACGAGGTCAAAGGTCCCATAGGGGTCATGTCCCCCCCCCCCCCCCCCCCCCGGTGTTTATGTTTCTTTTCTCAAATTTTGATGTCAGTCAGGCAACTTTAACCATTTGACCTCTGTCTGGATGACCTTTGACCTCAAATTATTTTTTGATATGTTCCTCAAGTGTTCATTGCACGATTTAACCCCTTGTTGACTTTTGACCTTGGATGACCTCTAATGAACGTTGACCTCGGATAACCTCTAATTAATTTTAGACATGTTCCACGGTGTTCATATTTCTTTCCTCCAAGTTTGACGTCAATTGAGCAACTTTTACAATTTGACCTCTGGATGACCTTTGACCTCAAAATGACCTCTTAATTATTCTGTGACATGTTCCTCGGGTGTTCATTGCACAATATATAACCCCTTGCTTACTTTTGACCTTGAATGATCTCTAATGACCGTTGACCTTGGATGACCTTCTTAATTTTTAGACATGTTCCCCCAGAGTTAAAATAAAATCACCTGCAGGACATTTTCTACTTCCGCACACACATTATTTCAAACATGGATTTCACTCTTACAATTACATTTTCAATTCAAAGACTTATATAGCATCCAATGTGTTGCATAATGTAATGCAAATCCAACCAACCATTACGCTGTTTCATAAAACCAGTACCCTGTACTATAAATAACGATTTGACCTCTCATTATTTTTGACATGTTCCCCCGGTGTTCATTGCAGGATTGAACCCCTTGTTGACCTTTTGACGACCTCTAATGACCATTGACCTCTAATTTATTTTAAACATGTTCACCCGGTGTTCATGTTCTCCAATTTTGACGTCAATCGGGCACTTTTTATGGTTTGACCTCTGCATGACCTTTGACCTCAGATGACCTTTAATTTTTTTTGACATGTTCCCCGGTGTTTATCGCACGATTTAAACCTTTGATGACTGTTGACCTTGGATGACCTCTAATGACAGTTGACCTCTAATTTATTTTAGACATGTTCACGGCATGTTGAAGTCAATCGGGCAACTTTTACGATTTGATCCCTGGATGACCTTTGACTTAATATTAAGCCCAAATATTAAGCAGAAATATATTGTACAACATGGAAGGTTTCACTATGGTCAAGGTGAACGAGGGGCTGACCTAAAAGTGAACAACCAAATTATCAGTGAAGAAGTAAGAAAGCTGAAGCTCTTAAGGGAAGTGTCAACCCAAAATATATGAAATTTATCAAGCACTGTAACTTTTAAACTAATAATGTAATGTACATAAAAGTATACAATTTTTCAAATCAAATGAGTCGGAGAATCCATTTTTGGTATTAAATTTCCCCAAAAATAGTGATTTCTACATTTTTGCCCAAAAATCACTTTTTTGGCGCCAAAAAAATTCAGACAACCTAACAAAATCAGTTTTTAATTAATAATTTCAAAATGTCACCAAAATCATCTAAAGTCAATTATCTAGGAAGCACTTCTTTTTTTTTTGCTTAACAATTTTTAGTTTTGAAAATATTGACCAAAAACATTTTCGACACTTTTTGGTCAATATTTTCAAAACTAAAATCTTTTAAGCCAAAAAAAAAAAGTGCTTCCTAGATAATTGACTTTGGATGATTTTGGTGAAATTTTGACATTTTTAATCAAAAACTGATTTTGTTAGGATGTCTGAAAATTCGTAAAATTCCTTCAAATTTGAACTGCTAGAAAACATCGGTTTAGTTAAAATATTGACATTTTCCACCATTTAAAGCTAAATGTTCACGGAATACACGGGCGTGTGACCTAAATGGCGAGTATACCATTATGAACAATCAAAATAAACTATCAGATTCAATCTATATTGTCACATTGTGAAGAAATTGGAAGAAAACTGAAATTTAAATGATCGTAAGATTGGCCTTTTGCGGTAATTCAACGCTATTTCATCGATTTCTCCGTCATTATAATAATAATAATGATAATGTATTTATATAGCGCCCAAAACATTGGTCACTGGGCGCTTTACAAGCAAAAGGCCCCATCCAAAAGATAAAAATACATTAAAAAAGAATAATTATCATTAATATGAAAGCTCATATTTTTGCTGATTTTCATACTGAAATTTGACTGCCTAATTCGGTATATAATGATAGTTTTTTGATAATTATTCTTTAGCATAGCTCTAATAGTTCTTATATATTATATGAAAATGTCCGTATATTTGAGAAAATTCACTGCTATAAAAATGTGATCGCAACATATACCATTAATAGGAAAAAGAATCTGTCTTAACTGCGTTTATTCAAAGAGGAGTTAAATCGGAATGAATTTGTGAGTGCTTTATTGATTAATTGGCAACATCATATCGCTACAGTGCAGGTGCTCATTGTAATTTGAATATTATAAGTCCCATTTTTGCTAGACAACTTTTGCGTGTTTCAGGCCCTCTATCGGGTTCATGTCTTGCCTGATATTTACAAAATGAAGTGTCACATAAAAGGGAAAAGCCATGGCAACAAAATGTATATTTCAAAATTATTGATCGGATATTCTAAAAGATTATCTCTTGTTAAAACCCGCATTGTGTAAAACAATTCCTGGTTAAAATTGGTTAACTTTTTTTTATTTAAATGAGAGCGTTACAGAATGACATTTTGCACAATTCATTATAAAATTCATAAGAAAAAACCAAATTGCGTTCAACGTGTAAATTTATGAAATTTTAAACAGTAAGTTAGTAACTTGAAGCAGCAAAATTCACATAAAAGCGAAGGGTCAGAGAAGGGTGCTACAAATGGGCATTTTTCTGAGGAAAAAAAATCAAAATGTTAGCATTTTTTTTTTCTTCAAAAAATAATCACACTTAATGTTTTTATCAATTGTAAATTTACAGCCTTTATTCAATCATTTTGTAATGTCCTGTTTTACTTGGAACTGCCAGCCCACCTCAAGTTATAGGAACATATTTTAATGCGAACCTTTGTTAACATCTGGACATCAACTTACGTCTCTTTTCCCACTTGTTTTAAATAAAAGCCACAACAAAATCCTAGCTTTGTACAAATTACCATGGTGGAAAGAAAGGTGATATTCAAAATCACATAAAATGTTACTGTATGATCTAGCTACCTCAAAATACCAAATTTGATTTTGCTCAACAGGTAAAATAAATGTGGCAGCTTGTCTAGCTGAGTGTTCTTGTATGCAGCGTACGCCAATCAAGTTAATAGTGCAAGGACCTGCGCTCTATATCATGGTTATTTCGAGATTACAGAATGGAGGTTGCTTATAGTTTGACGATGTAATAGGTTGGAGACAAAATAATTTCGCCATTTGAATCAATTTCCACCTGTTACTTAGATTCTCTACTTCTTTTGTACTCTTTTGTACTTCTGTAGGTATTATGCACTTTGTTTCTTACAGCGTTTGTATCCTTATCATGAAGAATACCATTGCTCCGCTTAATTATGAGTGAACATAATGCTTTGCCAGGTGCCATCTTTTGTATCAGATGTCTCCGTATCTCAGGTTGCTGAAATAAGAACTCATTTTGCCTTTTTGTCCATTTGCAATATTTGTAATCTCTTTTACTCGATTTAGGCACTGCGGCTTTCGTTACTTTATGCGTTACTTTACTAACATCTCTTTTTTCCACGTATGTCGTATCCGTAATCGACTCGTCTAGTTGACTCACAGTGGTTGAACTCGATTTCGATGGTAGATCAGCAGCATTTATCTCATCATCGCTACCCTCGTCCACTTCTGCATCTTCGTAGGTAACATCTATGTCATCCAGTTGCTTTCCTGTAGATTGACCAAATTGACCTTTACTGGCTAGCATAAGTAGTTTACTTACTTTTGCTAGTAAGATAGCCTCTTGAGGTAGACGGTAGTAGTGTTTGTGGACGTCAAGGGAGTGTCCCATGTGGAATGCAAGCTGTTCCAATTCATTTTTCTTCATGTTAATCACCTGTGATAGTGTAGCAAGTTGCTTCCGTAGCTTCGTTGGCCGTATGTTTGAAGGTTGCTCAAGTTTTGCCATTTTGGCTAACTTTGCGATTACTTCGGTTGCGTTCAGTGAAGTCTCAGCGTCATCGGAAATTCTGGCAAAGATGTATTTCTTTGCAAGTGATCGAGTCTTGTTGTGATTGGCAATTTTATCCATATTTTTATTCATTTCCCTAGTTAGTAGAATTGGCACACCTTTTCCACGCTTACCTCGGACCATCAGTATTTTAAATCTTTCCAAACCGACCTTTTCGTGTATTTTTAGACTCTTTAACACCTCGTCCTGAACTTGGATGGGAGTGTTCACTTGTCTCTCGTAGTCGTTTATCTCTATCTCTTCAACCTCTGCAGGTCTACGTCGATTGAACAATACCACTTGTGCAAGTGTAGTCTCCGTCAAAACTCTGTATGCTTCCGATGAAAAACCATTTTTTTCAATTTCTTCTTTGACTTTTTCTATTCTTTCTTCAAGAAATTTATGAAACAATATGACATCTCGAGTTAGTGGAATAAGTTTTGGGACCTTCCACTGACGTTGTTGCCGCTGGCGTAACGCTGATGCATTAACCTTTCCTGACCATGTCCCATTTTGCATGAGTTTCATAAACAGTTTCAAGTCTTTTCGATTCTTGTCACAGGATAATATTGACACTGCGTCACTCCCTGACGACAGAATATATGAAGTTTCAACAACCCTAGCCAAGTCCTGAAGAGCATGGCCGATTCTCAAAGCTGTTGAATAGGCATAATGTGTTTTTGTTTGAGAATCGTAACCAGAGGTCTTTAAAGTACACTTTACATTTGTATTGAATGCCCCGACCTTTACCAAATCTTCTGCGGTTTTGATTTTGCCATCTACTTTCCTTGCAGATATCAACAAGTTACCTAACGTGCGCATTTTCTCTCTTGCTTTGTTTCCAGTTTTGAACGAATTGCTTATGTCCAACTGCTGTTGACCAACTTCCAGTATATGTCTATCATTTTTGGCAACAAGGGTGGTTATATCGGGTCTCATTTTCTGAATTTCATTTCGAAGTTGCTGAGATGTACCCGGTGGTAGTGGAAGGAGCATTCGCCCTTCTCTTGCATGCCCTTTGCGTGATTTTGTTTGCTTTGATTCCCCCGCCTTACGGCAAGTCTTTTTATGCGCCCAGAGTGTGCTATTTTTGATGTACGCTCTACAAAACTTACACGGTACGTATTGCATAACAGTGGCAGCTATTTGCTTCAGAGCAACCCTTCGCTTAACAATTAATTCCCTTTCTTTTCCCTCATATACTCTATCATTGTGTTTACTGTTGCCCATATTCCTAATATAACCCCAAGCGTCACGGCGTTGTTTCAAAGTTTTCTTTGTTTTGGGTAAGTTCATTGCTTCTAACACAAGTGACTCCCCTGCATGTTTTCTCACACAATGCCTAGCAATTTGAGATGTATAAATGTCACAATACAGACAGTATCCCTTTTTTGGCTTGTATCTGATTCTTCCCTTACGTTTATGGATTTTAACTTTAGTTTTTTCTACGAAGGCATGATTTAGTAAATGTTCGTCAATGAGCTTGATCTCACAACTACCTCTTGTTTTGCTTGTTGAGATTTCTTCATCTTCTGAAACGAGTTTCATCTCACAACTACCTCTTGTTTTGCTTGTCAAGATTTCTTCATCTTCTGTAGTGGTGAAATATGTGTCTTTGTATTCGGTATCAGGATCCCAATATTTGTCATCGTCCTTAAAATAATAAGAAACATAAGATAAATATGTTATATACCTCATCTTAAAGCCCCCAACCAAAAAAAGATGTTAAACATTACAATTGTGGTCTCAGATACTACTGAAATTCAGAGGGTCTACTTAACTACGATCAATTACTGTGTCCCTAAACATGGTCAAGGTTTGCATGAAATATTTATTTGTATGCAAAATTTCACGACTGGCTAGGATTAGTGAAATTGTCATGCTCACAAGCTTTTAGTTTTCTTATTAGACATTATTAGAAATGTGTACATTTGTAAACATTTCATGATGTCAAAATGTGGGTTCTTCTGCATCATGAACATTTGATGCCGCGAAAAAATAGTGCTTGTTTTAGAAACAAGGCGGTTCTCGAACCACTAGTCTCGTCTGCTTCGCGACCGATCTATTGTAGAAATTAAATCTGAACTGCTCATGTAAGAGCATTTTCTAAATTGCTGCCTATTTAACAAGGTGACCTTAGAATAACCTCCAATGACCTTGAAAATTTAATCAGCAAAAGAACACACCGCCCCCTTCTCTCCACCAAGTCCCATCAAGATGGGCCCTAAGGAACCTATTTGACCCCAGATGACCTTGATTGACCTCCAATGACCATGACAATTTAATCAGCAAGAGAACACACCACCCTCTCTCTATCCCTCCACCAAGTCCCTTCAAGATAGGTCTTACGAATCCTATTTGACCCCAGATGACCTTTAATGACCTCCAATGACCTTTAAAATTAAATCAGCAAAAGAACACACCACGCCCTTCCCTCTACCAAGTCCCATCAAGATAGACCCAACGGATCCTATTTGACCCCCGATGACCTTGAATGACCTCCAATGACCTTGCAAATTTATTCAGCAAAAGAACACATTCCCGTTCCCTCGGGCTTTAAACCCATTTGACCCCGATGACCTTGAATGACCTTGAAAATGTTAACAGCAAAAGAACACACCACTCCCCTACCATCCACCAAGTCCCATCAAGATAGGCCTTACGGATCTCTAGATATCTCGCTCACAAGGTATACGGGATACGGACAGACAGACAAAAAAGTGGTCACTTAGTCTCTTTCTGAACATAGTTCAGGCGAGACAAAAATATATGTGTCCTTGATGGGTAGCACTGCATTACATAATGATATGGTGAACTGTCACTACAAATTACTCTGTACACATCATGTTCTGTTGAACCATGGATATGTGCCACATATCACTCCATTCCCATGGGAAACGATGATTTTTTTTGTTGGGGCTTTAAGCATCTACTGATTGGTTAAAAGAAGGGCAGGCATAACTCGGACCAATAAGTAAGAGACAGCACTAGCTGGGGTGTGTCGTGATTCGTGAAGCGAATCGCGTTGAAGTTGCACTTTACGCAATATTGCAATCACCCATGGCAACATGTTTCACGGCCTTGTTCAGCCAGGAATGACGTGTGACGTGTTGGCGATCTTTCACTTATTAAGTCTGTGGGGCGTAAATCTAATTATGCCAACTTTGTAGTTTTCAACCATGCGTATCATTCGGGGGGATAGGCAGTACATTTAACAGTGTTGTTGTTTTGCATTAATGTTTACCTCATCTTCAGAAGTAGTTGATCCAGTGGAATCTGTGACGGCGTCTCTTGGTTCTTCGCGTCTGCCCTATATGAAGACAATAAAGGAAAGTTGTTGTAATAAAGGTACACTTAAATCGAAACAAATACATAATATTGCAAAAATACAACCTTTTTGTTGAAACTTGTGAAGTACACTTACAAAATAGAAACCTGGTCCATTTCTCTGGACTATGCATTGCAGACTTACAAAATAGAAACCTGGTCCATTTCTCTGGAATATGCATTGCAGACTTACAAAATAGAAACCTGGTCCATTTCTCTGGAATATGCATTGCAGACTTACAAAATAGAAACCTGGTCCATTTCTCTGGACTATGCATTGCAGACTTACAAAATAGAAACCTGGTCCATTTCTCTGGACTATGCATTGCAGACTTACAAAATAGAAACCTGGTCCATTTCTCTGGACTATGCATTGCAGACTTACAAAATAGAAACCTGGTCCATTTCTCTGGACTATGCATTGCAGACTTACAAAATAGAAACCTGGTCCATTTCTCTGGACTATGCATTGCAGACTTACAAAATAGAAACCTGGTCCATTTCTCTGGAATATGCATTGCAGACTTACAAAATAGAAACCTGGTCCATTTCTCTGGAATATGCATTGCAGACTTACAAAATAGAAACCTGGTCCATTTCTCTGGACTATGCATTGCAGACTTACAAAATAGAAACCTGGTCCATTTCTCTGGACTATGCATTGCAGACTTACAAAATAGAAACCTGGTCCATTTCTCTGGACTATGCATTGCAGACTTACAAAATAGAAACCTGGTCCATTTCTCTGGAATATGCATTGCAGACTTACAAAATAGAAACCTGGTCTATTTCTCTGGAATATGCATTGCAGACTTACAAAATAGAAACCTGGTCCATTTCTCTGGAATATGCATTGCAGACTTACAAAATAGAAACCTGGTCCATTTCTCTGGAATATGCATTGCAGACTTACAAAATAGAAACCTGGTCCATTTCTCTGGAATATGCATTGCAGACTTACAAAATAGAAACCTGGTCCATTTCTCTGGAATATGCATTGCAGACGTACCGCTATAATGATAGTGCCCAGAATCCTTCGCAGACAATCCTTCTTGCATTATGTTTGTCCTAAAAAAGTTGCTCCACATATGGTACTGTGGTTAAGAGAAATGTAAATTTTGTATATACCTCTAAGCAAGTGTCCTCCTTTTCGCTAGTATCTTCAGAAGGAACATCAAACTCTCTGCAGACGGTGTCATTTTCTTCACCATTAGAACTTGGTAGGTCTAGGTCCTAAATGAAGATAATTTGACATGTTTAAGGTATGTGTCAAACATTTCTTTATCAACTATTATTTTCAAGAAGGGGGAAAAAAATACTGCAAGTCACGACTTGAGAGCCCCCCTGGCTGGGAGATCAACTAAATGATCACATAGGGGTCATGTTCCCACCGGTGTTCATGTTTCTTTTCTCCAAGTGTGAGGTCAATCGGACAACTTAAATGATATGACCTTTAACCTCAGATGAGCTCTGATTATTTGTTGACATGTTCCCCGGTGTTCATTGCTTGATTTAACCCATTGGTGACCTTTGACCTTGAATGACCTCTATAACCGTTGATGACCTTAATTTTTTTAGACATGATCCGCCAGTGTTCACGTTTCTGATCTCCAAGTTTGACATCAATCAGGCAACTTTTACGATTCGACCCTTGACTTCAGATGACCTCGGATGACCTCAAATTATTTGTTGACATGTTCCCCGGTGTTCATTGAACGATTTAACCTCTTATTGACCTTAAATGACCGTTGACCTTGAATGACCTATAATTAATTTTAGACATGTTCACCCGATGTTCATGTTTCTTTTCTACAAGTTTGAGCCAATCGGGTAACTTATATACGATTTGACCTCCAGATGACCTTTGCCCTCAGATTACCTCTAATTATTTTTTTTGACATGTTCCCTGGTGTTCATTGAACGATTTAAGGGAAGTGTCAACCCTATTATTTTGATGATCAACTTTTGCTTCTAAATTTGAGAATATTGAATAAAAGTACATAAAAGTATATATTTTTAGAAAGGAAATTTGATAAAGAATCCGATGGTGATATCAATGTGATACCAAATCGATGGTGATATCAATGTGATACCAAATAAACTAAATTTTGAGAAATGAACCAAAAAGCTAATTTTTCTACCCCAAATTTTTCAGACAGCATAACTATAAAAAAAAAATGGTGATTTGTTCTAATATACATTTTTGTAAACAAGACAATTTTGTCTAGGAAGCAATTTTTTCTTTTTCCAAAATTAGGCTTGGTTTAGGAAATATTGCTAAAATCATCGGAAAAGTGTAAAAGTCATGTTTTTTTGCATACATTTCGCTAGAAATGGATGCATATCTCGAGTTTAAAATCCGTAATCGAAAAAATTAAAAATTGCCTCCTAGCGCTGAAAGTCCTCTACACAATGGTAGTAAAAGCTTACCTGATAGTTTGATATATATTTAGTTATGTTGTCTGAAAATGCGTAAAATTCCTTCAAATTTGAACTCCTAGAAAACATCGATTTAGTAAAAATATTGACATTTTCCACTATTTACGTAAAAGGCGAGTATACTATTATGAACAATCAAAATAAACTATCAGATTCAATTTATATTGTCACAATGTGAAGAAATTGGAAGAAAACTGAAATTTAAATGATCGTAAGATTGGCCTTTGTTTACATTTTTAGACATTGTTTGCGCTCTTTTGTTTTTCGCGTCTACGTCGCGGATATGTGATGCGATCTGTGAAAACCCGCCACATGGTGGCATTTTTCATATTGGAGATATTTATTTCATAAGGAAGCTAAACCTGTGCTGATCACAGAACTGTTTCAATCATTTTTCTACGATCACTACAAAAAAAAGTTATGAGTGAATGATGATTGTGATGTCGTCAAAAGCTACAAAACAAGAAATCATGAAAACAGGCCAAAAAAGATACATAATTCAATATAATAACATTAAAAGGTTAATAATAAAAGTGACTTAAGTAAGTTTTTGAAGGTGAAATTTCATAAAAGATGATGATACAAAGTATTGGAAACTAATTTTCTTTAAAAAAAATCTTTAAAAAAAAATTAAAAAGATTATTTTTAATTTTTAAATTTTACCCATAATCCCTAGTTCACATTTTGCGACATCCGACGGGTTTTCTCAGATCGCATCACATATTAAGCGGCGCAACGCACGGGAAGATTCAGCGCGTTACGCAATGATCGACCAGCTGTCACAGCATTTGAAAAGCGCGGAACTCCGCTTAATTTCCCGCCAAATAACCATGCGCCTTTTCCCCAACTCAAACTTACCAAAACAACAATTTTAAATCACCCAAAAGAACAGGAAATAATCGCTTCCGATTAGTAACTTATGGTGGTAATGAAAGAATACATATAAAAGTATATAATAATAGAGAAATATGAAATTCAATTTTTGAAACAAGTGACGGGTTGACACTGCCCTTAACCCCTTGTTGACCGTTGACCTCTAATGACCGTTGAATGACCTCCAATGACCTTGCAAATTTAATCAGCAAAAGAACCCATTCCCCTTCCCTCAGGCTGTAAACCTATTTGACCCCGATGACCTCCAAGGACCTTGAAAATGTTGACAGCAAAAGAACACACCACTCCCCTACCCTCCATCAAGTCCCATCAAGATAGGCCTTACGGATCTCTAGATATCTCTCTCACAAGGTATACGGATACGGACAGACAGACAAAAAAGTGGTTACTAAGTTCAGGCGAGACAAAAATCTTATTTGTCCTTGTTGGGTAGCACTGCATTACATAATGATATGGTGAACTGTCACTACAAATTACTCTGTACACATCATGTTCTGGTGAACCATGGATATGTGCCATATCACTCCATTCCCATGGGAAACGATGATTTTTTTTGTTGGGGCTTTAAGCATCTACTGATTGGTTAAAAGAAGGGCGGGCGTAACTCGGACCAATAAATAAGAGACTGTACTAGCTGGGGTGTGTCGTGATGCGTCAAGCGGATCGCATTCAAGTTGCACTTTTCGCAATCTTTCACTGCTTAGTCTGTGGGGCATAAATCTTATTACGCCTACTTTGTAGTTTTCAACCATGCATATCATTCAGGGATAGGCAGTACATTTAACAGTGTTGTTGTTTTGCGTTAATGTTTACCTCATCTTCAGAAGTAGTTGATCCAGTGGAATCTGTGACGGCATCTCTTGGTTCTTCGCGTCTGCCCTATATGAAGACAATAAAGAAAGATAGATTGTCTTCACGTTTCTTGTCTCCAAGTTTGACGTCAATCGCAACTTTTACAATTCGACCTCCGGTTGACCCTTGACTTCAGATGACTTTGGATGACCTCAAAATACTTTTTGACATGTTCCTCCGGTGTTCATTGAACGATTTAACCCCTTGTTGACCTTATATGACCTCTAATGACTGTTGACCTCGGATGACCTATAATTAATTTTAGACATGCCGGTGTTCATGTTTCTTTTCCCCAAGTTTGACGGCAATCGGGCAACCTATACGATTTGACCTCTGGATGACCTTCGACTTCAGATGACCTTAAGGGATCACACCACTAAGTCGGGTTTGCGCGGCACTATCCGGCAAAACTTGAGTACGATAATAGTTCCTTTTGACCAAATGAATGTGCAAAATTAGCATCAATTTGAGGGGTAATGATATCAAATTTGTGTTTTATGGATTTTATATTTAATGTTTAGCTGAAATATAAATAACGGGCCGATTTACACACATGGTGCATGAACGGGAAATAACCGAATATTGACTCGCGTAATCATACCATTTATTTTTGTCGACTTCTAGCAACAAATCTTGACGGTGATTATTAGTTCATATTAAGATATGTTAAAGAACACGGATGGTTCTAAAACATATCAAAATTTCATTGATCTAGTCACTAGCACTCTGGATTTACAGCGTTTTGAATATGGAGTACTCGCCGTGTAAAGTCTATGGCACGCGACATAGTGTTGTGCTCCCTTAATTATTTTTTGACATGTTCCCAGGTGTTCATTGAACGATTTAACCCCTTGTTGACCGTTAACCTTGGTTGACCTCTAATGACCATTGACATCTAATTTATTTTAGACATGTTCCCCAATGTTCATGTTTCTCGTCTCCAAGTTTGACGTCAATCGGGCAACTTTTACTATTTGACCTCTGGATGACCTTTGACCTCAGATTACCTCTAATTGTATGCTGGTTCCCTGCACCCTGGATCCCAACTTATCCATAGGTGCAGGTACAGGCAAATCCATTGCCGTCCGTAACCGTAAGCTCAACACATTGCATTGTCGATCTGTTATGGCAAATAACAACCAATACACTGTAGCTGAGATACCGCATCGAACGCTGAATGCATTGTCGCACTGCCATAGCTACGGCGCGTTGGGGAGCGCGATATGACATGTGTGCATGCGCGTGTGGTCCGGCGCTGTGGTTAGCGCAGATACACGTGTAGTTTGTGCCAATCAGCAAATTTGTTATCATTCTAAGTGTGATGCTGGCTTGATCATATTTAGTTTGTGGATCTATTTTGTGTCAATCATGCATATGCATGACTTTTATGCCAGCAAATCAGATTTGAGTGGAAATCGGCGCGTACCTGCATCTATGGATAATTTGTGTGGAGCCCATTGATGCAGGGAACCAGCATACTCTAATTATTGTTTGACATGTTCCCCTGGTGTTCATTGCACGATTTAACCCCTTGTTGACCTTTGATGACCTCAGATGACCTCTTAATTTATTTTAGACATGTTCACCCGGTGTTCATGTTTCTTTTCTCCAAGTTCGAAGTCAATCGGGCAACCTTTAAAATTTGACCCCTGGATGACCTTTGACCTCAGATATCCTATGCAAATTAGACCCAAAAAAAATGTTCACTCGGTGTTCATGTTTCTCTTCTCCAAGTTTGACTTCAATCATGCAACTTTTACGATTTGACCTCTGGATGACCTTTGACCTCAAGATGACCTATGCAAATTAGACCCTTAAATAAGCAGCCCCGTGTTTTTTACCACCCGGCGTTCATGTTTCTTTTCTCCAAGTTTGACGTCAATCAGGCAACTTTTACAATTTCACCTCTGGATGACCTCTGACCACAGATGACCTATGGAAATTAGACCCAAAAAAAGCAGCCACATGTTTTTGAGTCGATCATGGCCTACCTATCGCTGAGGGTTTGAAGTCAATCCGTTCAAAAGATACAGTATTCGGGGAAAAGGCTAACCAAAAAGCACACACACCCCCACCCACTTGTAAATACCTCTGAACAAGGACCAAAAGTGGTACTATCCAAATGAGGACCCACCAACCTGGACACACACAGACACACCGAGGACCAAAATGACGGTTGAAAAGAAGAAAAAAAATAGGTGTCAAATCGCCAACTAGACTGTGTGCTATCCAACAGGCCTAAAGGGTGTATGGGGGAGAGCATCACCAAAGAGGACCTTGTTCAGATAGCGTTTCTTATGTGTTGTTTGCAATACTTTGCATGATCAAGAAACCGAGGACGTCCTCGTTTGCAGGTGAGTCCGCAGTTGGAATGTGAAAAATAGGGACAGCGGTCCCAAATAGGTCGTCCATTTATATGGGTAGTTAGGTTGCAATTGTACTTCATCTGTTTAAATGTAATCAATTTTACATATGCAGCCAATTTTACATCTTGACCTCAGATGACCTTTGACCTTGGTGTGTGACCTTTGATCTCATTAACATATGAAGGTTTCCATGTTGCATCTATGACCGAAGTTTGGTTGCAATTGGTCATTGTATGGAAAAGAAATGGACAAGACAAAAAAGAGTACTAAATTTTACCTCTTGACCTCAGATGACCTTTGACCTTGATATGTGACCTTTGACCTCATTAACATATGAAGGTTCCATGTTGCATCTATGACCGAAGTTTGATTGCAATTGGTCATTGTAAGGAAAAGAAATGGACAATACAAAAAGTGTGTACTAAATTTTACATCTTGACCTCAGATGACCTTTGAATGTGACCTTTGACCTCATTAACATATGAAGGTTTCCATGTTGCATCTATGACCGAAGTTTGATTGCAATTGGTCATTGTATGGAAAAGAAATGGACAATACAAAAAGTGTGTACTAAATTTTACATCTCGACCTCAGATGACCTTTGACCTTGGTATGTGACCTTTGACCTCATTAACATATGAAGGTTTCCATGTTGCATCTATGATTGAAGTTTGGTTGCAATTGGTTATTGTATGGAAAAGAAATGGACAAAACAAAAAGTGTATACCAAATTGTTGACAGACAGACAACACACACAGACTACACACCCCACGCACACACGAAGGATGCTGCCATAAGGTCTCTTCCTACGGACGACCTAAAAATGGGTGTTGTGACGGCCTCTTAATTATATTTATAATTTACATTTAATTTAGTTTTGTTTATCCATCATAAATTACCTTTGACCTCGTGGTGACCTGGTGTGTTTAGAAAGTCAGAAAAGTGAGGAATAATTAATGAGATGGGATTTGGCAAGCAGCCAAGGATATTGCAAATTGACCAGTGTGCTATAAATAGCCCAGTTTCTCAGAACTGAGATTGATCTAGAACAAAGGGGACAGCTTTGTTAGAAGCAAGCAGAATGAAACTAGTAGTGGATGAGAGAAGTAAGGAGTTTTGAAACTCTCTGAGAAGAACGCTGATTTGCCAGCTATTGTGAAGTAATGAAGAAGAGTGAGTTTCACACTCTCTGAGAAGAACCAGCTATTGTGGAAGTAATTGTACTTCTACTACATGTATCTCTATACTAAGTGCATGGAGAGATTTAATGCCAGTTTACATAATGTGTAGAAATCTGAATTCTACACATGAATTTGCCATTCTAATTTCTAGTGAAGGACATAGTATAACACAGATTGTGTTTGATTTTAAAAGCCGACTGACTGTGTTGCAGTAAAGCCGACTGTATTCGTCACTTCACCAACGAATTGGATTTTATACTGGATTATTACGCTGGAATTATATTATCATCAGGAGGAACCTGTATAGAACAATTCTGCCACACAACGCAAAATATTGCCAAGTAAAACAGAACTCTCGCAAGTGGAATATCGCGGCATATTTATCTCGCTGGATGGACTATACATCTTGCCAGTGGATATTAATACTACTGTGAAATCTCGGCGCCATCGCGACGCGACACCAGGTCACAGGTTACAATTTGTTGTTTTTTGCATTTATTCATGTATTATAATAACTTTGTTGATTTCTGTTAATTGACTCTGAACATTATCAAATCTATCTAAAATCAATAAAAAGCATTATATTATTGTGAAATTAAACGTACAGTGTAAAGTTTGTGTTTAAATTGAGAGAACTCGAGTAGGTGATTTCGGCCTTGGTCCTTGTGATCGTAACAGTGTGCATCCTCGTTTGCAGGTATTTACAAATGCACACACACACACACCGACAGACAGACGGACGTGCGCACAAGTTTAACCATATAGCTAACAGTAAGATCTACAAATGCAGGGTGAAAATAAATCTCATTAGACAAAACACTTTTCAGAAAATTGACCAAAATAGCCGTTTCTCACGCTACTTGTTTTCGCTTGTATTTATATTGTTCATGCAGATTAACTCAAAATGTTATAAATAGTCTTGAAATGATGACCAGTCTTAACATGATGTATTCAATTTACCAGAATGTTATTATGCCGGTCATCACTTTTTGCAATGAGATCACATAATCATATTTTGTTCAATGTCAACATATTGATACAGATTGCGGGTGTCATAGTTCATCGGCAACTAATTGATTATCATAATTATGATGGTTTCATCATTTTGGCATAATTACAAGTCAAAAACTTTTTATAATCATACGCACATTGTTATTGGTCCGTAGTTTTTATTTGAGCTAATTATTTGTGAATGGCGCGCACACCGGAGGGGTGCTCAAGGTGACATGTTATATTACCTCCATGTGAGTCTCCTCTCTTCGAACAGCAGCATCTTTGGTTGTGGTGGTGTTATTTTCTCTGACATTGTACCCGGCTAGGTCTTGTTGGGTCAAGTTCTGAATGGAGAAAATACAAAAGGATAAAATGTTAAAAAAATCAGACTCGTAAACAAAGCCAAAAACTGTTTGAAAGAGGCAAATTATGTCTGTGTCAATTTTACAGTAATCTGTTTAAGTTAGTGAATTAAGGAAGCCCAAGTCATTATCCAATCCAGTAAGCTAAAAGAAAGACTGTTCAAAGCTACAGTCCTATTTTATGGATGCGAGGCATGGACAGTCACTCCAAAAATTAGTAAACAGTGGGATGGATGCTCCACTAGCACGACTTAAATGCTTAGAACCGTATATATACCTCCACAATCATAAAAAATACATTTTTGGGCACTTTTTGGTCTATAATTCAAAAAATAAATAAGATATTAAAAAATAAACAAAACCTTCCTGGGGAATGTTATTAGGATTATAATAAACTTCATAGGGAATGTTATTAGGATTATAATAAAACTAGTATGAAAGAATTTGACACAATATATTTTTAGTTATCTTTTCCAAACCTAAAATGGGTCAAAAACATGTATTTTATAATTTTTCCAAAATGGTCATTTTTATGATCATGGTTGGATTCATTGAACCCTTTTCTGCAAAAAAATGTATACTTTTTATATAGATTGATGAAGAAGTTATGGCAATTTCATGATCATGGTTGGATTCATTAAACCCTTTTCTGCAAAAATATGTATACTTTTTATATAGATTAGATGAATAATGAAGAAGTTATGGCTTAAATGCTTAGAACAGTGTTCAACATAAACTGGAGACAGCATGTGACCAAAAAAGAACTATATGGGGATCTAAATCTCTGACAAGATCAGAAACGTAGAACTAGATTTGTCGGACTGCTTCATACACTGGATACCACTAGACACATGATTCAGTGGCGTAGCTAGGATTTTTTTCAGGGGGGCAAGATTTCTAAAATTTTCGTAAAAGGTTGCCCTCATTTTTTTTCTAGTGACTTACCTCGTGAAATTCACGTAAGTGGGGGGGGGGGGGGTGAGTGAGGTCAAAACATTTCGCACAGTCCAAAAAAAAATCGCTCAGTCACAAAAAATCGCATAGTAAATGTACTACATGTACAATTTTGCCTTCTATTTGGCTAATAACCTCGGTCTTTTTTCTCAATTTTTTCCTATTTTCTCACCCTTTTTAAAAATTTTAGGGTGGTGGGGGGCGGGGGCACAAATCAGGTTTTTTCGTCAGGGGGGGCATTTGCCCCCCCCCCCCCCTGAGCTACGCCACTGACATGATTGGAGGTAGAGGAGCTTATAGTCAAGTAAGTTAAGTAGGGAGTGTAATCTGGTATGATAAACGAGTTAAACAAACGTCATATTTTATGTCAACTAAGCGGATTTTTAAAAAGCAGATTCAATTTTTCGAAACTTAACTTAAATTTTTAAAACGCCGTTCATTAATGTTACTCACGGTAATAACTACTCGAGCTGTGACAGTGTTTTGCAGAATTCGAGACACCAGTACATCCGTTTCACCCAAAAGCTTCTTATCACTTTCGTTTTCTGTCAAATGAATACAAAATCCAATACGAATTGAACAATCAAAGTATGATAATTAATACCGAATGTTTATTGATTTATTGATCTATATGTATTTATTTACTATTTTCTTTTATAACCTTGGGTGACCCATTAACGCACTAGTACTGTTCTTCCTGGGATCCTATATGGCACAAGGCCATGTACACGATACAATACAATAAAACAATTCAATTAGTCTGTTCAAGTTTGAATAACAAATTTAAAGTTTTCTGTATTTGGGTGTTTCCGTAAATTAGGGGTCCGTTGGTGTCCCCAGCAAATGAGTTATGTTGGTCACTTTAAAGACTGATTATTTACAAATATATAGATGATATGGATTTACTTTAACTATCAAACCAGAGTACCTGGTGAGTGCAATTGAAATATGTAGCAAGATTTTCTTATTACCCTCCATTTTTTATTTTTTGACCATTTGCATATTTGTAAATGTCGGAAAACAGTGTGACATATAAAAAGGCATGTTTTCCAGCTGATATTTGGAGTACTTTTAATAAGTTAGTTGCTACTGTGCGAGTTTTAAATTAGGGTATTGAGTTAAAATTAACTTTTTAGCATAAAGTAACTACAAGAAATGGCAATTTTTTATCACATTGTGCATTTTAAGTCAAAATATGAGTTTGGTGTCCCAGTTATGTTGGTCACTCAAAAAACAGGAAATCTGCATCAATTTTTGAAAATAAGGTTTAGAGCAGTCTTTGAATACTGCAAACAATGTTTTATCATTGTAGCTTGTATTTTCATACCAACTGCACCACTCAAATATCTAAGAAGTGTGTTTGTCCGATGTAACGGGGACACCAACATGTTGGTGTCCCAGTTACACGCGACAGCCACATTTTGGATAATTTCTCCCCATGTATGTTAGATATGGTGCAAATAATGAAAACAAAAGTGAAAGGAATGTCAATTTGAACATATCAGGACCAAAGAAATAGAAAATGTAATGATATTAAATGCAAAAACTCAGTTGTTAGTGTAAAATAGGCTAAAAAGCTAACTTTTTGCTGTATTTCTAGGTTTGTGAAAGTGGTCAAAAGTATAGTCTGATATTTTTGCAATATGGAAAACTTGCTTCATTCAAACTTATTTCTTTATCAATTGTGGCCTGCCAACAAATTTTAAAATTGCATTTTGAGCAGTTAATTCACCTTTAACTTCAGCTTACTGGTGTGCAAAGTTGATTTGGTGTCCCTGTTATGTTGGTCAAATAGTGTCATCGTTTGGCAGTTGGCAGCATCCTATTTCTTCCAGTGCATTTGAAATTAATTAATTAATTTAGATTCATAAAATATAGGTACTGTGGCATTGGAAAATATGTTTTTTGATGATCAAAGACTATTTTGAAAATTTGGCAAAATGTCACACTATTGGACCCCTAATTTACGGAAACACCCATTTTCAGTAAATCGCCAAAGGGTTTTTCACCTTCCCGGAAGCACGCCCAGGGCGCAAATGCCTTGATGCCCTCAATTTTTGTATGTTTTCACTCCATTCAAAATTACATAATTGCCAAGGAGAAAGTTGGTGCCCCTTTCAAATTGCCTTAAATTGCATGCCCTCTTCATCAGGGGTCGCATTCTGACGCGTCTGCGCATCTTGGACCTCTCACTTTCTTGATTGACGCGTCAGGTTTCAAATTGGAAAGACTTGCCGGTCCTGATCAAGGGACCCCTTAAATTTGATGACAAATTGTATGGAAATGGAAACCTGAAGAAATGCTGTAAATTACATCCATCATTTGCTCACAATATAAATTCATTAAAACTGTCCGTAAAAAAATTAAAATTAAAAATCAAACATGTCTAAATCGCTGGCAAATTGTTTCCGCGAAAGTTTCAATGATTCCTATATAAATACATTCTATCAGTATCTTCTACTGATTTGAGTAATATGACATGGTCACAACATAGGTAGATGATTTACACAACTTGGCTGTGGCGACTGTATCAGTTTTGGCCATTTTCAAATACCGAAACTTCAAACAAGACTTCATTCATATTACAATGGATACACTAAACTGCAATCGTCCTTTGTTTGGCGTCTTTCAAATCGTTATAATCTCGGCCACTTGACGCGACTTTAGGCTTGTCATGATGGTGGATATTGACATGGTTGATCAATAATTACGTCATGACCGTGTAATCAGGAGAGGTAGGATAGATACTATTATTGACAAAGCGTACTGCCCTCTATTAAAAATTATCATTGAAGTACTTGGACGATGATGGCATTCATATCAAGCACCTAAATGAGCAGATCAGACACTTCGACAATCTTGTGACACTTGATGTCAAAATCGAGTTAGGCCTATGAGTTATCTGGGGGACTCCTTAAATTTGTTTTTGAAGTCCTACGGGGTTTTAAAAAAATTCATGGGACCAGTGCTATCCCTGCTTCATTTCTTATTTTGAGGCCTGAACACTCCCGATACCTAATGGAAACTGAAAATATTACAGAAAGCTTTTTTAGTTTACACCCTAACTCTACCCCAACCTTTTTCAGAATTTTTTCTTCAACATGGAAAATTGACCAAAAATATCCCCCCCCCCCCACCACGATCCTCCGGGATTTGATCCAGCACCAGAGGCGAACGACTCCCCACTACACCACGGGTTTTAAGTATATTGCGCCAACTATATGGGTATAGTATATGGTAGGGTTAAATAAATAAATAAACCAAAGTTAGAATTTTTCTTTTTTTAAAAGAAATAAAAAGTTGCTTCTTAACCCTTACTCTACCCTTCCTCCCCCACTTTTTCAGAATTTTTTCTCCAACGTGGAAAATTGACCAAAATATCTCACTGATTCCTAATCTCTGAAATTAAAAATCTTTAATTTGGATTTAGCAAATTCTTTATTGGTGCAACACTGGACTGCATTGCATTCAATCATAAAAATATTAAAAAATTATAATCATTGTTTTCATACAATGTTGACTACATCTTCCAGCTGGGAAATAAATATGAATGAAATGTCTTGGGAAGAGCGCATGTAGAAGTCAAACAAAAGCCGAAGATGTAGCTACATATCACAATATTCTCAGATAATAATACCTTGAACTAAAACCCCTAAACCCTAACCCTTCGGGCCACTTTTTTCAAAAAGTCACCCGACCCCGGGATGCACAACCATGGACCTCCGACAAACAGGGCGAGTGTATTTCCACTACAACATGGGTGTCAAGGTTGGGGTTATAGAACCGAAAACTACAACGAGAGCACCAATGATGCAGAAGCTCACTACAACTGAGAATTTGTGAAGATTCATAACACATATCTATGTATTTATAATACAAGGCGGTTCTCGAACGGCGCGTCTCGCCTGTTCATCAAAAGTGACTTGAAAGAAATGATGATGAAACATATGATACAATGTAGCACTGTCACAGAGGTATGCATTGTAGTTAATGCAAGGGATGTAATGCCTTGAAAAATTTAATCAACAAAAAGAACACACCAACCCCCTTCCCTACACCAAATCACATCAAGATAGGCCTTACAGATCTTATTTGACCCCAGATGACCTCTGATGACCTTGAAAATTTAATCAGCAAAAAGAACACACCAACCCCCTTCCCTACACCAAATCACATCAAGATAGGCCTTACAGATCTTATTTGACCCCAGATGACCTCTGATGACCTTGAAAATTTAATCAGCAAAAAGAACACACCAACCCCCTTCCGTCCACCAAATCCCATCAAGATAGGCCTTACGGATCTTATTTGACCCCAGATGACCTTGAATGACCTCCGATGACCTTGAAAATTTAATCAGCAAAAAGAACACACCATCCCTCTTCCGTCCACCAAATCCAATCAAGATAGGCCTTACTGATCTATTTGACCCCATATTTGACCCCCGATGACCCCGAAAAATTAATCAACAAAAAGAACACACCACCCCCTTTCCCTCCACCAAATCCAATCAAGATAGGCCTTACTGATCTATTTGACCCCATATTTGACCCCGATGACCCGAAAAATTAATCAACAAAAAGAACACACCATCCCTCTTCCGTCCACCAAATCCCATCAAGATAGGCCTTACTGATCTATTTGACCCCCGATGACCCCTAAAAATTAATCAACAAAAAGAACACACCACCCCCCTTCCCTCCACCAAATCCCATCAAGATAGGCCTTACTGATCTATTTGACCCCATATTTGACCCCCGATGACCCCGAAAAATTAATCAACAAAAAGAACACACCATCCCTCTTCCGTCCACCAAATCCCATCAAGATAGGCCTTACTGATCTATTTGACCCCATATTTGACCCCCGATGACCCCGAAAAATTAATCAACAAAAAGAACACACCACCCCCCTTCCCTCCACCAAATATTATCAAGATAGGCCTTACTGATCTATTTGACCCCATATTTGACCCCCAATGACCCCGAAAAATTAATCAACAAAAAGAACACACCATCCCTCTTCCGTCCACCAAATCCCATCAAGATAGGCCTTACTGATCTATTTGACCCCATATTTGACCCCCGATGACCCCGAAAAATTAATCAACAAAAAGAACAAATCACCCCCCTTCCCTCCACCAAATCCCATCAAGATAGGCCTTACTGATCTATTTGACCCCATATTTGACCCCCGATGACCCCGAAAAATTAATCAACAAAAAGAACACACCACCCCTCTTCCGTCCACCAAATCCCATCAAGATAGGCCTTACTGATCTATTTGACCCCATATTTGACCCCCGATGACCCCGAAAAAATAATCAACAAAAAGAACACCCCATCCCTCTTCCGTCCACCAAATCCCATCAAGATAGGCCTTACTGATCTATTTGACCCCATATTTGACCCCGATGACCCCGAAAAATTAATCAACATAAAGAACACACCATCCCTCTTCCGTCCACCAAATCCCATCAAGATAGGCCTTACTGATCTATTTGACCCCATATTTGACCCCCGATGACCCCGAAAAATTAATCAACAAAAAGAACACACCATCCCTCTTCCGTCCACCAAATCCCATCAAGATAGGCCTTACTGATCTATTTGACCCCATATTTGACCCCAGATGACCCCGAAAAAATAATCAACAAAAAGAACACCCCATCCCTCTTCCGTCCACCAAATCCCATCAAGATAGGCCTTACTGATCTATTTGACCCCATATTTGACCCCCAATGACCCCGAAAAATTAATCAACAAAAAGAACACACCACCCCCCTTTCCTCCACCAAATCCCATCAAGATAGGCCTTACTGATCTATTTGACCCCATATTTGACCCCCAATGACCCCGAAAAATTAATCAACAAAAAGAACACACCATCCCTCTTCCGTCCACCAAATCCCATCAAGATAGGCCTTACTGATCTATTTGACCCCATATTTGACCCCCGATGACCCCGAAAAATTAAGAACAAAAAGAACACACCATCCCCCTTCCCTCCACCAAATCCAATCAAGATAGGCCTTATGGATCTTATTTGACCCCCGATGACCTTGAATGACCTCTGATGACCTTGAAAATTTATTCAGCAAAAAGAACACACCACTTCCCTTCCCTCCACCAAATCTCATCAATATAGGCCTTACTGATCTATTTGACCCCATATTTGACCCCGATGACCTCTGGTGACCTTGAAAATTTAATCAACAAAAAGAACACACCATCCCTCTTCCCTCCACCAAATCCCATCAAGATAGGCCTTACTGATCTATTTGACCCCATATTTGACCCCCGATGACCTTGAATGACCTCCGATGACCTTGAAAATTTGATCAGCAAAAAAGAACACACCACCCCCTTCCCTCCACCAAATCCCATCAAGATCGGCCTTACGGATCTTATTTGACCGCATATTTGACCCCGATGACCTTGAATGACCTCCAATGACCTTGAAAATCTAATCAGCAAAAGAACACCCCACCCCCTTCCCTGACATCAAGTCCCATCAAGATAGGCCTTACGGATCTCTAGATATCGCGTCACAACGCGTCTCAAAAGTTTTAAGCATATTTGACCCCGATGACCTTGTATGACCCCCGATGACCTTGAAAAATCAATCAGCAACAGAACGCACCACCCCCCTTCCCTCCACCAAGTCCCATCACGATAGGCCTTACGGATCTCCAGATATCGCGTCACAAAGGTATTTCTTAGCACACGGCGGACGGCATACGGCATACGGCATACGGCGGACGGCGGACGCCGGACAGAAATAGTGATAACATAGTCTCTTTCTGATTACATCAGGCGAGACAATAAACCACTATAATCTGTTCAGCATATATGACAATTGATGTAAAGCTCAAATCCATGTTATACCTTACATGAAACAATGATTAGATATATAATATATATATTATGCATTCACTGTGTAAGCAAATTTACCCTTTCAATATGCCTCGGTAGAGATTGCATAAGATAAAGGAGATTGCATAAGATAAAGGTCATTGTGTCATCTTGGACTGAACAGACTATAGTGGCATATTTGATTTCTGCTGTACAAGTGTTAATGCATATTGGTGTGATATATTGCAAAAACCATTAAAAAACCTGTATCAGTCAGATTTAAGCATTGGTAGCAGTGTGCAATATATCCGGTATCGCATAGCGAAATGCTACACAATTTTGAAGAATTGCTAATCAATTTCCCAATTGTATTGCATACAGATGTGATGAAATGCTACGCAATATTTGGAATTGCTACACAAATAAAATAGTATATATTGCACACTGGTAGCTAGGGTGTTGCTATGGAAACACAAACATACACCAAAATGGAATAACGTCAATATTTTGCCATTTTAGGCAATTTTATTTACATAAAGATGCTAATAATTTGGTTACCATGTATAGCAATGAGGATACTTGTATATTAGAGTAGTAAATAGACCATAAGAACATTATACTAAAATGTCTACTATTTGGGTCCCCTCCCCTTTTAAATACAATAAAAAGCGTTGCTGTGGCAGAATTGTCAGAGATGGATTGCGACCAGTTAATGTTGTCCTCGTCAGATTGTAAGTCTTTCAAAGTAATCTGATCTGAGCCACCCAACTGCAGTGTACCAACTCCTAAGTGCAATTGTCTGGAGGTAACATAAGTATAATCTATCCTGCAAAGGCTGGCTAGTTGAATCTTGAATCTCCAACTAAATTATGTTAAGAATATCTTCACTCAATACAGAACCAATCAGGGTTCCGCCTTCTGGCAATGGATCACTTCATTGTTGGAGATGAGTCCTTTAACAAAAGGCTTCCTAGGGAGAAAATAAGAGAGATGGGTTTTACAATGTAATTGTAATGATATTCATAAGATGATATACAGGTTGAGTCAAAAAGACTGCAATAGTGGAAAGAAGCCATTTTGTTTTCAAAACCAAAATGAATTTTAAAACTTTTTAAACGTTGCAAGAATGATGTATTTAATCTTAACTTTCTGTGAAAAAATGAAGTCGATTGCATTTTTCGTTGTCTTTGGTGACCCTCTTTGCTGCACAACGGCATTTACCTGTTTGTCCATGAGCACAGTGATTTTCATTTGAAATGGCACACATTGCATTTTCATATTTGAATTTCCCGCCAACAAAAAAATGAAAGAATTTCAGTTTTTTATTAAAATTTAGAACATTATACGCTTTCATAGCATGGGTATGATTATAATTGATTATGCTAACTCACATGTAAACAAGAAAGGATGCATCAAATTCCAATAACATCACAAATGAAACTCAAGTTGCCAAATTTGAATGAGAGACACATTTTGCGATTTGATGCAAATTTTGGATATCTCGTGGACAAACGTGTGAAATGGGTGCACTGATCAAAAGGTTCACAAAGGCAAACAGAAAATGTAATCGACTTCATTTTTTCACACAAAGTTAGGATTAAATACATCATTCTTGCAACGTTTAAAAAGTTTTAAAATTCATTTTGGTTTTGAAAACTAAATGGCTTCTTTCCACTATTGCAGTCTTTTTGACTCACCCTGTATTGATAATAAAGTTAAGTGAAAATGGAATTACAGAAGGGGAAAAAAATATTTTTATTACAATATTTTTAATATCGGATTGTATCTGGTATCATTCTGAAGAAAAAGACAGATGGGCAATTCCAAGCAAATGTCAACCAAATAGCCAAAATTTCAAATTTGCATCCAAAGTTTAATTCTATGCCTATAATGTAGGCAAGAGTCCAAAGTTCAGGAATTTTTAGTTTGTTTAGCGATACTATGTTTTTTGATGTATAAAGTATAAACTAATTAGCATAAATTTGCATATTTGCAGCTTACAAAATCAGTGAAAAGGCTTGTTTTTATTTATTCCATATCTATTCCGAATGACGGTGCGGAATGACAAAGGTATTTATTCCCTATATTTAGGTAATTTATTGAGCAAATTGTGATATTTTTGTGTACTTGGTATAAGATCATCCTTATTTATGATAATTCATTCAAATATGGACTACTTCTAAAAAAAATCAAAATTGATGAAAACTCATGATTTGCTGAATTACGCAACTTTGATACATGTGCAAGCTGTTGAATTCGGCAACTTTATCACAAAATCATGGCTACTTTACCTGTAAATGATGATTTCAATGTGAAAATAGTTGGGTTACTGTATTCACGAATTTGTAACATATGAAATGCCACTGATTACTCTTTCTTTTATTTTTTATGCATATTAAAGCATAAAAACATGTTTTTTCTTTTCTCTATGGAGTTTTGCACACAAATTCACACTGTCATTCCGCAACGTCATTCCGCAACGTCATTCCGCAACACCTACTTTTATTTTTTGATGACCTACTAGAAATCATAGCTGATGATTAAGTTTTATGAAAATGCTTTTGTCAGTTAGCTAACACTTCAAACCTTCTAAAAAGTAACTTCAATAATGATACACTCTAAAAAGTTCAGAGTTTTCACTTTGTGTAAACATGTAAAAAAAAAAAAAAATCGTCTGCGTCATTCCGCAACGCAAATTTGCATATGCAAATTAGGATACTTGGAAGCGCAGTCTAATTTTTTCCCTAGGTTTTAATTTTTGAGTATCAATCGCTATTATCAAATAAAGTTGTAAAATGGGGAGTAACTATAAATCTCTGGGTTTTACACCCAAAAGAAAGTGGATTTTGTGTGTGTAAATGTCATTCCGCAACGCCTGGAATTGCCCAGATACCTAAATGTACGTGCTGTATTTCACAGTTATAAAAATGAGGGAATCCTACTTAGTAAAACAGACCGATATAATAGCCCGATAGGGGTACTGGTAATTAGTAAATTTTGTATTGATATGTTGTCGAGGAAAACCTGTTCGACATCCATAAAATATAATTCTGCAACTATTATAGTCTATCGATACCGATTAGAACCGTTAGATAAAGCCTGATCAGATCGGGATTGGAGCCCTATCAATGATGTACCCCACCAATAAATAAAAGAATTTCCGAAAAAGTCATTTAAAAACGTTAAGATTTATGTTTCATTTCACAGTTTATTTGCCAACCCCTGAAACTAGGGTTTTTTGCACTTTTAGACATGAAAGAATACAGATTTTGATTAGCTTTTTTCAACTACCCTTACTTTTATGGTAAGGAAAAAAGTTAATATATAACCCTAACCCCCCCCCCCCCCCCCCCCCCCCCCCGAGGCACCTTTTCCAAAGAAACTTTAATAAATGCAAATATATCCCTTACCCTTAAGTTTGTAACCACAAAATTAATACGTTCTGAAAGTATAGCTGATAAGAGACATTTAGATTTTGGAAGAATTCCCCAGCCCATGTGACGCCCCATACCCCCCCCCCCCCCCCCCCCAACCCACCTGATGACGTCAACAGGGAATTCCCTTGGTTTTTATGAATTAAGAAACTACTAGTGGGCGTGTCATGTTTTTGTTAACATTTGAACCTGTTATAAATATTAATTGAATATAACAGCCTCAACAATGATCAAGGATTCACTCCATCGCCATTATTGCTTTTGGTTTAATCAAACTCCCTCCCCAAAACATTCATTTGGCAAGAAACCCCCCCCCAACCCCAACCCCCCCCCCAAAAAAACACACAAATATTTAAACCCCCAAAATAGGCTGAAGTTTACCCTAGATGTCTAAAAATATGATCGTTTTATTGACAAAAAAGTTGGAATTGATTAAAGCGGCAAAAAGCAGGACGCAATGTCTTGAAATGAACCATCATTTCTAGCTATCAATTCGATTTTGCTCTTTCCATTTTTAATGTCGGTTTTGATCGGTCTGACCCCCAATAGCCGAACATTTCATTTTAAAAACTAATTTAGAACATCAACAAATGGCTTACCTGAACATGGCTGTAGATTGGCGAAGGATTGATGGATTTGAAGAAGAAAAAATTGTTGGCGATTGATTACGATATCATAAACAAGATGGCGATTGTAAAATTGCACTCAGCAAAACATTGTAATCTCTGCTACAAGGTGCATAGTTTACACTGTACACAACGCCCCATTGAAAACCAAGATCTACACGTGGTGGAGTTTAGCAATTGTTGATGCGCAAAACTTACGCAGAAGACGTGTTTGCAATTTTCGAACGTGATTTCTGTAGTAAGCCAATCACAATAAGGCAATCACGCATGTTTATCATGATACATGCGTGCCGTGTGTAAATCAACTTGGCTGTAATAGCGTTTTACATGCATTTTCAATACAGTTTTGACAATAAAGAAAATAACGAAAAATTGCCTAGTTTGTCGAATTGCAAACAAGCTCATTTTATAACATATTTATGCGATCATACTGTTTTACTATCTCAATGTACATTTTCTGACAAATACCATTTGCGTGACCAAGATAAAACCATATTTCATAGTCGCATTTTCCACTTGACCTATACCGTGACCTTTCGCGTCGGGCCGCTTTAGCTTACTTGTAGTAAGCTAAAAAAATTGGGACAAATTGTCCTTAACCCCTAACCCTGTGTGCCACTTTTTTCAGATTTGTTCCGTGTGGAGAAAAGTGACTTAAAATGTGACCTTGACCACTCCCCCCCCCACCGGATTTGAACCATGGACCTCCAACACACGGGGCCAATGAATTTCCACTATACCACGGGTGACTTATTCTCAATATTTGGTTGGTGAAGTTCACGTACCATTTTGAGTAGACGACTCTTCGACACCATTTTCTCTCTGTTTTTTCTTCCTTCGCAAGTTGTATTGAGCTGAACTCGTGGAACCAACTGCATTATCTTTCAACTGTTCCTGGAAAAGTAAATTGTAAACACAGAATCAAAAATGCCTTCTGTCCTTATTCCCTTTGTTTGGCAGTCATATTACAACCATGAACAGCTTTATAACTTGATCACTTTTGATAATAAATTAATAATAGCCAACAAGACAAAGCACCTGTAACATGACCTAAACACTAGATCTGGTTAAGGACTGACTGGCAAGAGTAATATATTTCTTTCCATTCTTTTCTTATTCATAACAAGAAATGTCTTTAAAAAAGACAACGCCTCGGGTGTTACCAAAAGACGCATTTTTTCAAATTGAACTGATTTACTCCAACGTATTAAATGTCTTCACCATGACTTTTTTCAGTATGCCTCTGTTTAATGTTTTACTCTTGTTCTGGTTATGATATATTTGTATGTTGGTGTTATAATTGCTTTTGGGGTTGCCATTTTTACTCGTTTTTTATTTCTTTTTACTGATGTGGTTTTAAATCAATGACCTGTTGTATATTTTCCTGCTCATGTTTTATAGTGTACTTTTTATTGTACAGCGCTTAGAAACAGTGTTGATAGCGCTTTATAAATGTAATTATGTTATGTTATGTTACCAATGTGGGTATATTGTTGCTGGGACCTAACTTGGAAATAATTTTTGCATGGAAAAGGGCTGTTATTGAAACTGTATGGAATGTTGAGAGAAATTAACTAATTGAGTAGAAATATTTGGGCTTGGCAAATGTGTTTGCACAATTTTAATGGAACTAAAATATTCCTTTGTTGAGACTCAAGAATATTGTGAATTGCAAAACATACACAGCATAGACATGTTGGCTAACTAGTACAAATAGGTTATTAATTTGGAATGTAAGTACAACACAACTTCTTGAAACAATAAAAATGAACTAATCTAAAAATAAACTTTTAGTACGAATATATCACATAACTACAGAATACTACAACAATAATGAAAATTAGATAAAGAGAGGGTCATGTTTTTTAACCTGGGCTACATTTGTGTTACATGAGTCTATTTCATGAAATATACCTCTTTTCGCAGTTTCAGTAGAATATATCAACATGTTTACATCTCAAGTGTATGAAACCATATGGGTCATTCCAAGCAAATGTCAACCAAATTGCCAAAATTTCAAATTTGCATCCAAAGTTTAATTCTATGCCTATAATGTAGGCAAGAGTCCAAAGTTCAGGAATTTTTAGTTTGTTTAGTGATACTATGTTTTTTGATGCTCACAAAATCAGTGAAAAGGCTTGTTTTTATTTATTCCATATCTTTTAGACACATAGGTATGATGTTTAAATAAATGTCAGGCACAATAGTAGTACTGATGGGAAAAGTTTTGATATTAATTTAATTTAGATCAACGGCCGATTAGTCTCGTTAATCCAGGTAATTAGTATGCATAATCTCATGTCATTCCGCAACGCAAAGTACAATTTTTTTAGGATAGCAAGAAAAAAATGTACCCTATTTTCATATAACTATTTTTTCTCTGCACACAATTGACATGCTTCGAAATGATCAAAAAAAATTAGAAAATTCTGTTAATTAATAGCCCTAACGAGCGTTGTGGAATGACGTGTTGCGGAATGACAAAGGTATTTATTCCCTATTAATACACCTCGTTAAAGCATAATTAGTCAGGGTTAGTCAAAGATGTTCGAATTCTTTTACAAACATGCCAAGAGTTGGCCAAATTGTCCGATTAAAGAATTTAGAGAGCTGTTTTAGACAAGCTGTTCGTCATTTTGTTTCCACGCAAAATGGCTACAACAAGTAATTGCATTACAATAATCGGGTTGAAGACTAAATTAATTAATAAACTATAGTTACCTCCAAAATATCAGATTTCTCGTCAACGTACGTGTATGTATCCCGACCAAATTCCAGTAAACTTCAAATGTTCTTGTCCCTCGCATGCCTTTCCTCCCGCCTTGTTGTACCCTCCTCCTCCACCCTTTTCTTTTTGCTTTATCCCCACTTCTTCCTCTCTCTTTCCCTTTTTTTCTTTCTTCCCTTTTTTTTCTTTTTCTTTTTTTTGGTGGAGGGGGGGGAGGGGGCAAAGCCCCCCCCCCCCTCCCTGTATCCGCGCCTCATTGAGATTACTTAATTGCGCAATCGGAAAATAGAAAAATCTTTGAAATAAAAAAAGCTGAATTAAGGCAGCTCTTAATTGGAATATAATGAACATCATGAAACCTCTCATCAGGAATAACTTGCAAAATTAATATGCTGTTATGTAGGTATGAAAATGGGACTAAAAAGTAAGCTTATTTACTTTTAAAATAGCGATATTTTGGGGTGATTTTTTTCGGTCATTGCTATTGCGTGAGTGACAGATTTTATAGCGGTACACAATCTTGCATTTGGTTTATTTTCGCGTGATTTCTCGGTTTTTGATTGCAAAAAGTGAAATCTCAGGAAATCTTGGTTGTAAGTAGAAAACTAGCCTCTCGTTTTTTGCCTACAAATTTGTGTTTTCTTCCTGGGCAAAAATGCTACCCAAAAAAGGCTTACTTCCAACGCTGATCTACTTACGGTGGTTATAGTGCTTGTTCTAGATGTTTCTTGCACATCGTGGTCACCAAACACAGCAGTTCTGTTACCCAATTGTTCCTGGAAATAGTATAGTAAATCGGTAGTCATTCAAAAATGTCCTATTGCTCTTCTTAGCGAGAGCCGTTTTAGAATTTTCAGTAGTTTCAGACTAAAGATTTCATATCCCGTCCCATTATGATAAGATACGATCATATATCACATCAAATCAATTTTATTTTCAGAATTAACAAATCACATTGCAACAAAATCAGAGATGAAAACGATAAAAATACAACATCAAAATCAAATTGTGGGATGATCGAAAGGCCAAAGAGGGTCGAAGGATCAGGCCCCTAATTATATTCACCTTATATTGAGCTGGACGTGCATGGACACCTCTCATAATGGTGGCTGCGAGTAGTTAATAAAGCAGTTGCTATATACCTTGTCGAACGTATCACCGCACACATTACACTTGAAAAACGGTCCTGAATATTAAGGAACAGATTCAAAAACATGTGAAAGTATGTTAAAGTATTAGTACGATCTTAAATTATCATAATCACATGATGGTCTTTAACCCTTTAAAGTCCATGTTGAGCGGCCATTATCTCAAGAAGTAAACCCCCTAGAACATTGAGATTTGGTATCTAAAACAGACTTTTTATGCTGATTTTAAAACTTTTATCAACAAAATTGTAGCATGTTCCAGTTTTAAATGACAAGGGCCTAAAAATGGGCCAAAGTCTGGTTTGGACCAATGTTCGGGGGGCAGGTCCTGGGGGTCCTAACCTAACGCAAAAAGTACAAGTAATTTTTTTAATCCAAATTTTGGGGGACTGTAGCCAAGCAGTAGTACTACCTATATGCAAAGTTATGCACTGATTATACTTTACAAGTATGACTTGGATACAGCCTTCCAAAAAATCTTTTAAAGTGTTTTTGACCCTAACTTGACCCCCCCCCCCCCTCCCCCCCGAAAACCAATGTCAGCAATATTGCACCATTTTTTTTAAAACATATGTTTTAAGATATGTCTCTAATGAAGTTATTTGAAAAGTGTCAGTTTGGTGTCAGAGTATCTTCATGGTCAGGCAACTCTTTTAAATTGAGGGTATTTTCCCCGTATTTTGAGCAACATTTCACTGAAAAAGTGTCTCAAGAAATCTTTGTGACATTATGAAAGATATATGGGGAACAAAAATTACACATTCATTTTTTCAAAAAAATACTTTTCTGATTGTATTTCTTGATTCCTGAGACAATTTCCTTTCTGAAAATGTATAATTTTAAGGGGGTTGGATGTCAAACAACAAAATTACACCAAATTAAAAAAAATGGAGCGATTTCTGGAAAATCACACGATGTTACGGAAATGGGTCCACCTCAAAACGCGTGGCCAATACCTTAGGCCAAAAAAAATTAATTATTTGGTTGTCCTCGACCGCCCGCACGTAATTTCAGGGCCGCACGAATATGTTTTTTATTTTTAAAAAGTTTTTATTTCATTTTTTTGAACAATTTGACAGCCCAAATGTATCGTTTTAATATACAACCTAAGTATTCGAACAGACCAACTCCGTTTCATCGGCAATCAAAGCACTGCAACATCATCTCAGTACGCAATTCCATGTAACCAGTGGTTACACGATGTTCATTGTATAACATCGCACGGGCGTCGGGACTATTAAAAGGACTATAAATACAAAAATTCGCTGAACGTGCAATTAATTAATTTATTTTAAAAATTGTGTTATGAGAAAATATAAAAAAATGTTTTTTGGGGTATATTTGTACAAGAAAATTTCGCAAAACAGCTTCATTATTAATTTCAACACCGTATAAAACATTTTTGTTCTGCATTTAGTACGAAAAATATAGGTTTTATTAATATTTTCATGCGTAAATTGCTAAAGCTTGCACATCAACTCAACGTTCTTTTAGGCAAAACAAGACAAGAATTGTAATGGCGACCTACGCTGTGTCTACCCATCGCGACGCTCGTTTTAAAAATGTTACTTGAATGAGTTTGCAGTGTTGCAACTCATTCAACAATAGTGGAGGTTTACATAACCGACATTGAGAACGTGGGGAACTATGCAGAGCTTCACTACAACACTACAATACCTGGGACTGAGTTCCCATTTAATTTTAAAATAAAAATAAAAATAAAAATAAAAATAAAATAAAAATCCGCCCGCCCGCACCTCAACTCTCAGCTGTGTGGAGGACAACCAAACAATTAATTTTGTTTGGCCTTACAGTCAGTCAATTGTTAAATTCAGTTATTACTTACTTATTATAAAGGTAATAAACCGGTTACTAATTAATTATCTAATTATCTTTAAATTAGCGACATATATTTTACGTTGAAAAGATTATCGCACAAAATTACTATACTAAACATTACCCACTGACAAATTATATATCACTGGAAAGCTCTAACTCTAAAGAGTTGAAATATGCACACTTTTCTGGCATAGGGTATACCAGTCACTCTTCGAGTGTGTTTCTACAGAGAGTCAAGATTATTGCACAAAATTACTTACTAAACATTACCCACTGACAAATTATATATCACTGGAAAGCTCTAACTCTGAAGAGTTGAAATATGCACACTTTTCTGGCATAGACCCTAGTCTCTCTTAGAGTGTGTTTCTACAGAGAGTCATTAGCCGCTGAACACGGGGGTAGACGTCTAACAGCTCTGTAGAAACAGTCCCTGACGCCGTTAGCCTGCTAATCTACCACCGGCAAATTATCCTCAAAAAAGTAGGATAGCGGTGGTAGATAAGACATCTAAAGCCGGCGGGAGCTATGTAGAAACAGCCCGCCGCAAGATTAGACGGCTAACCGGAAATTGGTTCGATCATGTGATTAATTTATTGACCCGATAGCAACGAGCTGTTTGTTGTCATTGCGTCGCGTCTTGACATTTCGATATCAGCTCACCGAACGGTTTAAAATAATGTTTAAAAGTGACAAACTTCTTATTATTATTAATCTTTATCAAATTATGATTATGTAATTTATATTTTAAACATGTTACCACAAATGACCTGATACTCTGTATAAGTGTATACTCAAGTCAAGTGTATTTTCCTTCTTTGCTTGGCCATGTTTGAAGTTTTATCGCCCCCATACCCCACGACAGAAAGTTGAAATGTTCAATTAAAAATAGAATCATCACGACACAAATCATCTCCACTGGGTTCTCTTCACGTAGACATCGCGTTCAAAACAACTTAACTTTTCAGAGGGAGTAATTTTCAGAGGGAGTGAACTTGTTGTTGTCAATACATTAACCGCGTTCTGTGAACTTCAACGTTCTACCGATACGCATGTTTGGAACTGTACAATTTGGAAGCGACTTTATTTCATTCATTTATTTATTTACTAGCGGGAACCCGCGCTTTGCGCGGGCCCCGCTAGTAGTGAGCCTCCCCTTGAGCGGTTTATTATAGAGGTGGTCTTTTTTTTGGTACGCGGTCCCAAAATGTCATGTATCGTCATTTTGTATGCCCCCCCCCACCCCGCTCAACGAACGTAATTATTGTTATGACCACTCCCATTCTCAGGCCTATTAATGGTTACATTCGGAATAGGCCCTATTGGGGGGGGGGGGGGGGGGAGTTGATGCGGAAGGGAAAATTAAAAATAAGGGTATACAAATGTAGAAAGAAAAAAAGAAAGATTTTTTTGGACTAAAATTTAGTTTTGACCCCCCCCCCCCCCCTGACAATGGTATTTATTTCATGACCACCCCTCCCCCCTATTTTCCGTGTAAAAACACGACACCTCCAATGATATTTGGTACCTCCGACCCTGGCCCCCTTAACGAAGAAAATGACAGCCCCCTAAAATAATCCATAACATACCATGTGCCATTAATAATCAAGGGGCCCAGTCCGGGAGTGCGCAGGATATTGTGAGTGAAATTCCCCCGACTCAGAGTCTTCTCAATTCCCCGGATGTACCCAAAAAAAGTAAAAGGTATAGCCCCACATTTTTTTGTGAATTTCACGTAAGTGTGGGTGGGTTCAAAAAATATCGCACGGTCAAAAAAACCGCACTTTGCGCACGCAACTGAAGGGGGCCCTATGCCCTTGATAATCAGGTACTTGATCATGGGGGTATCCTAAAGCGTTAAATACGGAACAAATGATGACACAAAAAATTGTGTCTGCCGCCCCGAGGATGGCCACGTTGAGCCGGAGTCCAAGTAGGTGATCGGGCATCTCGCTGGGCTGGGGTTGCGCTCTCAACGTGGGGCTCAATAACCCGTACCCATTTGGGATGGGGGTGTATTCTAGCAATAAAGCTATAACGGGAGAGGACACCGGGACAAATAATGACACAATGATGTGTGCGGATGTCGGTGAGCGTGAATAATGCTCAGGGGTCACGCTCCCAAATAACTTTTCGAGGTCTATGTTGTGTACTACCATAATTGCGGTGCGGTGCGGTGCTCAGTTTTGTTGAATTTTGTTGCATTTAGCATCGGGTTAAGAAACTAATCAGGCCTATGCCCCCTATAGATCTTGTTCCCCCCCTCCCATTACAATGGTATTAATTTCATGACCCCCTGTCATATTTTCCTTGTAAAAACACGACACAACCAATGATATTTTGTACCTCCGACACTACGATAAAACGGGGACAATCCGCTCAGAAAATAAGTTACCGGAGCACACTGCACTTCGCCGTTTATTTCAACGTATTCAAACCTTGATTTTGAAGTAATTAAAAATCGTATGGCTCTGTTACTTGGAAGATCTTCATGATTTGATTTCAATTGCAAATCTGCAATCCAGATCTTTATGGCCTTACCCCATATCCAATTCACCCTTAGAATCCACATCACAGATAGATGCCCTTATCAAGATAGGCCTACCGCATGTGCATATTGTATATCCAGGTACACGTGAATCAGTCGGGAATTTATTAGGAAGCGCATAGGGACTTAGTTTTTTTATAGTGTGCCTTTTAGTTGTATTAGTCGGCGGGCCAATGGTCGGAGCTCTCATCATGATCATTTATGGCAGGGGTTCAACCTGGGGGTCGTTTGGGGTTTTCCAGGGGGTCATGAGGGGCTTGTGAATATAGGTTTTGGGGGAACTGTGCTACATTTCGCTTTAAAAAAGCTTAGAAAACCCAAAAGAAACGTTCAAATATGCAAAATTTCCTGCTCGCTACGCTCACATCCAAACTAAGCAGTTTCATTTATGATAATCTGCAATCCAGATCTTTATGGCCTTACCCCATCCAATTCACCCTTAGAATCCACATCACAGATAGATGCTCTTATCAAGATAGGCCTACCCCATGTGCATATTGTATATCCAGGTACACGTGAATCAGTCGGGAATTCATTAGGAAGCGCATAGGGACTTAGTTTTTTTATAGTGTGCCTTTTAGTTGTATTAGTCGGCGGGCCAATGGT
The DNA here is from genome assembly GCA_035610835.1 of Ophiura sarsii. Classification (NCBI taxonomy): domain Eukaryota; kingdom Metazoa; phylum Echinodermata; class Ophiuroidea; order Amphilepidida; family Ophiuridae; genus Ophiura; species Ophiura sarsii. The sequence goes on along the minus strand of CM069449.1, from coordinate 36,803,008 downwards.
CGGAGCTCTCATCATGATCATTTATGGCAGGGGTTCTCAACCTGGGGGTCGTTTGGGGTTTTCCAGGGGGTCATAAGGGGCTCGTGAATATAGGTTTTGGGGGAACTGTGCTACATTTCGCTTTAAAAAAAGCTTAGAAAACCCAAAAGAAACGTTCAAATATGCAAAATTTCCTGCTCGCTACGCTCACATCCAAACTAAGCAGTTTCATTTATGATATCCGGCTGGTTTCTTTTTTCAATTTTTGTTTTTGGGGGTCACGGTACTGACCAGGAATGTCAAAAGGGGTAGTGGGGCAAAAAGGTTGAGAACCACTGATTTATGGTATCCATTCTTAAGCACTTTTTATGTGCCATCCGGCTTATTGTTTGGCCAAATAACATTAAATTTTTCCTTCAATATGTATTTTTTTATCACGCATACTCATACTGTGAAAGACATTCTGCTACGGTAGGCCTAACCCATCTGGCCGGAGGGGTTGTAGCAATAAAGCTATACAGGAGGAAACACGGAACAAATAATGACACAAACTGGTGTTGCGCCTTCAATAAGCCGTATCCCATTCAGGATAGGGGTGGGGGTGTTTGTATAGCAATAAAGCGAACGGGACGGGACAAAATAATGACACAATGGTGCGGAGGGCGCTGAAAGTGTGGTTTGTACATCATACGCAGGTATGGCACCAAACGGTGGGCAAGGTATTCTATTTGTGCCCACACTGATAAATATAATTAGCCTCACATGAATTTGCGCTAATTTGGAACTGATCACACTATAACACAGGTCCGTTACACGTGTGTCGCGTGGCGGCCATCGCGTAACCCATAGCCTTGTTTCAGAGGACTTCCAGTTTAGCTAGAATGTAGCTGTTATAGGGAGTTAACAAACAATAAGCAATAAGCAAAATCACCAGCCGTGGGCAAGGTATTCTATTTGTGCCCACACTGATAAATATAATTAGCCTCACATGAATTTTCGCCAATTTGGAACTGATCACACTATAAAACAGGTCTGTTACGCGTGTGTGACGCGTGACGACCGGCCATCGCGTAGCGGAGTGTTGCGTGGCCAACCATAGACTAATTACTTGCACGCATCGCTCTTGCGTACATATACTTGCCACGTCAAGCAGCTGTTACAGTAGTTGTTACAGTAGTAACGACCACTACACGTAGCAACCCAGGATCGTTGTATGAAAATCGTTTTTCGTCTATTGGATAACGGCCAAGAGAAATCAACAATTTGCCTAAATTTAGTAAGTTCATGTCTCCCATGCCACCCCGCCCATGTAGCTACCTCCCTGTCTCCGCAACAGCTCCACCAACGGCGGTATGCGCATGCGTTGGCCAGTTTCATGAGGTAAGAATAGAAGACGTGAATCATAGCAACCGACCTGTTTTTTTGGTTATTTCCATAGTAATTGAATAGTTTTGCAAAAATTAGTGTCCAATGGTTTAATGGCAATATGTACTCAATCAATGTACGCAAAAATCAGAGTTGAAAGTCAAGGCATCTCTGAGAACACTCGCGGACAAGATTTACGTTCGTCCTTTTATTTATATAGATTTCGAAACAACGGGTTTTTCGTTGATCCCCGTTTTCTTTTATAGCAGTTAGAAAATAAAAAATTTCGCAGAATTTTTGCGTGTGTTTTCAATGGGTTTCTAAATCAGGGCAGTGCCCGTTAAAGGCTCCAAATAACATTAACAGAAGTGGCATATGCCGTTTAGATTACAGTAACTTTGCCTGTAACTTTTGACTCTGGACGCGGCACGCTTTGAATTGTTAGGCCTACACTCTTAAAATTAAACCTTTTTGTCTCAAATTCAACTGATTTTGATTTTGATCAGTCTCTGATTATGTCGACCTAACCCACCTATAACACATCACTGAAATAACGCCTGGTTTTGTATAAAATAGAGCAACCACATAGCAACCACATGCCCTCCCCCCCTGTTTTTTAAACCGGACAATGTTGGCCTATGCCATAAATACACTGCCCAGTAGATATCAAAACGCATAGATTTGGGTGAAACCCGACTTTTATTTATTGCATTGTGTAATACACCTAAAATGGAACGAAGCACGCGGGAGATCGGGAACCTGGTCCTATAATTAAGGGAGCACAACACCAAGACGCTCTCCATAGACTTTACTGTTAGGAAAGGCTTACTTAAATGGCTCTAGTTTCTATATTAGTGCGTTTGGTTCAATGAGATTTTGATATGTTTTACTCACAAGGGTTATCTACAACATATCTGAATATGAAGGAGACATTACCGCGCACTTTTTTTGATATAAGCCGCCGCATAACAACGTAGTGATATGCCTACCTAAATTTGGTCTCCGGTCTGGATATTACCGCATGTGTAAATCGGTCCGTGAAATTAAAATTGACCTCAAATCACCTAGTTTAAATGTCAGAACATCAACTACACATTTCAAACACAACATATTAGTGAAAAATTATATCATAAACCGTCCAAAAATAACTCTCTTTCCCGCCAAATAGTAACTATTGTCGTACTCAACTTTGATTGATCGCGTCGATAGCATGTCGCGAGACCTATTTAGTTGTGTGCTCCCTCAAGATTTAAACCAAAGCATGCGCACAAGTTTAAGAAAATTGAGACCAGTCCGTCACTTGGAAAAGGCTATATCTTTGAATCATGGATTATAAGGTTACTTTGTTTTGTTTTGTTTTCTTATTTTTGTGTATACTCACAAGGGTTATCTACAACATATCTGAATATGAAGGAGACATTACCGCGCACTTTTTTTGATATAAGCCGCCGCATAACAACGTAGTGATATGCCTACCTAAATTTGGTCTCCGGTCTGGATATTACCGCATGTGTAAATCGGTCCGTGAAATTAAAATTGACCTCAAATCACCTAGTTTAAATGTCAGAACATCAACTACACATTTCAAACACAACATATTAGTGAAAAATTATATCATAAACCGTCCAAAAATAACTCTCTTTCCCGCCAAATAGTAACTATTGTCGTACTCAACTTTGATTGATCGCGTCGATAGCATGTCGCGAGACCTATTTAGTTGTGTGCTCCCTCAAGATTTAAACCAAAGCATGCGCACAAGTTTAAGAAAATTGAGACCAGTCCGTCACTTGGAAAAGGCTATATCTTTGAATCATGGATTATAAGGTTACTTTGTTTTGTTTTGTTTTCTTATTTTTGTGTATAAGATTTGTTGATTTTTTAGGCTTGCACATAATTCAATGGTCACACATCACACACGACTAAATAGCTAATAGAAGTCTAAGCTTACACACATTGTAGACAGAGCATGGTGTTTTTATTTGATTGAATTGTTCACTTTGATACAATTAGTGTTGAAATGCGTACATTACAATTGCTTAACTTTTCTATTTCAAATTGTATTCAAAACAAATATAGAAGTATTATTCTGATGAATTTCAGAAAAATCACAATCACTCAAATTGTTTATTTTGCTAAAGTCAACCCGGCAGCTATTATGAAACGAGAGCATCAATGATGCAGAAGCTGACTACAGCTGAGAATTTGGGAAAATTCATAACTCATGTCTATATATGAAGAGCGTTGTTGCAAAAGGGCGATGGTGCATTTTTTTCAAAAATGATTTTACTATAGAAATGTATAGGGGAAAATCTTATGTTTCAAGGAAACAAAGTCATTTTTTTTCAAAAAGACATTTTTCAAAAAGTCATTTTCAAAAAGTCATTTTTTTTCTCATTGTAAACAGTCATTGAAGTTGCAAAAGGGCCTGTGTCCAGAATTAAATCGGGATACAGGCCCTTTTAAAACAAAACAACAACTTCAATAGTTTACAATAAGTGTAGGTCTTTTTGAAAAAAAATGACTTTATTTCCTTGAAACATATGCATAGATTGTATCATTTAACATTTCTGTATCAAACCTTTTTTTTTTAAATGATTAAAATAAATGATTTTTTCTTTAAGTACAAACAGATGGAGTTTTGTTGCAAAAGGGCCTACATCCAAATTTTCAAAAAATGTAAACATGATTTTTGTTTGTTTTTGAAAACTAGCGCATTTGGAATGTATTTCAATTTAAATTAGTATGTAGTGTACCTCTTTCATAATCCATTCAGTTTTTCAATTGCTCAACTTGAATATTTAGAAACAGGTTTTTTTAAACTTTTTCTCAATAAGAGCCAAAGTGGATGCAGGCCCTTTTGCAAAAAACCTCTTCATATTGTAAACCACTATAATCTGTCCAGCATATAACAAATGATGCAAAGCTCGAATCCATATTATATCTTACATGAAACAAGAATTATATATATATATTATTATGCATTCACCGTTCACCGTGTAAGCACATTTGCCCTTCTATATGCTTCGGTTGAGATTTCAAGATCAAGAAATAGTCTTTCTGATATTAAAACAAATTATTGCCAAACACCTTGGATATTAAATGGTGCGACCTAATGGTAGATGATTGTTCTCTTTTGTAATGTGTGAAGGTTCAATAAATAATATGTACAGAGATGAATAACTTCGGTACATAACAATGGCAAAATACAAACACCTATTTTATGAAAATATAAATCATTTAATGAAAATAATAATATTTACAGGTCACCAAACTCCCATGGCCCCTGGATCTTAGGCCAAGTAAAAATAAAACTAGTTTCTCGTGCTAACTTTTTGAAAAAAGGAAGATGAGTTTGTTTTTTTCTTCTTCCCAAAATGGCGAATGCCCCTTTTTCCAAAACTGGTTTCGCTTTTTCCAACATGGTGGAAATGTTTTTGCTTCAAAATGGCTGCCACTTTTCTAAGACTAGCTTTATAACCTTAAAATGGGTACATACTGGAAACTGCTCGCGATATTTTACATGTTTATTTTAATACTAGGCGGTCACCCGGGGTTTGTCGGTTCTCGGGTTTGGGCGGTCACCCGGGGTTTGTCGGTTCTCGGGTTTGGTGGTTTGTAGAATGCATGCATAAAGCCCGATCGGACAAACTTTGAAAATTCGACCCTTAGACGACCTTTGACCCGGACGACCCAAGAAAAGCAAAACCGTTTTATTTTTTCCACGCTCGACTCGTATTCGGGCTTCCCGTCACCGAGTTTAAGCCAGATCGGACAAACTTTGAAAATTGGACCCCTAGACGACCTTTGACGACCCCGGACGACCCAAGAAAAGCAAAGCCGTGTTATTTTTTCCACACTCGACTCGTATTCGGGCTTCCCGTCACCGAGTTTAAGCCCGATCGGACAAACTTTGAAAATTCGACCCTTAGACGACCTTTGTGACCCCGACTTTTGACCCCGGAAGACCCGACAAACGCTAACCCGTTAAATTTTTGCCACGCTCGCCTCGCATCGAGCATTGTGATCACCGAGTTTAAGCACGATCCGACCAACTTCAAAAAGTTGACCCCTAGATGACCTTTGACCTCGTATGCTCTAGCGAATGCGAACTTGCTCTTGCGGGGACTGAACAAACAGACACCGAGTTTCTCATCACCGAGTTTAAGCCCGATCGGACAAACTTTAAAAATTTGACCCCTAGATGACCTTTGACCCCGGACGACCCAAGAAAAACAAAGGCGTATTATTTTTTCCACGCTCGACTCATATTCAGGCTTCCCGTCACCGAGTTTAAGCCCGATCGGACAAACTTTGAAAATTCGACCCCTAGACGACCTTTGACCCCGGAAGACCCGACAAACGCCAACCCGTTTTATTTTTGCCACGCTCGCCTCGCATCGAGATCACCGAGTTTAAGCATGATCCGACCAACTTCAAAAAGTTGACCCCCATATGACCTTTGACCCCTATATGACCTTTGACCTCGTACGCTCTAGCGAATGCGAACTTGCTCTTGCGGGGACCGAGCTGCACCCACCCACTGAGTTTGAACGCCGCCCGACCCCGGGAAGGCAACGAAAAAGCGCGCACAGACAGACAGACAAACAAACAGACCAACAAAAAAACAGACAGACAGAGAGTAGAGTATTATTATATAGATAACACAAGGATTTATTCTCTATTTTTTCTCTTTCAGGAATACAAAGCTAAATAAGAAAAGATGTGTATTCTAGATTTACAAAATATCAGTGTGATCTCGGGAATATCTTGATAAATAAATCAGTTCCAGCCAAAAACGACAAACAAATGTTCCGAAGGCGAAGACCACACTGGTATTTTAAAACACCAGTTTTACTCACGGTTTATTTATATCATCTGATGCAGATACAGTTTAATTTGTATCATGTTTTGATATTAACAGTTTGCCTGTTATGTTGTTCTTTCATTTTAACAGGTTTTTTTAAAAATATTGACACGTTCTCCATTGACAACATCAGTGTGATCTTGAGAACATTCAAAAAATAAAAATTGAAGAAAAAGAATTTAAAAAAATTTAAAAATTTAAAAAAATTAGAAAACAAAATTTGAACAAAATTTGAAGAAAAAAACTATTTTTTTGACGTGGCGGCCAAAATGGATGCGCACGCGCGGGGAAGAGAAACTACTATTTTTTATTTGGCCTTTTAAATGGTGCGCCACTTTGACTTTGGTAATGCCACAAAAACCAGTTGGCGAATTGGCGTTCTCTTCTGGATGGTTCAATAAGTAACAATAACATCTACCGAGGTGATTGGTTTAGGGGAATATTGAAAATAAGATAGGCTTTTCTTCTGATATCAAAATAGTACTACTACATATAGTTTAACCAGAGAGATATTACACCTCCCTGGTTAAACCATACATAGCCTAGGCTACATAGCCTAGGCTATAGGCTACATAGCCTAGGCTATAGCCTATAGGCATAGGGCTAGGCTGGGATGTTCGTAGTCCCAATAGTGACCTGTCCTAGGTAGCTGGCTACCTAGGGTCACAAAACTCCCTATTGACTGTTCACGTCGCGAAATTCACATCGAGTGTCAGCACTGCCGACTGCCGCTTGATCAAAATTAATTAACACAATGTATTACTAAGAGTTCTAGGAACAACATGTGAATGCATTTTGATTGATTTAAATCATATTTGATGTGAAAATCTTGAATTAAAAATGTGATTTTCGCGACGTCGTGTGTCTATAGAGGGTGTTGTGGCTATAGTATAGTGAAGCATGAACGATAGTATAGCCACCATTGGGTCTAGGATGTTCGGGAATTCAGTGCTCCCGGGACTCGATTTTGTTTTTCGGGCGGGACTCAGGATTTACGAAAATTGGTAGTCCAGATTTTCGAGGAAGTGAAAACGCAATAAAATATACTAAATGTCCACCAAAGTGTACTGTACTGTACAGTAGATATGTACTTCTGTTCTCTGTGTTGTCTTCAGTTCATTTGCCTTTTATTATTGTCAAATCTGCACCGGTTTTAATCAGCTTCCGGACATTAACATTACATATTATTAAAATCGCGATTCGTTCAAGATTTACCATCAGAATAATTTTGTGTACTACCAAAATGCATAAAACTTTCATAAGTGCAACCAAATGTGCACAATGAAGCGAATTTTAGAGCAACATCGTGCGTACGGCGTAAACACACACCGCTGGCGATGTGAGCGGCGCCATACTCTTGGGTTCCTTTTTTAGTAGGAGAACAACCGTATCAGGAACAGGCGGGGTTGGACGATGATGTAGTATTTATTTTAAAGTACCCCTTTTCATTTTATATTTGGTTTATTTTGTACTCACGTCTAGGCTATATCAGCCTTTCGACTCACTCGTAGTCATTTTTTATCTGCTAAAAATTAACGTCAAAGTAGATGCAGATGAAAACAACTTGAAGTATCACAGAACAACAAGAAACAGAACATGAAATAAGGTGAGAAGACGCCATTATTTTCTGAGAACACACGGCCGCGGCATGCGCGGACTGAAAACTTTTTTGGGGGTTGGACGCTTTCACTTTTGAAAGGGGTGTCATGTTTTATTTAAACAATGTTTTTATTTTCAATAAATTACTTGAGCTATAATATAAACATGCGGCATGTCATTATGAATATTTATTGAGTAAATTTGTATTAAATGTGGAATTTCGACATGGCGGAAGTTACACAATATCTAAATATAATACATAAATGTGCCGTTAAACCCAACCCCCCCCCCCCCCCCCCCCCCCCCCCCCCCCCCCCCCCCCGTTATAACACGACTTTCAAAAAATGAGTGAACTCGTAGAGCTCCGATTGTTTCGTTATTAAACACTGCACCCTCACATATTCGCACGTGCAACTGTTTGAGGAAAGCTCACGACACATTGAAACAGACGGGGTAACTCGGTAAATGTAATTGCCTCATTTACATCGGACTATAATAATATGTAGATTTGACATTTGATCAATGGCAGACGATACCAAACTGGTGGGGGTAATAAAAGATATTACGGCACGATAAATCACGCAAATTCAACATTTTGGCAAGGCAATATTCGTAAGTTTTACTCTTTTTCGCGAATTTCTAACAGCACCTCATGATGAAAAACCTTTGAAAACAATATTTTCCAATAATTTTGGCCGCTGAAATCGGAGACATAGTTTGAAGAATATATACAGATGCGATTAACATCAATTAACGAAAAACGACCTCCCCACCTATTTTTCACTTTGACGGCTGTATTTTTACTTTCCGCTGATTTCGTATCATGAATAATAATGATCTCTAGTAGTTAAACCAATCACAATAAGACAATCACGCTTGTACGTCATGATACATGCGTGCCATGTGTTGAATCAACTTTTCTATCATAGCGTTTACATGCATTTTCAATACAGTTATGACAATAAAGAAAATAACGCGAAATTGCCTATTTTGTCGAATGGCAATCAGGCCCATTTTCTAACATATTTATGCGATCATATTGTTTCACTATTTCAAGTACATTTCCCGACAAATAACCACTTGTGTGACCAAGATAAAACCATATTTCACAGTCGCACTTTCCCCTTGACCTATACCGTGACCTTTCGCGTCAGGTCGCTTTAGCTTACTTGTAGTAAGCTAATCACCCCAAAATAGCTCACAATTCTTCAAAATGGCCGCCCCTGTCAGAGTAAGTGTTAATGGCAACTATCTTGAATTCGTGAAAATTATCAGAGTTGCAACCAAGCTTAATTTCTTTTAGTCATCAAATTCCGATTCTAGTCTCAGATCACACTCATATCCCAAATATAAGGGTCCCTGTTGTGAATCATTTGCTCTCGAGTCTTGATCGATCGATGGCTGAGCAAAAGGAACGAGACATGAACATGATTAATCCTAACCTTATTCCGCATTTCTCAAGGCATTACACACAAGTCTTTGGATTTAATAATGGTATTTAATGATTTCTGAAATTTGTTGTACTTGCGTTAGGTGCGCCACCTAATTTCTTTTCTGACGGGTTCGCTAGTCAAACGGCGTTCTATAATATCAAAAATGTTCAAAAGCTTAAAATATTCATAAATTTGAAATCCTGAATAACATTTACACTTTTGTCTGAATCGGTGTTTCTAGAACGAATGCAAAATATATTTTCGGCGCAAGCAAGGTATTTATAAGTCACGAATTTGGAGGAAATCCCTCTACTACAAAAGAGCACCATATGTGGTAGAAGGTGCGGGATTGGCTTTTTAGCGCTTTAGCGCAGGGAGTTAGCATCTGTGTTAATTAGCGAAATTAGCGCTAAAAGCGCTATTATCGCTAATTTTGCAAAATTTTGCAAGTAAGTGCTAAAACCGCTATTATACGATATCAAATAGTTTTCAAAAAAATAAGGGATGCCATCGCGCAATTAGCGCTAATTGCATCATGAGCGCTAATAGCATCGCTGGTGTTAAAAACGCTATTATCGCTAATTTGTTAGGTAAGTGCTAAAAACGCTATTATGCATTATTTTTTTACTATAAAGCAAATCATAATTATACAGGGTGTCTCTAAAAAGGTTGTGTTAACGGCAGGGGTAGAATTTCGCCGCGAATCCGCGAATCGATTCGCGTCAAATCACTACCGCGCGAATCCAGTTGGATTCCCGCAAAAAAAACATGCCGAATTTGGAAGTTGTTCAAACTTATAGCCTTATTCTGGATATTATTTTCATTAATTTCGCAATAATCCATGGATTCTCAAAATTGGCGAGAATCTGGATTCTCGCAAAATCCTTCCGCGAGAATCTGTTAAGATTCTCGCGGGTGGTTACGAAATTCTACCCCTGAACGGAGCATGTTTATATAGAGCCCCGCAGGGTTCCGGAGGACACACGAATCACACCAGAGTGCTAATCAAGTGCAATTAGCGTTATTAGCGCAAGACCGCTAATCAAGTGCAATTAGCGCTAAGTGCACGACTCCTAGACTTGGTTCATCTTCAGAAATTGCACTTTAGCGATTACAACGCTAATCAAGTGCAATTAGCGCTCTAGAGCTAATTGCACGACTCCTAGACTTGGTTCATCTTCAGATATTGCACTTTAGCGCTTACAACGCTAGGAACACGGGATATCGCGCCAGAGTGCTAACCAAGTGCAATTAGCGTTATTAGCGCAAGACCGCTAATCAAGTGCAATTAACGCTCATCTTCAGAAATTGCACTTTAGCGATTACAACGCTAACCAAGTGCAATTAGCGCTATTAGCGCTAATTGCGCGACTCCTAGACTTGGTTCATCTTCAGAAATTGCACTTTAGCGATTACAACGCTAATCAGGTGCAATTAGCGCTATTAGCGCACAGCGTAAACGCCGCATCAGAAAATATTTTTACACGTACGGGATATTGACCAATCACAGCGCCCGATTCGGTCACGCACCCATTTCGACACATCGCCAGGTCAGATGATTTTCGGGAAAGCCCTTCTTTGCTATTTTTAGCTTTTGCATACCCATAATGCAACATTCTACTAGCTGTTGATATTAAAATGGCCGAAGGAGATTTTCAGCTCTCGTTTAAAAAAAACCGAAGAAAATCAGTGAAAAGGTAAGGAAGTTATGACTCTTTGAAAATACACTCGGCAAAAGAAGTTCTTGGACACTTAAATTAAATTAATATTTAATAGAATATATATAATTATATACATGATTATATAATTGTATATCAAAATAAGCAGAAAGTAATCCTCTAACAGCTTAACATGGAATTCAGACATGATCACTCATGCATGGCAGATCCCATTCACTTGACAATGGCAAGAAGATTGCAAAAAATTGGATAATCCCTCCATTCAAATGACTGTAAATGCTCATTTCTTGCAATTTCCTTTTACGTACCTTACCATTGATTAATGAATGTGCTCAGCCATGCATGAATGCGTACATCTTAATTTCATACAGACATGATAGAGAATTATTGTCTGCTTATTTTGACATGCAATTGTTTAATTTATATTAAATATTTATGTGAAATATTTGAACTTCAATGAGTGTCCAAGAACTTATTTTGCCGAGTGTAGAATTCTGTGGAGTAAAACTTCAAATTTTCATGAATCCATCGACGAAAGGCTAGGTTTGACAACTGACCGAAAATCGCCAATTATCGCCAATTATTGTTTGACATTTACGCCTATTGATTGGAATACACATGAGTGTGTACTAAATCCATTGGTGTTTGTCTCAGTTCAGGGAACTGAGATTCCTTCCGGGGATCTGAAACAATTCGGAGCCAATATTTCACATTCTCGACCATTTTTGTCGATTTTGTAGCGTAAAATGTGCGTAGTTAGATGCGCAGAATTCCAAAATGGCGTGTGCAATTTACTTGATTTTGATATTTATCAAGAGGAATTTAACATTAGTGCTGCTTTGAAACGACCGTATTTTATGATCAAATTTGACCCTTTTGTTTGTAAATCTCCCAAAATGCCCCGAATGGTCCTATCAAAAACATGAGGCAGCTATAATTTTCTGACTGTGTATATGAGCTAAAGCAATGGCTGCCTTGTGAATATTTTAGAATATTGCCTGTTTGGGGTCACCCAAAAGCTCTACAATTGTTAGGGTTCTTTCACTCAATAAATGAGACCTATTTGAGGATACTGTATTAAAAATGGACGAAATCGTTGATAGTTATTATTATAATATTTTTTATTAACTTCAGCAGTCAATCATTCAGTATTCCAATTTCCATTGATCAATTGACCATTTGTATCCCATTAATTCTTCCTTCTCTCCAGCCCCCGCCCCCATTCCCTCCCCCGCCCCCCATTCCCTCCCCGCCGCCCCCCATTCCCTCCCCGCGCCCCCCCCTTCCCTTCAAGCCCCCCCCCCTCCTATCCTGCCCCTCAACCCATCTCCTCGGCCTTCCCATGGAAGGGGCCTGAAATTAGGTTAATTTGTTCTGAAGGGACCGTTCAGACCAATTGTAAGCTATTGTTGCATATTTTGACATTCTAAGTCAACGTTGATTGTTTGGGGTCACAATTTAGTTGGGCAATTGAGCTGACCGGGATGCAAAGTTGTGACTGGGGGCATGTTAGGGACGCACCATTTGATTTTCAGGGGGGGGGGGGGGGCATGAAAGTTGGGGTCGGGCGGAATTTCTTTTTTCGTCACAGAAGTACGTACAATGTAGGTGGATTTTTAAAAAATGTTTAGCAAAGGCGGCCAAGTGGTTTTTTTAAAGGTTTTTTACTGTTTTTCTTACATTGAGTTGGGCGAGTCATCTTCTCTTTTCTTTTGCTCGGCAGTGGGTCATCTTTTCCTTTTTTCCAAGTTGGTGGGCAATTTTTTTAAAAAACTTCCATGCCGCCCCACCCTGAATATCTAATGGTGCGTCCCTTATTCAATGAATATCATGCCTTTTTGTAAATATTGGTATAACTTCTAATTTTACTTTTTGCTGTTTTCGTCATTTACAGAATACTGAAACGTGGCTGAGAGTGGCTTCGAAAATTCAATTCCAGTCAAATACACTGCCAGTGTCACCCACCAAATGCAAAAAGATACCATGTGGAACATCTCTGTGACAAGAAGGGCCAGTTGCAAGTCACACATCAGCTTCAACCGTGCAAAGACTTTCATGATAAATGATATTGATACCAATTATGGAGTTAATTTCACTTTCAGAAATAACTTAACAAACATTTTTTAAAGATGCCCGGTAAAATTAACTTTTTGTTTTTTTACCAACTATCTGATAATTAGTGGTTCTGCTGGAAGTCTGGACCTTTTAAAGAAAAACCAAATGTCCGCAAAACTGTTGTTACATTAAAACTACACAATATTGGACGCTGAATCAAATTGTACTTGCAATAAAGAGACAAATTTGCTTAAAGTTTGAGTTTAATAAATTACTTAAATGACAGATTACAAACAATAAATAAAGATATCAAAGAATTGATACTGGTATTGGTACATGTTTTATTTTATTATTTTAACACCAAGCATTTTATTCAAAATTATGTAGCAGTGCCCCAAATATGGCTGTTTATTTAAAAGTCTATTATGTTATCTTTTCCAGGGGACACCCTCAATTGCAGATTTACATTTCTGAAATATTCCAAGTTACAGAGCGGTACGCTTCCTAATTACCTCAAAATCATGGTTTTAGAGTAAAAATAAGTTGTCGGCGCAGACTCCGACAGTTTATTTTCACTCGTAAAACCATGATTAATAAGTAATTAAGAATTGTATCACCCTGTAACTTTGAATGTATGTACGATTTATGATCAGAAATGTAAATCTGCTAGAAAAGCTTTCAATTTTTTTTCGAGGATTGAGGTCGTTCCCTGGAAACGATCACATAATATACCTTTAATATGCACCATGCAGCCAGGTCTTTTGTTATTTCAATAAGACTCAAGAGCCAGATCTGGACTTTTAGCCATGTATTGAGTTATGGATCGAGGGTAAAGTCGCCTATTTTCGCTAAAATCGTGTAATTACATCGGTTGTCGCCATTTTAAAGCAATGGCATCAACTACATGCGGCGAATTTTTAGCCGTCAGTTTAGAACGACAAGGTCATTTTCATTACACAATTTGGGCGAAGTGAATTAATAAAAAATATTAATAATTTTGTGTGTAACTCAGATACATTTGATACTAACATACTTGATTATATTATATCACAATCTGAAGTTATTAAAGCTGCACGTTTCTTGAAAAAGGGTAAATCAGCTGGTATGGATGGTGTTCGATCTGAGATGTTAAAAAGTGGTATTTCTAAGCTTGCTGTGCTTACTTGCTAATTTATTTAATATCATTCTTAAAAATGGTAAATTTCCTTTAGCATGGAGACTGAGTAGCTTAACTGTCATCCATAAAAAAAGGGGATAAGGCAACTCCTAAGAATTACAGGGGTATTGCTGTGTCTAGTAATTTGTGTAAATTATTTTGTTTAGTTCTATATAATCGTATAAATACATTTGTTGATGATAATGATATAATCCCACCAAATCAAATCGGTTTTCGAAAAGGATCCCGTGCAAGTGATCACATTTTAGTTTTAAAATCTCTCATTGATAAATACATTAATCGTGCCGGTCAATCAAACTTATGTATGTTTCATTGATTTTTCTGCTGCCTTTGACACAGTGTGGCGCAATGGTTTGATATAAACCTACTCAGATTGGTATTGGTGGTAAATTTTTAAACATTATTAAAAATATGTATAGTTCTGTCTTATTTGCTGTTAAATGTGATGGCAAAGTAACAGATTCGTTTGAGACTACAGTTGGGGTTAAACCTGCCTGATATATTCGACTTGTCTTGTGATCCGGTTTACATCAATGATTTACCAATATCCTGTCTTATGTATGCTGATGATTTAATCATTTTTTCAGAAAGTTCAAAGGGGCTTCAGCTTGCCTTGGACAGATTGTATAATTACTGTTCAAAATGGAAACTTGTAGTGAACATTGACAAATCCAATATCATGATTTTCAACAAGAGAGGTCACATTCTACATAAATACCAATTTAACTATGGCAATATTAACCTTCAAATTGCTTCAGAATATTGCTATTTGGGTATTGTTTTTGTTCCGTCCGGTTCTTTTACCAAAGCTATGCTGAGGCTTCAAGAAAAGGCATCTAAGGCGTATTTTAAAATTATACATAATTTAAGTAATTCGTCATACAATTGTAGTATAAAGTTATTTTCGTCTTTGATTCAACCTATATTAAGCTATGGAAGTGAAGTTTGGGCTCCTTATTTGTTAAAAAACCTTAATATAATAATAACTTTCTCTCAATTTGTGATAAATTACCTAGTGAAACTTTACATATTAAAGTTTGCAAATTAATTTTGAATGTTCATAGAAAAGCAACCAATAATGCTGTTAGGGGTGAACTAGGTAGATTTCCCATTATCATCACTATGCTCAGTTTGGCGGTTAAATATTGGTGGTCTTTAAATGATAAATGTATGAAGGGTTGTCGTTCACTTGTTATAGATGCATTACTTAATAATCGTAAACTATGTGATACAGGTATTTTCTCTTGGTCATCAGGTATAAAAGGGTTATTTGATCTCATCAATAGATCAGATATCTGGAATAAACCAAATTGCATTACACCAAGTAATTTTAATTCAATTATTACCTCTAACCTGGAACTTGTTTACAGTAATCTTTGGTTTAATAATATTAGTAATTTTCAAACTAAATTGAGGTCTTATTGTCTATTCAAAAAATAATTTTGTCTTGAGAATTACATTGTTATGTTCAACCGATCTACTCGAAATGTCTTCACCAAATTAAGAATTAGTGCTCACACATTCCTAATGATTGAGAAAGGTAGACATGTTACACCCAAAATCCAACCTCAGGACAGAATCTGTAAATTATGTGATTTGAGTTTAGTTGAGGATGAATTTCACTTTATAATGAAATGTCCATTTTACTCTACTTAATGCACTTATCAATTGCAACCCCGGCCCCTGGGTACCCGGGGATGGCCGGGACTTGTGCCGGAGGTGTACTTTTAAAATTTTAAATTCCCCGGCAAAGTCCCCGACAGGCGGGGCAAAAATATTGAGTAAATCCCTGGACAAGTCCCGATACAATCCCCGGGGTTTTCTTGGGCTATACCCGGCCTTTGACTCGGCCAAAGTAGGCCTACTACTAGATGGTAGGTAGTCCAACGAAACAGCGATTTTTCATTTCGTATCTGCTAACGTGTGAAATGTAGCTCAAAGTAATTAATTATTTCTCACCTTTCCCATCTCCAAATCCTATTTTTAAAAAGTTGTGTAGAAGTTAAAAGAAAGATCTTTCTAGAAATATTAAATTTAGTTAGTAAAAATAATGCTTTCTATGTTTAAAATCGGCTTGAATTCAGCGTACATTCGGAGATATACGGGACATGCGCGTTCGTCCGTCGCCATTTTGAAACAACTGGATTTGGTGGGGTCACAAAAATTAACCTCTACCCCTAATTTATTCATTTATTCATGACTTTCTTGCAAATGTAATGCACTTTTCTACCATCATGAATGATACCAAATACAGTGAGTGTACGTATGCACCATTACTTCAGTGAGACGCAATTTCTCAGTCGGGAAAATATGCACATGTTTTGACATTGGAAGAGAGATCAAGTTTGATATTGTGAGAAAACTAGTGGACGAAAGGTATTTTGCAGTGGTATTTTATGAAAGAATAGACTTTTATGAACATTTTGGTCAAACTTATCATGGCCATCAGTGACTGCGCTAAGACACGATGTGGACTTTAAGAATGTCCTCGCTACAGCGACTCAATGCAATTGGCGATAGAGAAATCTGGTGTGCGTGCAGTGTTGCTGATCGCTGTTCGTGTAGGTGCACACTGTTGGTGGTACATCCGGTTTATCCTTGGTGTAAGACATCACGAAACTAACCTAGCATCAAATCCTCTATTGAGGGATTAAAGGATTACACAGCTTTAATCCGTAATAGGTCTGGACACTAGTCTAACTTATAAATACATGAATATCTTACACCAAGCATACACCGTACATCCAGTCTCCCACAATGCATTGCGTTGTAGTAGCACATCTTGTATACGGAATTGGTGGACTTTAATATTTAAATGGTGATGATTTTTAATGACTTTTATTTTAGACTTTATAATGTGCATTGCTGAGACTGAACATATCATGTTGAAGCAGGGGGTTCTCACATTGATATGGTATACGTATATGTGCCTACCTTTTGGGGTGCCTTTTCGCAAAAATTGGTATAGCGATGGGGTGGTTTTCATCATACACCAAAGCGCCCAATTGGAATAAATTGGGTGTATTTTGAGGCATTGTTGGTAAAAAGCGCCCAATTTGTGCAAAATTGGGTGCTTTTCTAACAAAATTGGTATATTGATGGGTGGGAAATTGGCCAAAAAATAGGTATAGAGAAAGTCACATTTTCGAAGTCCGGGAGGCACATCCACGTACGATTTTGGCGAAAGAACCCCCCCCCCCCCCGGGATTTATCTAATTGTTAACACCATGTTTATATATTAATAAAAACATATTTACTGGAACTATAAACATCATCGGATGCGCAACGAACACGAGTATGGATGGACATTAATTCGTGCGAAGCCATCTTGTTCAACTTGACTAACAAAATATTAAAAAATAATGTGCGCGGAGCGCTAAAATAAAAGATTGGCTGTTGTATATCGTCGCTGCTCTGACATACCGGCACATCACAACAGAATTAAGTAAAGTGATGTGCCGGTATGTCAGAACAGCGACGAATAAAAAACGAAAAACGTTCATGAAGCCATTAAGCTTGAATAATAAAAAACTGAAATGAAGTTGTTATTGGCCATCTTGTGCCCCTTCTCCCCGCTTCCACTGTCTATTATGCTCGTTACCTCTTTTGTCAATGGAGGCCCCTGGTTACGCGGCAGGGGGAATTCCGTTTGCGGGGATTCAGAGGGCCGAGCTGTTGGGTTTTAACTTGCCTGCTGGGTGACTTAAAACTCTCCTTGCTATCAATATTTACATTTGTTATAAAACACTGAACGGTTCAGAGACGTAGAGATAAACGGTGAGAGACACTAATAAAGCTCCCTCTCCCTTTCCCTCCCCTCACCTCCTCCTCCCCTTCCTCCTCTCCCCTCCCATCCTCCTCTCCTCCCTCCCCTCTCCCCTCTCTTTTATTTTCCCCCCTCTGGGGACCAAAGCCCCCCCCCCCCCTCACGCGCCTGGTAAGTAGTGTGGCGTAACCGGGACGTGTGCAGATGTCACAAGTTTTAGAAGGTGGACTTTTTGAAGCACGCCATCGCTTGATGGCCAGATTATCTTGTCTCAATTTACTTTTGACTAGTACTTCAGGTTAGCCAATCACAACGTAGATCCTAAAAAGTCAACAATGCATGACATTGTAAACAAGAATTGGGTTGCCTGTAACCTTGCTTGCACTTGTAAAACCTCCAGCAATGCTCTCAAGTGTTACGTAATTGTGATCAATAATTGATGCGGTACACTGACCACAGGACAATAAAGTGCAAACATGTTCAACTTCCTTGTTTGTTTAAATTGAATAGGGTTGGTCCCTCTGCTAGTTTATTAATAATAGTGCTAGCTGACTCACTATTGATGTTTTAGAGTATAATATTATTTGGGCATGATTTTAGTAGAGTAGGGATTGAAACAAATTGAATTATATGTTCCCTACAAATATGTTCTTATTACGGAGCCCCTTAAGGGACATGAACAAAATATTTTTTACATGAACAAAATATTTTTTATCTCGTTTAAAATATTTTTTATCTCGTTTGATCTCGTACGTACGAGATAAAAAGTCGTACGTACGACTTACTATCTCGTACGTACGACTTACTATCTCGTACGTACGAGATACTATCTCGTACGTACGACTTATTATCTCGTACGTACGACTTACTATCTCGTACGTACGAGATACTATCTCGTACGTACGAGATACTATCTCGTACGTACGACTTATTATCTCGTACGTACGACTTATTATCTCGTACGTACGACTTACTATCTCGTACGTACGAGATACTATCTCGTACGTACGACTTAGTATCTCGTACGTACGACTTACTATCTCGTACGTACGAGATACTATCTCGTACGTACGACTTACTATCTCGTACGTACGACTTACTATCTCGTACGTACGAGATACTATCTCGTACGTACGAGATACTATCTCGTACGTACGAGATACTATCTCGTACGTACGAGATACTATCTCGTACGTACGAGATACTATCTCGTACGTACGACTTACTATCTCGTACGTACGACTTATTATCTCGTACGTACGACTTATTATCTCGTACGTACGACTTAGTTTCTCGTACGTACGACTTAGTATCTCGTACGTACGACTTACTATCTCGTACGTACGACTTACTATCTCGTACGTACGAGATACTATCTCGTACGTACGAGATACTATCTCGTACGTACGACTTATTATCTCGTACGTACGACTTATTATCTCGTACGTACGACTTAGTATCTCGTACGTACGACTTAGTATCTCGTACGTACGACTTAGTATCTCGTACGTACGACTTACTATCTCGTACGTACGAGATACTATCTCGTACGTACGACTTATTATCTCGTACGTACGACTTATTATCTCGTACGTACGACTTAGTATCTCGTACGTACGACTTAGTATCTCGTACGTACGACTTAGTATCTCGTACGTACGACTTAGTATCTCGTACGTACGACTTAGTATCTCGTACGTACGACTTACTATCTCGTACGTACGACTTACTATCTCGTACGTACGAGATACTATCTCGTACGTACGAGATACTATCTCGTACGTACGACTTACTATCTCGTACGTACGACTTACTATCTCGTACGTACGAGATACTATCTCGTACGTACGAGATACTATCTCGTACGTACGACTTATTATCTCGTACGTACGACTTATTATCTCGTACGTACGACTTAGTATCTCGTACGTACGACTTACTATCTCGTACGTACGAGATACTATCTCGTACGTACGACTTAGTATCTCGTACGTACGACTTACTATCTCGTACGTACGACTTATTATCTCGTACGTACGACTTATTATCTCGTACGTACGACTTAGTATCTCGTACGTACGACTTAGTATCTCGTACGTACGACTTACTATCTCGTACGTACGAGATACTATCTCGTACGTACGACTTAGTATCTCGTACGTACGACTTACTATCTCGTACGTACGACTTACTATCTCGTGCGTACGAGATACTATCTCGTACGTACGAGATACTATCTCGTACGTACGACTTATTATCTCGTACGTACGACTTATTATCTCGTACGTATGACTTAGTATCTCGTACGTACGACTTAGTATCTCGTACGTACGACTTACTATCTCGTACGTACGAGATACTATCTCGTACGTACGACTTATTATCTCGTACGTACGACTTATTATCTCGTACGTACGACTTAGTATCTCGTACGTACGACTTAGTATCTCGTACGTACGACTTAGTATCTCGTACGTACGACTTACTATCTCGTACGTACGACTTACTATCTCGTACGTACGAGATACTATCTCGTACGTACGAGATACTATCTCGTACGTACGACTTATTATCTCGTACGTACGACTTATTATCTCGTACGTACGACTTAGTATCTCGTACGTACGACTTAGTATCTCGTACGTACGACTTAGTATCTCGTACGTACGACTTACTATCTCGTACGTACGAGATACTATCTCGTACGTACGACTTATTATCTCGTACGTACGACTTATTATCTCGTACGTACGACTTAGTATCTCGTACGTACGACTTAGTATCTCGTACGTACGACTTAGTATCTCGTACGTACGACTTAGTATCTCGTACGTACGACTTAGTATCTCGTACGTACGACTTACTATCTCGTACGTACGACTTACTCTCTCGTACGTACGAGATACTATCTCGTACGTACGAGATACTATCTCGTACGTACGACTTACTATCTCGTACGTACGACTTACTATCTCGTACGTACGAGATACTATCTCGTACGTACGAGATACTATCTCGTACGTACGACTTATTATCTCGTACGTACGACTTATTATCTCGTACGTACGACTTAGTATCTCGTACGTACGACTTACTATCTCGTACGTACGAGATACTATCTCGTACGTACGACTTAGTATCTCGTACGTACGACTTACTATCTCGTACGTACGACTTATTATCTCGTACGTACGACTTATTATCTCGTACGTACGACTTAGTATCTCGTACGTACGACTTAGTATCTCGTACGTACGACTTACTATCTCGTACGTACGAGATACTATCTCGTACGTACGACTTAGTATCTCGTACGTACGACTTACTATCTCGTACGTACGACTTACTATCTCGTGCGTACGAGATACTATCTCGTACGTACGAGATACTATCTCGTACGTACGACTTATTATCTCGTACGTACGACTTATTATCTCGTACGTATGACTTAGTATCTCGTACGTACGACTTAGTATCTCGTACGTACGACTTACTATCTCGTACGTACGAGATACTATCTCGTACGTACGACTTATTATCTCGTACGTACGACTTATTATCTCGTACGTACGACTTAGTATCTCGTACGTACGACTTAGTATCTCGTACGTACGACTTAGTATCTCGTACGTACGACTTACTATCTCGTACGTACGACTTACTATCTCGTACGTACGAGATACTATCTCGTACGTACGACTTACTATCTCGTACGTACGACTTACTATCTCGTACGTACGAGATACTATCTCGTACGTACGAGATACTATCTCGTACGTACGACTTAGTATCTCGTACGTACGACTTACTATCTCGTACGTACGACTTAGTATCTCGTACGTACGACTTAGTATCTCGTACGTACGACTTACTATCTCGTACGTACGAGATACTATCTCGTACGTACGACTTATTATCTCGTACGTACGACTTACTATCTCGTACGTACGACTTACTATCTCGTACGTACGACTTACTATCTCGTACGTACGACTTACTATCTCGTACGTACGACTTACTATCTCGTACGTACGAGATACTATCTCGTACGTACGAGATACTATCTCGTACGTACGACTTACTATCTCGTACGTACGAGATACTATCTCGTACGTACGACTTAGTATCTCGTACGTACGACTTACTATCTCGTACGTACGACTTAGTATCTCGTACGTACGACTTAGTATCTCGTACGTACGACTTACTATCTCGTACGTACGAGATACTATCTCGTACGTACGAGATACTATCTCGTACGTACGACTTAGTATCTCGTACGTACGACTTACTATCTCGTACGTACGACTTAGTATCTCGTACGTACGACTTAGTATCTCGTACGTACGACTTACTATCTCGTACGTACGAGATACTATCTCGTACGTACGACTTATTATCTCGTACGTACGACTTACTATCTCGTACGTACGACTTACTATCTCGTACGTACGACTTACTATCTCGTACGTACGACTTACTATCTCGTACGTACGACTTACTATCTCGTACGTACGAGATACTATCTCGTACGTACGACTTATTATCTCGTACGTACGACTTACTATCTCGTACGTACGAGATACTACAAACGACAGCGCAAAGCATTGAAATCGTAGTGCTATGCTGGTGCCCGTAGCTCGACTGCCTGCTCGACTATTCTGGTCTACTTATACTCAATCTTTCCTGATCTTTTACTACAACCGGTAAGCATGTATGATGATTATTATGATTGTATACCATCTGCGACCTTTATTTGTTAAAAGAGAACATTATATAAGCTAAAAAGTATAATACTGTAAGCTTTAAGTTGATTCATAAGCTTATGTCTCTTTCTTACTGAATACATCGAGCTTCCTATTAGGCAGCCAGTGGCTTAACAGCCTATTTTTGAGAGGTAGGTGTAATTTAATTGAAAGTTTAGCATCATTTTAGTGTTTTAATTACAGAAGCCCTTTCAAATTGGCGTCAACGTTTTCTCAAAAGTACAACATTTTTAGCGGCTTTTTGTCAAAAAGCTTAAAATTTTGTGCAATTTAGAGCTCAAATCTCATTAAAATTTCACCAGCTTGTGGTCCACATAGCTATCAAGCATTGGGACCACAGCCTAGCAAAATTTGAATATTATCGGATGATCCGAACTATCAAAAATTGGGAGCTTTTTGAGAAAAAGCCGTTAACCATTATTGACAATGAGTTGACGCCATTTTGGAAGATGTTGTTGTAGCCGAAATAATTGTTTGATGATAAACTATTCAAAAGACGAATTTCATCTCTCTGTGTTCCAACAATTGCGTTAATCCAACACGTTTAACCAGGTTAAATGTTGCAGAAAACACGGCAGACCACATCAGTCTTATTGAACACAGCATGTAGTCTATGAAAATGTCCTATTGAGGGTTAGGCCTCACAACAACTAGTTAGAATTTTCCTATAGGCCCAAGCATAGGATCACGTTTTGTTAGATGAAATACCCTAGCAGAACACTGTCTTGCTTGCTTGAAACGGAAACTACTACCCAGATAACATGGAGATATTGGGCCAATATTGGCTTTTGATCGCCAATCTTGGCATTGGCATTATCTTGCTAAACAATATTGGGCCAATATCGGTTTTCCATTGGCACTTTGATATTGGTGTAACATTGGCAGCGTATATTGGCCCAAAGTTGAAACATAATAGTGGTAGGATATCAGAAGCCAACATAAAGCCAATAATCGGGATAATATTGGCCCAATATTGGCAGCTGACTATTAGTTTGCTTAAAAATAGCAGGGTGAGAAAACAATGAAAAGCATAAGAAATACACTTACACTTCTGAACAATGATTGTTTTAAACAGAACATATTATTTCCGATCCGTGACATTATATCATATTATACCAGTTTCCTTGAAAAATGTTGTACTTGACTAGCTGGAGTTATTTAATTAATTCATTTAAATATAGCAATTTCAAAATATTAATTTATTGAATGCCAATGCAATCCCAATATTGGTCCAATGTCTATTTCAAGGATTGGCCCAAGCCCTATATTGAGCCAATATTGGCCCAATGGGCAACATATATTGGGTCAATATTGGACATATATTGGTCCAATATTGGCCCAATATCTCCATGTTATAGTTGTTATCTGGGTAGTCAGGGTTTAAAATTGATGGCATTCAACGTTTCTTTAATTGTAAAGTCATACATGTAGAGGGTAGCGTGGTGCATTAGATATAGAGTAGGCCCCTACTTAACTTTGGTGCATAAGGTCCCTGGTTCAATTCCAGTTGGGGCCAAAAGCTGACCTGTGCTCATCCAAATCTGTGATTGAGAAGAGACGGCATTCCGTTATATGCTTTTGTCGTAAAATTGTTCAAACATTCAGTTTCACTGCTTATATGCCTGTGTCACCTTTTTACTTTTCTTAACTTTCAGAAAAAGGTTCCCATTATGGACAACGAAGACAGAAACGAAGCAATAAGGATATACTTCGGGATGGGACTACAATATAGAGACATTGTAAGAACGCTGGTCTTAGATGGTTGTAAAATATCACTTCGTCAACTCAAACGTTTATTGCGTCAACTTGGGCTGTACCGATACAAAAATTACAGTAACATAACTGATGTCATCGACTTTGTCCAAAGTCAGATACAGCAATCAGGAGTCCTGCATGGATACAGATGGATGTATGAAAAATGTTTGGTGAATAATATCAGGTGTACCAAAGAGGGAATAAGAACAATTCTTGGCATTCTCAACCCCGAGGGAACAGAACAGAGAAGGCGACGTAGATTACTACGTCGAACATATTATGCAAACGGGCCAAATTACCTGTGGCATTTAGATTCGTATGACAAATTAAAAAGATATGGCATCTGTGTCAACGGTTGCATTGATGGATACTCGAGGAAAGTGGTGTGGATGAATGTATACCATACCTCTTCTGACCCCAAGGTGATTGGTGGCTATTATATGGAAGCCGTTGAATCTTTAGGGGGGTGTCCATGCAAAGTACGTGCTGACAGGGGTACTGAAAATGGTTGTGTACGCGACATCCAACGGCTTTTGCGAGAGAATGATAACTCATATTTGGAAGGACGTAGCACAGCAAATCAGAGGATCGAATATTGGTGGTCATTCTTGCGAAGAGAATGCACAGATTATTGGATATGCCTTTTCCGAGACCTATTAGATAATGGGGATTTTGATGGCGACTTGTTGGACGTCAACCTAGTGCGCTTCTGCTTCATGCACCTCATACAGGTACGTAATGCTCGGACCTTCTTGAAACCCTCCCGTAAAAGACTATGTGTTGGGAACATTTATTTCCTAAAGTGCCAAGGGGGCCACACACGAATTACTTTTTAAGCATGCACGACCAGAAAATAGCAATTCTCTAAAAATGCGTTAAAAAAACAGCATTTTTATTACCTTAGGTATCATTTTGTTTAAAAAGTCTTTCTTCAAAATAAACCTTTTTTTTTGGTAAAATGGCGAAAAAAGGTGTTTTCCTCAAAATGGTTGAAATCTCGTTTAGGGTCTATTTTGAAACTATCTGGTTATGCATGTATAACATAGGCCTACATGCTGATATCCGAGTGCCCCGGGATGTATTGTAAGATAGAACATGCCACAATTTGTGTATTGTGCAGGGAATTTATCACTAGCAAAAGGATCTGTGCATTATGTTAAACTTCTCAGCTAAAATATCCATGGTATAATAGAAAACTGTAAATCATAAAGGGTATATTAGCAACAAGCTTGCTTTGCCGTTCGTATATGGATGGGTCTATTTTTCATAATTTCTATATAGCTCGCGCTCCCGCGTGAGCAATAAACTAAAATCACAGCTCTGCATAAGAGCTACTTATTCCTATGTGGTCTGGATACTAAGACTTATGATAGACGTATGACACAGGTGACATTAATATGTTTAATTTTATTTATTAATTATCTTATTTCATTTGCAGGCAGATCTCGATGACACAGTTAGTACATGGAACAGGCATTTAATTCGCCCGTCAAGAAATATCAGCCATGTATCTTCGGCAGAGATCAACATCTGCAAAGGAATTTGCACATTTCGACAGCTTGTACCATGTAACAAAGATGTTTATGACCTATGCTGGGAAATTATTGGTTACATGGGATATAGTTTCCCCCATGATTCAGACTCAGCTGTTGACTTGTACTTGAATCTGAGACACGATATGAGTTTACTGCTTTAACCCTTACAGCCCCAGACCCCATGAAATCCCATTTCCCAGCATCCTGGTTCCACCTGGCGCTGAGGTTTTTGTCTGAAATAATGGCCCCGGGCTATATAGCTGGGCGAATACACTCGCCCAGCACAGCTTCCCCCGTGGCGCAGTTGGTAGAGTGTCCGCCCGCCGACCGAGAGGTCGTGGGTTCAAACCCCGGGGCGTGGCACCTCTTGTTGTGTGTGCTTTTTTCGCTTGAAAAAAAATTCCTTGGAAAATCCACCGGGTGGGTTAGGGTTAAAACATGTGGAAAGGAAATAATCACCATGGCCCAGGTTCACTGATCTCAGAGAGAAAACGATGGACACTTTGCGATATCTAAAGCTATCTAACGTCGTATCGCTTGAATCCGGACCAATTCGGACAGCAACCATATGGGATGGGGGGGGGGAGGGGCAGTGGGTCTCCCGGGAGCGTGAATCTACATCGATGTAGATCGATCTAGATTTCACGAGACGACTTTCCGTCCACATGGCGTGAAACAATTTTACATCTGCATCATGTCGCGCAAGTTACCAAGTTGAAAATCGTTGAGCAGATATAATGCGTATCTTTTTAGCATCGTTGGAAATATCGCTATTGTACTAGGCCCGGTACTCGGCATTATTGAAGAGGCTATATTCTGTTGGTCCCAACAAATGTGCAAGACAGTTGCTAATCCTATAGTATAGTATAGTATAGTATAGTATAGTATAGTATAATAGTATAGTATAGTATACACTGTAAAAATGGTGTCTTGCAAATAAACACGTCTTGATTTTACATGTCTTATAGTCATGCGTCAGATCCAAAATCGCGTCTCAATACCAGTGTCTTCTTGCAAGACGTGTCTTATTTTATATACCATATTCCAAGTCACATTGTTTTACTTAGACACGTCTTGATAGAAAACATATCACATGTGACGATTTGGAGACACGTCTTGGTTCAAGTCATTATGTGCCAGGAAGTGTCTTGATTAAGACATCTAACAAGACATGTATAATTTAGGATATCTTTAAACATGTTAAAAGACATGCATTAAAACTGATGTGTCTTATGTAGAAACACAACTTTTTGTTTGAAGTACTAAAGACATGTCTTAAAACCGATGTGGCTTGTATAGAAACACAACTTTTTGTTTGAAGTACTGAAGACATGTCTTAAAACCGATGTGGCTTGTATAGAGACACAACTTGTTGTTTGAAGTACTAAAGACATGTCTTAAAACCGATGTGGCTTGTATAGAAACACAACTTGTTGTTTGAAGTACTGAAGACATGTCTTAAAACCGATGTGGCTTGTATAGAAACACAACTTGTTGTTTGAAGTACTGAAGACATGTCTTAAAACCAATGTGGCTTGTATAGAAACACAACTTGTTGTTTGAAGTACTGAAGACATGTCTTAAAACCGATGTGGCTTGTATAGAAACACAACTTTTTGTTTGAAGTACTGAAGACATGTCTTAAAACCGATGTGGCTTGTATAGAGACACAACTTGTTGTTTAAAGTATTAAGTTATGTCCCATTACATTCATATCTTTAGGGCGATGTATAGGTTATATAATCGCTTCCGTGTAGCCAACCCCAGTATTGGCGCAACTACATGTAGGCTAATCAAGTTGATGATATAGGGGAATATGGGGCAACTGGACCGTGGGGCAAGTGGTCCGAAATGAAGGATTTTGTAATTGTATGGGCATACTGCTTTCTTTTGAACAGTACGACTTTTGTTGATACTTGACATATATCCTTACCTTCTACAATCCAAAACATTTGGAACTTTAGGGTATTTACACATGTGATTTTCTCCAGATATTTGAAGCCAACTCCTTGAGTAACTGATTGAAAATTCACAAGTAGTATAGGCGATATATGAAGATGGGTTTAGATCATGTTTAAAGTACTTTATATGATTGACAGATATGCAACAGTAAATATATACATGCAGTACAGTCGTCTTAAGATACTAGGTGCAGATTGCATTTGATGGGTGCTATATTGTAGTGTGCTTAGGGACTTTCCGAAATATGATTAAAACCATAGGTTATGGTTGAAATGACCGTAAAATGGCGCATATTGCTAATTTAGGACATTGGTGGTTTGGATTTCCGATCAATATTATCATTTAAAGAATGATTCAACTTAAATAATTATCACGGATTTGGTAGAGTTATTAGTTTATAAATTTGCAAATAACAAAGTACAACATTTCTTATTTTATCTAAAGACACTCGTCTACTTGTGGGACCCGAACGCCGTAATGTTTGCGAATTCAAAGATACTCGATGGCTACAGAAATCTGTGTAATGGCTAAAAACAAAAATGCAGTTTTGCCTTTTTTTCTGAAATGTATTGGAGTTATTGATTATTATGACAAATGGTGGTATGTTTTAAAACATTTTGGCGTAACATTTATTACGTCACAGGCGTGTTTTAATAATGTTTTATCTCGACAAAGTGCTACGTCATTTGTTGGGGCAAGTGGTCCGAAGGGGTGTGGGGCAACTGGTCCGCCTGCAAAAAACTTAATCAGAATTGTAAAATTCATTTTGAAAATGAGTTGTTAGTGTCAATAAAACATGACTCGGTATTGAGATGTGAATAGAATATGAAATAATTCACATTCTTTCACGTTCTTAGACATTTTGGGGCATTTCGGTCTAATACCACTATTTCTGATATTGAAGGATTACAGTATGACACGAAATTGCTTTAAAATGGTTTAAAACCTCGGTATTATGAATTATACATCTTTATCATATTTTGAATGGTGTCTGTAAAGGTATTTGCTATGACGAAATATCATGATTTATGTATTTTATCCACTGCATTTTTGGTATATTAACCGTTGGGTTATCATTGTCATATTGACTAACTTCCCCTGTAACATGAAAAGCTCGCTAAAATCAAGATGGTTTATTCTAAGTACTAAATGATGATTATATGAAGTAAATAAAATCATTAAAGAAAGGGGTATATATAGACAAATGTATGGGGCGTCTGAATATCACAACCATGTAATCATTTAACTAGGTTCATACCGTTTTATCTAATAAACGTGCAGTCGAAAATTGCGCTTGCTTTGTACACCATTAGTATTACTGCTTTTTACACGTTAACCACGAAAACTGTATAAAACATGGGTTTCGTGAGACCTGTATACTTTTTACACGTTAAATAATATGGAAATGACTTTGTAAAGAAAATACTTCCTAGTTACCGTGTTGCCAATCAATGATTTCTGTATATTCTAACCGTTGGAACATATAGGACCAGTTGCCCCAATGATGGGGTAACTGGTCCGTGCCAAGTGAAGTTTTTAGTTAGGGGTAATTGGCCTTTTGTTTGGATATTTCTTAACATTGATTATATGTTATATGTAAACAGTTACATGGTTGATATTTTAATAGCAATTCCATAAATATTTACACGAACTTTAAGCTTTTATATCATGAAATATGCTTAACCGGACCAGTTGCCCCATCCTCCCCTAAACAGAAAATAATTTTCGTTATATAACGAATAAATAATTGTCAAGGGAGCACACCACTAAATATTCTTTCCGATGCGTATCTCGAAAATTTTGCCTCGACCTTATATTTTGGGTTGGTTTGCAGGAATGCCAGGACCATGATCTTCTTCCAAAATGTAAAATTGGAGCAACCAGTCGCTTCATAAGCGAGAAATGACATTTTAATAGGGGCCATTTTACACAGTAGTCATCATAGGGAGTTATTTAGTGGTGTTAATCCTTGTGTCTATGTGAATTATCTAGTTTAGTGTTAATTGTTTCATGTGCTATTTTGTACGGAAGTACGGAAGCGTATTGCTGCCAAGTAAAAAAATAAAAAGTTTCGTTCTTACAAAGAAAAGTTTGGTTCTAACAAAGAAAAGTTTCGTTCTTACAAAGAAAAGTTTGGTTCTTACAAAGAAAAGTTTGGTTTTAACAAAGAAAAGTTTGGTTCTTACAAAGAAAAGTTTCGTTCTTACAAAGAAAAGTTTCGTTCTTACAAAGAAAAGTTTCGTTCTTACAAAGAAAAGTTTAGTTCTAACAAAGAAAAGTTTCGTTCTTACAAAGAAAAGTTTCGTTCTTACAAAGAAAAGTTTAGTTCTTACAAAGAAAAGTTTGGTTCTTACAAAAAGTTTTTTGGTACGTACCAAAAGTTTTTTGGTACGTACCAAAAGTTTTTTGGTACGTACCAAAAGTTTGTTGGTACGTACCAAAAGTTTTTTGGTACGTACCAAAAGTTTTTTGGTACGTACCAGAAAAGTTTGGTTCTAACAAAGAAAAGTTTCGTTCTTACAAAGAAAAGTTTGGTTCTTACAAAAAGTTTTTTGGTACGTACAAAAAGTTTTTTGGTACGTACCAGAAAAGTTTGGTTCTAACAAAGAAAAGTTTCGTTCTTACAAAGAAAAGTTTGGTTCTTACAAAGAAAAGTTTGGTTTTAACAAAGAAAAGTTTGGTTCTTACAAAGAAAAGTTTGGTTTTAACAAAGAAAAGTTTCGTTCTTACAAAGAAAAGTTTGGTTCTAACAAAGAAAAGTTTCGTTCTTACAAAGAAAAGTTTGGTTCTAACAAAGAAAAGTTTCGTTCTTACAAAGAAAAGTTTGATTCTAACAAAGAAAGGTTTCGTTCTTACAAAGTTGGCTAGTTGGCTACAGGTGGTGTCCGACATGATTTATCGAATATACTTAATTGAGGCCCTACACTGTAAAAAGAAACGTTTATATTTCTGATAACACTTAATAAACACTTAAACACGTTTATTTTTGTGTTTTACGTGTAAAGGTATAGGAGGCATTTCTACGATAAACGTTTGCATAAACACTACAACACGTTTATAGAGGTAATTGTGTAATATTTATTAACACCCCAACATGTTTATATCCGCAATATAAACATGTTGGGGTGTTAATAATTATACAACAAATACCTCTATAAACGTGTTGTAGTGTTTATGCAAACGTTTATCGTAGAAATGCCTCCTATACCTTTACATGTAAAACACAAAAATAAACGTGTTTAAGTGTTTATTAAGTGTTATCAGAAATATAAACGTTTCTTTTTACAGTGTATGGATTGTCAAAATGAATCATACAAAAAAAAGTTTGGTGTACCCCACACATTTAAAAGTAGCATTTTTGAATTCCTCTAAGTTACAGCTTTTTATACATATAACATTCTAGGGGACAATGCAATTAAAATATATTTGCGCGTAATACAACTGCATACACACGAAGTGTACTGCCTACTGGTACGTCCTGATGTTTATCCGTGCACGACCATTACGCGGAATGTTAATACAATAATTACCTCATTGACCTCATAATCTCCTGACAGGCCTAATCTCCTGTCAAATTCATCTTCAATTTTTGGAGTTGGTCATTAGTTTTCACAACTTAAGGGCCGGCCGTAACAATGTATTGTGCAACAATCCATGAAACAAATCGGAACGATTGAAGTTTAAAGTTAAAAGTGAACCGACTCCCGGATTTTCTTTGAATTACGGACGCAATAAAACGATATGGAATACAAATAAATATTGATTCGTAGTTTGATAAATAACCTTTTATGTTCAGATGAGTTGTTTTTGAACCCATTTTTAGCCCCTGAAACGCTAAATACTATAGAAATGAAACAGGTTAGGTCCGAAACCTTATTGTGTTGGACAGATTTTAGAGTAATAAATTCTCAAATCTGTCCGACAGCGATCAGCGCTCTATGCGCTTTATAAATGAATAAGGCCTAGGTCCTAGTCTTCATAATCTTCCCCCTAAGAAAAAGTAGTCCCCTTGATCAGTCTATCACGCGGGCCGGATTTCCGTAAACCGTAATAAGCGTAAATCGTGATTTCCGGATTCCGCGTGATACTGTTCTTTCGCTGTTAGCTGCAATCGTCTTGAATTGATACGTGGTTCCTGGGTTTCTTTTCCGAAAGTAAAAATAAATTTGTTCCCACAATGCAAAAGCGGCGTATTACATAACAATAGATACGGTATCCAACACCATCACCACCGATATTGCAAAGTTGCAGATGGAAGTACTTTTGTACAAATTTAAACACGAAGTAAAGCAGGAAAGAGGGTCAAACCAAGCACGTGGAAAAGCCGCTGGACATTTTGAAGCAAAACCATTGGAGACTAGATCATGGCGTGGAATTCTATCAGGTGCTGTTGGAGCGACACAAGGAGGCAAAATAATTGCTTTTAAGTGTTGCGGTAGCTATTAGACAAAGCCCAAGAACGCAACGAATCATGTGAGGCGAAGGCACGGGATCTTCGTTAAAGATCAAGGAGAAACACTGGACAGTTTATACTTCGAAACAGATCCCAGACTTCAAATAATCAAAAATAAAGATTTAGATTAGGCCTGTCAGGAGATTAAGTCAATGAGGTAATTATTGTATTAACATTCCCGTGTAATGGTCGTGCACGGATAAACATCAGGACCCTTGAAGTTTTAATTTGACCAATTAACTTCTATTCATCAACATGCTTGGATACACACTTGACCCGTTTTTGTTTTCGGATCATCAATTGGAAACTTCTATTTATTTTCTCTATAAATACAGCCGATTTGTATATGGATGGTCATATCGTATCCAGTTTTCACATCGAACACACGTCTCGCTCGCTAGTACTATCATTATTTTCATCTTGAAAATCATGCAGTTTCCGATGGAAGAGTTTCTCTGTCAATGTACACGAGAATACAGCGATGAAGATGTCTTCTGGGGGCCCATTACTGGCGACCATGAGGCGGAATTAATTAAAAGAATGCGGGAGCCGTACGGTGAGGACTGCGAATTCTTCCAGGGAAGAGCTTCTTAATACAGTCGAGGAAAAGCGAGGGTCTTCTGCATTTAAGTCCAAAAGTAGGGGGACTGTTGGTAAATATTCGAAGAAAGACATTTCACAGCTATCGTGGAGACGGTATATTCTACGATTCTATGCAGATGAGGGCAGTGGATTTGTTGTAACTCATTGTAACAAATCTTATTCCAATCCTAATGGGCTTATTTCGCAACTCAATCGCCATCATTAAAACATGTATCCGCCTGGGAGGATAGCAAGTCGAGGGCAGAGCCGCGCATTAAGAAGATGTCTTCAAAAGCCGAAGATAGCAAGAAAAAAACACCCAAACAGCCCTTTTCAGGGTTACCATATCTTCCAAAAAGAGATAATGACTTTTGTCATAAAAGCATGAATCAAACCTAAGCAATCAGAACATTCCCTAAACCCGTTTCCCCTCTAAGTGAAAGATCATGAAAAGACCGTTATCTTGTTCATGGAAATTACATACAAGTTATTTGCCATTCATAATCATCTATTTAAATAAGCACATTTGTTATGGTATGTTGGTGTTTTAGGCCACTGAAAGTCAATGTTATGTTTCCTGGAAACATTGAAAAATACAGAGGTTAAGATCCGGGAGTTAAGATCGCTACTTTTCCAGCGTTTTTACCTCCCTTTTTCTGGATTTCGCGATTTTGCACCTTTTGAAAGGTAGGCCTACCCTTTTTTATGATTTCGTGAAAATAAAATTCGCGAATTCGTAGTCAGAAATGACCCCTTTTTCGCGTTCCTGGTAACGCGGTGGGCCGGTGGATGTTCGACATTATTAGAGTGACGGTACCCGGCTCAACCATCATGCCTTGGACGATCACGTCAGCTTCCGAAACATGCACATTGAAACACCTTTTTGAATTCTTTTTGATTTTTATAGTTTAGTAGTTGTTTGGAGTATACTTTCACCAAACACAGAATAAATGCAAAAGTATTTTCTTTCATTCAGTTTTAATAATTAATATGTGGCCGAAACTGAAAGGGTCATCTCATATAAGGATAGGGGCCTTGTATTGATTAACCCGTAATATTATTTAACCGTTCGCTCATTTGAGCAACCGGTAATATTAGTTTACTTTTTTTTCTTTAACCGTTCACTCATTTTATATATTAATTAATAGATTTTTATGACATAAATCAAATCTTTTTTCCTCCATCTCCTGCACTAAAACAAATAGCTTTATTGAATTCATCAAATTTCCTTTTAAAAAATGTATTCTTTTACAGAAGTATATGGTACTTGGGCAAGAAATATGCCCTTTAGCAATTTTGAGCATGAAGTACACGTTTAATACAGTGATGTATAGGACAAAATTTTGGGCCAACTGCTGAATTGATTTATATATGAATCACGACCACCTGTGGCCTATTCTGCCCCGCCACCGGTTATACTGAGCGACCGGGTATATTGAGTGAGCAACTGGGTATATTGAGCGACCGGGTATATAAAGTGAGCTACCGGGTATATTTAATTAGTTAATTTAATATTAAATTATATATAGCTAATTAGTATGTATATTAACTATTATCTAATTAGAATGTATATTAATTAATATATTATATATACTAATTAAATAATTAATATATATAAAATATTAATTAATATATTAATATATATATACTAATAAAATATTAATTAATTATATATAGCTAATTAGTATATATATTAATATAAATTAATACATTCAGTAGATAGCGCATTTATCACATGTGGCACTAATTTAGTAGATAAGCGCATAACCGTGGTGGCAGTGCTAACTAGCGCATGTGCCTCCCAGACCTTCTATACCGTGCATCATATGCAAAATTAACACCCGATCGGTATACCAAAGTGAAATGTCTACCGATCAGTATAGGCCTACCCTTGTATATACCCTTGTAGTATACAAACAATAAACAGAAGGTAAGTAGAAAATTGGGTTCTCAAAGTGTAATAATTAACCAAAATTGGGTTCTAAGTGTATTTTAATCAATAAACCTATCTATCAAAGTACGGGCCATTCTATACCATCAAAGAGGGGGCATAATGAAAACCTTTTTGATTGCCACCCATCGATATACCAAATTTCGCGAAAAGGCACTCCAAAAGGTAGACACGTTAATACGTAGTACCACTATATAGTGAGAACCCCGGGTCCAAAGCTATTGGTCGAGGTCTTTAAAAATAGATTGTGTTACGCAACAAAACATAAAAACTTGTATTGTCCATCTTTTAGTTTCCAGTAAGTTAATGATTATATTAGCGCAAAGTGACCAGGCTCCTTTTATGTTGCAAGTTTCAATGTCATAATAACTTCAAAATTATTGACGATACTGACACTTGAATTTGTTATCCAGCCCCAGCGGTTTTAGGATGATAATAATTTAAGTTTTATACATGGGATAAATTTTTCTGTGGTCATAATCAAAATCCATCCATTATAACATTGAAACCAACGGAGATTTCGAAGTTACGGCCGTTCGTGTCCACCATCGTCTGGTATTTTCAATTTTCGACTCTAGAAATGACGTGTATTTTTTAATATTCATTGATATGATTATTCATTGTATATTCATGTCCGACACTGCCTTCTATTGTTATAGACAATGAGTGTCCAGGGGTTGAATAAGTTTTAATGATATAACAATGTCTACTTTTTACGAGCGTGGGTGGGGGGGGGGGCATTAAAACAGCTATGTTATGCTGCTGTTTCTTCCAAGACCACGTGTCGGGGCCGTGGTCTTAACAGAAAAGACATTTCATGGTGGTGCGCTTGTAGTCTTTTGACAATGTAGCCCGTCATTAAAAACGTGCCAAAAAAGCTGACTACAAGCGCCACCTGCAGGATTAGCATAAGATACTCTGTGTCTGTAAATGCCATTTTCCCACCAGATGACTTTTAAAAAAATACGAATTTGACCCTACATCTCTGAAAGAATAGTAGTTCTATGGTGTAATTACCCTTTGAACCCGAACGGCCGGTATTAGGGGGGGGGGTTAAGGACGCACCCGCTAGTTTTGGGCGGGTGCCACTGTTTTAAAAGTGTATGTCCTAATAAATAAATATTTACCTGTTACATAGTAAGGCACTCAATAATTTCGAAGTAGTTTTTACTAGTAGTATTAGCATATATTAATTACCTTATTCAAATAACACCTCGGAATGCATATTCGGATATAGGTTTTATATTATACATGACAACCTTGTTGTTATATGAGTGAAAATAATAAACTATCCGACAGTTTTAGTTTATTATTTTCACTCTAAAATCATGATTTTGAAGTAATTAAGAATCGTATCGCCCTGTAACTTGGAATGTATGTACGATTTATGATCAGAAATGTAAATCTGCAAGAAAATCTTCTTTCAATTTTTTTTCGATGTTGAGGGCGTTCCCTGGAAAGATCACATAATATACCTTTAATGTTTGAAGTACTAATTGTTTACATGATGAGCAGAGCAGGGATAGTATAATTATGGGATAAGAAACTCCAGAGACAAAACCCCGATTCTCTTGACCTTAATAGTTCGTCGCAACTGGTCTAGATGGCGCTATAACATGATCGAAGCCAACCAGGGGACATTAGACATGATGATCCCAATCTCTTTGAAACACAGTTTATGGCACAGAAGTTATTCACATTAATGGTTGTAAAAAGCTAATTTCTAATAAACTGACGCGGATTTGGTTTAAGACAGGCATAATCACCTATTATATGGCATGAAATATCAATAATTCTTTATTTGAAATTAATTTTAATGTAGAACAAGATCGGAATATCGAATCATGGATGGCTTCGTCTGGCAGCGACGTATACGATGGGCGTTGCAATATTTGCATTTCATGAATATTTAAATATAGATAGTTGGTAAGGACGCGAGTTGACGAGATCATGGACAAGGAGTATATATAATAGGAGGGGACACTTAGCTCATTTGCATATTTGCTCATTAATATGATTAACCCCGTGAACCCAGTCAAAGGTCGCAGATAACGCCCTCTGGAGAGTCGAAGGGACTTTTCTATTGTTCTCTAACGACAGCGTTGGGACAGCGCATGAAGTTTCTTGTACAGAGTTGGCGATGAGCGATTGAGAAGTATAACAAAAGCATACATAAACAGATCGTAACATGAATAATGCAATGCAACAGGTCACACAACGTTCAGTCGAGCGACCGTATAAACAGTATACAAGATGCCATTTATTGTGTTCGAAATGTTAACGTTTTTACCATTCTTTCCAAAATAAGGAGTATAATCACATTACAAACACATTTTGTGCGAGAGTAACATATAAATATGGTTTAAAATGTCCAAAATGGCACGATAAAAATCCGTTCGTTATAAATAAAAGAATCAATGGTTAAATAATAAAACTGACACAATTACACTCGTCGATCTCTGTGGCGTGCATACGTTGGCCATATCGTTTGCAATCGGCAGTCACGGGTTCGAATCTCCGTGTGTTCGTTGTTGTTTTCTATTTTTTTGTTTTTAAAAAAAACAAATCAAACTTGATTGTGAATGTATGTAACATCATTTTATGTCAATTTCTATAATTTATAAAGGCCGCCAATGCTTTAATAGTTTTTTCTATTCTTTTTTTAATCTATTTTTCTATCTAAGGGGTCAAAATGTACATTAGGACACCGAGTGACCTTTTCTTGACCTTTGACCCAAAAAAATGATTGACTTTTTCTTGTCTCATCAATGCCTACAAAATGAGCCATGACCGGTCAAAATCGGATCAAGTCTTTATATTAGTCGAGAAACGACTAATATACTGTATTCGTCCTGTTCTTTTCTAGTTTGGTTGCACTTTTTTTTGACCTTTGACCCCAAAGAAATGATAGACTTCTTTGCCTGTCTCATCAATGCCTACAAAATGAGCCATGATCGGTCAATATCGGAGCATGTCTTACATTATATCCCTGTTTAGGTCAATGACCTCTAGTGACCCCATTTGACATGTCACTTTTAATCGCTGAACACCCTATATGAACATGGATCCAAGGAATCTTTTGACCAATTCTGACAATCATAGGTCATTTCCTCTCGGACAAGTAGCATTTTGAGTGAATGGAGTGAAAATTTACATTTTGACCCCTAGAGCCCCAAATATTTTTTGATTAAAAAAACCCTAATGCTCGAATCATACTAGCCGGTCGCTGGTCGCAACAGGTCGCGTAGTACTCGCTAGCTTAAAAGTATCTCGGTGCGACCAAAAGTCGCATCGAGCTACTAAATCGCCGGTAGTCGCAGGTATTTCCCGAACACGCAGACGACATCAAACCGGGATAATTGCTGCTGATTGGTTATGCTAATTTCGAAGCAAAATAACTTCCCTCCATTGGTTGAAAAAGTGTGGTGTTCATTACGTCATGAGCGACCGATCTTTCGAGTTGAACTGAAGTCAACTGCTGGCGACTGGTCGTTTCCAGTCAAGCGATCTCGTGATCGATGTATCAGGAGTTTTTTTATGACGTAAAACTAGTCATAGGAGCGATTTAATCGCAAAGCGACCTTAGTATGTTTTCAGCATTAGTAACATGCGTACGGTCAAAAGGAATATGTTGACCAATTCTGACGATCCTAGGTCATTTCACTAAATTGCAAGGGCGTTTTAAGTGAAAAAGGCGTTTTGACCTTTGCGTGACCTTTGACCCCTAATGTATAAAAACCTGAGTAGTGGTGCACATAAGGGTACTTGTGACCAAATATGGTCAAAATAGGCCCAATGGTTACGGAGCTATAGGTCTCATGACGGAAGAAGAAAACAGGACGAATACAGTATATTAGTCGTTTATTACGTATTATTTATACTCACTTCCACAGCCTGTAAAACGCTTGCATTTATCCCTAAGATGAACTGCTGCCCAAAAATATGCCTTTATTAAAAATCTACATAATTATTTAATTAAGAAAAATCACTTCGGACACCTATATCTCTACATTTGGCCCAATTGGGCTACATATTCCCCCTTTGGCAACACGGAATCAGCCCAATACTAGGCAACACCGTTACCCATAATGCACCCTCTTTAACCTTTGGGCGAACTGAGATAAGACGTGTTTGTCAATCTCTCCAAGCCATTGGATATTCTAACCTATCGCAGTGGTTTTCGAGTTTTGACAGAAGGTTCATATCAAGTAGGTTTCGCCCTGTATAGATGGCGCATAGTCTATTGCTATGCGCCCTTAATTGGAATTTGCGTAAGTCCCATATTTAAATGCCTAGGCCGTCCGTCGGACGGTCTTTTTTCACCATTTTAGGACCTCTAGGTTCAAAAAAAAATTATTATATTTTACTTTCGCAAATTTAAAATGGCGGCCGACTCTCGTAGTGGTCTCTGACCACATGGTTTGGTTTCCATGAGGTCGGCCTATTCCATTCATTCAGCTATCTTTCGATAGTTTTCTCATGTGTAATGCATTCTAATATGATACACTTATCCTATTCCGTGTGTTGGGCATCTTAGACATCCCATTTCCCGGTTGGTTTTTTTCTTTTGTGTAATGCATTCAAACATGATACACATCATACCCGTTAACGTCTGTTGATTCTCATCTCACTTACTGGTTTTTTTGTGTACGAGCGGTACTTCTATCTATTACTACAAGTCATTTTAAACTCACTTGCTTGAATTTATTAGAAATGTGTTTGCAGTTCTAGATTATCGACTTTTAGCGGAGTTATTATTACATGTCTTTATATTATACTATATCATACATGGTTGCCATAATGGTTTATTGATCTGATCTATAGTGGTCCGTGACCAACTAGTCGATACCGAGTATCCTTGATTTTATTTTTCAATGACAGTACATGTATTCATGATTATTTTTAACCCTTATACATCTACAGAGTGATTATAGGTACGTTATATATTCTGATCATTGATTTGTTTCTATGTAAAGCGGTCCGATGACCCTTCTTTTTCATTGATACTGATTGATTTACACTTATCCCGTTTTGATTGTTTTCAGAACTGGATACCCTCATATTGTGCTTATAGTATTAGCTAACAGCTTCGTCAGGTGATCTTTGACTCTGCTCTCCCTGTATTTTATTAAATAACCGATTAGCTTACTATACTACTTCAGGGCTTATATTTGACAATTTAATCTCTGGGTGCGCGATTTTCGGGTTGTGTTTTGGTATTTTAGACTTTATCCTATTGATTACGCGTGTTGTTCAGTTATTATGAGGTCCTGTAAGTGCGGGATTGCCATTTTGTCAGGTGATAAACATCATTCTTGTGTCCTGCATCGTAGATGCAACCGAGCAAAACCTTGCAAATTGTGTCAATCGGCTTCCTCTTCTCATTGGGATAATTTGGATGCCCTCTTGGTCGCCACTATGGCCGACTCCCGCCCCTCCTCTCGTTCTGTTTCTAACTCTCGTAGATCTAGTTCTAAATCTAATACCAACAGCGATGATATTGTTTACATCGCAGGAGATAATTCTAAAGCCGTTTTGGAAGATAAGGCTCAGAAATCTCCTAAGGGCACCACGCCCCAGGTAACTCGTGTCAGTGAAACTGATAGTCTTCAGGTTCGATCTCCCTATGCTGAAAAAGATGCAGAACATCTCAATCATCAGCAAAAGGAATCGGGTCTGAATTCTTCTTGTGGTAACTCACAGGTTTCTCAGGTTGAACCCTCTAGAAAAGAGGAGGACGACCTATCTACAACCAAAACTCAAAACCTTTCTATGCAGCGTCAGGTTTTAGTTGGGCACATTGGTTGTAAAGAAGGGAGCGTATCGGACGATACCGGATCTCTGGCATTTCATAATAGACACGGCCAGATTTCCAGCTCCCGTGGAGTTCGAGTTCTAACACAGCTCAACAACACGAACATAGAGGGTAGTGCCCAAAGTCCTGTTTTCAATGCTAATCGTGAGACTTACATCTCGGTTACGAACTCAGGCAAGAGTCCTATTTACGAATCTAACCGTCATGGTGATGATTCTACTAGGCAGATTCAAGAACTGGCTCATCTGAGTCAGAATAATCTGAATCACCCTCAATTAAACGATCTAGTCAATCGTTCTGGCTTGTTGTATCATAACGATCAGCAAAGTAGTCAGCCTGACACTTCACGTGATCAGAATCGGTTACGCTCGGGTTCCGATGTTAACATTAACCGTGTTAGCACTCAGGGGCTTAATGTACCACACGGTGACGTAACTCGATTAACTCCGTCTGGGTCAGACGAGTTCGCTGAATGGTTGTTGTTCAGAAACTATGCCTCTCAGAGGAGAGGTAGTTATACCCCAGATTTTCGGGGAACGTCTGATCAAGTAGGTAATCGCCCTACTTATCCTGAACAAAGAGTTGCTAACCGCATGGCTAATCTTGACCAGATTAACCCTCCTCCTATTCAGCGAGGAGCTAACCGCTTTGCCGAACACTCTTTGTCTGATCAAGTAGGTAATCGCCCTACTTATCCGGAACATAGAATTCCTAATCGCATGGCTAGCCTTGACCGGGTTAACCCTCCTCCTATTCAGCAAGGAGCTAACTGCTTCGCTGAACACTCTCTGTCGGGTCAGCCAATTGATTCTTCCCACTCTACTGTTGATGTAGAGGGAGAGGAGGAAGAACAATGGGAGTATGATCAAGATGATGACTATATCGATTCAGACCAACAGTCGATGTCTGATTCGCAGATAGAGGACAGTCTGTCGGTGTTTCCTGCTAACGTGCTTAAGGAACCCGATAGTACGCCCAATCTTGCAGGTTTCGGATTTGGTTGGGAAGCTAATCCGAGTTTGGGGATTTTCCAGCAGGAGCGAGTGGAGCCACTCATCTCTTACGCGGCCAAGGCAGTTGGCCTGGTCGTGGAGGAGTCTTCGGAGGTCTTCCATAAGGATTGGGAGGACTTCCTTCGTCAGGAGCAATGTGAGTTCGTTCATCTCAAGAGACTTGGCGTGTTTCAGATGACCATTTTGAACTCCTTAGCTATGGACCTCCAGCCCCGATCCAGGGCGAGTCGTCGGCGGGTCCTCAGAGATCGTATGCCGCGGCTCGTCTGGCAATGGATTTGTCGGGTAGGATCCTTCGGTCCTCGGTGAGAGCTCACCAGCGGATCGAGATTATTAGACGTAAGAATGCCCTTGCGGGTATCAAGGATGGGGTGATTACTTCCTTAACCGACGCTCTTCGTTCTGCCCCTTATGATAAGGATCAAACCCTGCTTTTTGGAGGCGCAACTCGCAAAACTGCGAAGTCTGTCTCGAAGCAGAGGTTGGCTGACGAGTCTGTCGAGAAGGTAGTCAAGAAGCACAAGGCTAAATCACAGACGTATAGAGCACGTCGCCGGAGGGGCGTTCCCCATAGCCAGGGGGCCTATGCTGCTCCTGTCTATCAACCTCCTGTCTACCAAGCTCCAGTGCCTGTAGTCCCTCAAGCCCCTAGAGGTAGAGGTGGACGCTCACGGGGTTCGAGGGGTAGGCATCCTCAGTCTGCAGCACCTTCCTTCCGAGGTCGTGGTGCCAGGGGTTCTTCCCGAGGATCTTCCAAGAGATCTCGCGGCTCCGGTAGGGGTCGCGGTGGTCAGGGCTTTTGAAAGCCCCTCGGCCACAGTGTGTCACACAGGTCCCGGTGTGGCACCACCGCTTCTCAAAGTCTCCCAGCTGGGAGACTGGGAAGTGGGTGGCCGCCTTTGCCACTTCAGAGAGAAGTGGTAGTTGATAGGGGCGGGCGACTGGGTCGCCAGAGTAGTGTATCAGGGATACAAGTTAGAGTTCACAAGCCCTCCGTCATACGGCAAAATAAGGGAGACCCCCTTACCGTCAGACGTCGTGAAGAGGAATGTTTTGATGGAAGAAGTCCACAAACTCAATACGAAGGGGGCGATTCAAGCCATCTCCCCTCCTTTCACTCAAGGGTTTTGGTCGACGTTTTTTCTTACAACGAAGAAAAACGGCGAATGGCGGCCTATTCTGAATCTGAAGCCCCTGAATGTCCCCATCTCTCGGAGAATGGGCAGCCTCCATAGATCTCAAAGATGCTTATCTTCACGTCTCCATCCACCCAAGTCATCGGCGATGGTTGAGGTTTATGGTGGACGGCCAGGCTTTCGAGTTCAGCAGCCTTCCTTTCGGTCTATCCACGGCCCCTCGGGTGTTCACTCGGTCGTTCGAGAGGTGGGCGCATACCTCCGAAGGATCGGCATTCACCTGTTCATGTACTTGGACGATTGGCTCATCGTGGGCTCGTCTCTAGAGGCCACGGCTCGATCGGTCGCACTGGTGATCAAGGAGGTGACCAGCCTAGGGTTTATTGTCAACCTCTCGAAGTCTTGTCTCACTCCGTCTCAGGAACCGATTTTCCTCGGGCCAGGTTGGATCTTGTCCGACGTCGAGTTTCCCAACTCAGGAAAGGGTCCTGTGTTTGGCAGCGGCGCTTCTTCACTCATGGAGAGAGTTTCAGCCCCGGCGTCGGTCTGGCTCAGGCTTCTAGCCTTATGGCAGGGCTCAG
This sequence comes from Ophiura sarsii, assembly GCA_035610835.1. Taxonomy (NCBI): domain Eukaryota; kingdom Metazoa; phylum Echinodermata; class Ophiuroidea; order Amphilepidida; family Ophiuridae; genus Ophiura; species Ophiura sarsii. The sequence continues at coordinate 36,759,542 of CM069449.1, read as the reverse complement.
AGATTGAGTTGCCCTGTCAGGGCGCTGAAGTGGTACTTAGATCGTACTAAAATTGTCCGAGGTCAGGTCCAACAGTTATTCATTATTAATGTAAAACCTTTCCGAGCAGCAGCCAAGATCACACTGGCAGGCTGGTTGATAGAAGTAATCAAGGTTACTAAGCACTGGTGGGTGAGGGTAACCCAAGGGCTCATTCTGTCAGGGCTTTTTCAGCCTCTTGGGCTCATGCAAGAGGGCTGTCAATCACTGAGATACTAAACACGGTGTCCTGGAAAACGGAGTCACGTTTACCAGAGTCTACCTCAAGAATATACATCTTCGCACTGCCCAGGGACGCTATGCCTCACAGGTCCTGGGTGTGGAAGCCTAGTCTAGCTAATATGGAGAGAGAGAGAGAGAGAGAGAGAGAGAGAGAGAGAGAGAGAGAGAGAGAGAGAGAGAGAGAGAGAGAGAGAGAGAGAGAGAGAGAGAGAGAGAGAGAGAGAGAGAGAGAGAGAGAGAGAGAGAGAGAGAGAGAGAGAGAGAGAGAGAGAGAGAGAGAGAGAGAGAGAGAGAGAGAGAGAGAGAGAGAGAGAGAGAGAGAGAGAGAGAGAGACCAGCAGTAGGCCTACATGTTCAAAAATATGCAAGAAATGCGTTCTTTATAAGCGTGAATTATTTATTTTTTCTTCAACGAAACGTGTCCGGGCAAGCGCTTTGCGCAGGCAGGTATGGTGGACACTAATTTTTAGAGCAAAATTTATATAACTAAATAGCAACAACAACAAAACAAAATCATGCATACGCGTCTGATGTTTCGAATTTGCATGTAGGCCTATGTGATCGAAATAGAACAATTTATAATTTGCATAAGTTTTTCATGCTTCAAATTCATTGATTTAGCACTGGTCTTCAACGATCTCAATTTGTTTTAAATCCCCAAAAAGGGTGCACCAAATCGCGCCATTTGCAGCCTCATTTTTCAAAAAGCTCTGGTATCTGAGGGGGGCACATCCCCCTGGCGCCGCTTCGCGCGGCGCGATGGCTGCTGCGCAGCCATGTGTTTCGCGGGAAATAGCATCTTGATTGCCTCGCTTTGGCGCCCCCCCCCCCCTTTTCAGAAATCCTGGATCCGCCCCTGGATATTATAGTGACACTATTTTGTCGAATATACACATGGGATGCTATCACGTTAGATGTTTTCTCATGAAGATAGCAAACTGATATTGAAGTGACACTATTTTGTTGAATAAACACGTAGGATGCTATCACGTTAGATGTTTTCTAATGAAGATAGCATACTGATATTGAAGTGACACTATTTTGTCGAAGATACACGTGTGATGCTATCACGTTAGATGTTTTTTCATGAAGATATCATACTGATATATTGAAATGACACTATTTTGTCGAATATACACGTGGGATGCTATCACGTTAGATCTTATTTCATAAAAATAGCATACTGATAATGAAGTGACTTTATTTTGTTGAATATACACGTGGAATGCTATCATGTTAGATGTTATCTCATGAACAAAGTATACTGACATTGAAGTGACACTATTCTGTCGAATATACACATAGGATGTTATCTCTTGAAAATAGCGTACTGATATGTGGGACACAAATAGAAAGCAAACAGCAAAATGGCGGGTTAGTTATTCTTTAACGACCTGTCGCGGAAAATAATGCAGGTCATCTTACCCAAAATGTCCTTTTTTGTGACATAGGAATTCAGTGTCTGCATGAAAGAGCCTAATTTGAGATCACCAGACGCTCGATAGGCTAAGATATTTAAACTTCAATTTGATTCGCAAGCCCAAAAGATATTAGGCCATTTTGGGGGTAAATTGGAACCATATACACCTTGGATGCTGTCTCATAAAGATAGTGTATTGATATTAAATGGACACTATTCTGTCGAATATACACGTGGAATGTTATCTCATGAAGATAGCAAACTGCTATTAAAGTGACACTATTTTGTCGAATATACACGTGGGATGCCCGTTAGGTGTTATCTCATGAAGATAGCAAACTGATATTGAAGTGACACTATTCTGTCGAATATACACGTGGGATGCTAATCCCGTTAAGTGTTATCTCATGAAGATAGCAAACTGATATTGAAGTGGCACTATTTTTATCGAATATACACGTAGGATGCTATCACGTTAAATGTTATCTCATGAAGATAGCATACTGATATTGAAGTGACACTATTTTGTCGAATACACACGTGGGATGCTAATCCCGTTAGGTGTTATCTCATGAAGATAGCAAACTGATATTGAAGTGACACTATTTTGTCGAATAAACACGTAGGATGCAATCACGTAAAATGTTATCTCATGAAGATAGCATACTAATATATGGGGCACAAAGAGAGTTCTTCAACGACCTGTCGCGGAAAATAATGCAGGTCACCGTACCCAAAATGTCCTTTTTTGTGACAGAGTAATTATGTGTCTACATGAAAAAGCCTAATTCGAGCAAACCAGACGATCGATAAGCTAAGATATTTAAACTTCAATTTGATTCGCAAGCCCAAAAGATATAAGGCCATTTTTTGGGTAAATTGGAACTATATACACCTTGGATGCTGTCTCATGAAGATAGTGTTCTGATATTAAATGGACACTATTCTGTCGAATACACGTGAAATGTTATTTAATGAAGATAGCATATTGATATTGAAGTGGATGGCTGATGAACTATTGAGTGTCCCAGCAGAAAAGAGGTCTGACTGAAACTTGCAAAGATAGTATTTTTTGGATTTCCCCCTCACGGTTCCAACTTTAACCTCTTATAAAAAGAGTTCCCCAATAGTACATTTTTGTGCATTTTTTTTGGTGGTTATTGAATACTTCATTAGTATTTTAAAACAAAAAACCAGCGTATAGACGCAGTGTCCGGGTATCGTCAAATAAATGGCAATTTTGACTAGTCTACTCCCCAAAGATTATTACAAACAATATCTACAGGCCGAGTCGCATTTTTACTCTAATATTTTGTTCACACACACCATCCTTGCACCTCGGCCTTGCATACATCGTGTAGAGCCACTTCTTTTAGAATATCCAAAAAGTATGCACGGAGGCCGGGAATCGAACCCGGGCCTCCCGCGTGGCAGGCGAGAATTCTACCACTGAACCATCTGTGCTTTTTTTGCTTGCCTTAAATTGCTGTGAGACTTTGAATCTTTTTCAAACTCTTTATAATGATCGAGTGCAGAGCCATGTTTTGTTTTTTTGGTTGTGTGTTTGTTTAAATGGTTGGTCCGTTGACTGATTATATTATATAGCGGGGTGAAGGAATGGTGGTACGGGGATGTTTTTTTAACCTTGACAAAAACGGGCACTTCCTTACCGCCACCCCTAACAATTTTGACAAATTCTGTATTTTTCATAGACCTACAAAAATGATAGCTCGTTTCCAGAGAGGAAAGGGATAATAACTTACAAATTTGTCAATTGCTCTGTTATCTGATGCAATTACTACTCTATTTTAAATTTAAAACACATCTGAGTCTTACAAGGCACCCTTGGTTCAAAAACCTACCATTTAAGGGGGGGGGGGGTATTCTATAGTATCCAATAAGTGGCCAAAATGCATAATAATTGAGTTCTTTTTGATGATGATGACCATCTTTAATGCAAATATCTAAAGTTTGGTTGGTGGAAAGTCCCTATAAACAACACGGCGAGAATGAAACATTCGTCGATCCCGTGGATGCTGCTAATATGACAAACTTGAGTTTCTACTATCCAACGTGAACAATCAATGTTCCAGCATTATTAATTCAATCGAAAAATGTTATTATTGAAATGCAAATACTTTTTGTCTGATTTTGTCCAAAAAGGGGTGGCGCTGTTCACTGGCTCGTATCTCAAAAAGTGACCTCTATCGGCATCAAAAATCAATGATTAAAATAAAATGTCATCTTAATTTAACAGATTCCTTGCAACAAAACTTTCAAAATATTGTCACGCGGGGTTTAAAATCGCGAAACAGAAAAGGTGTTATTTACGTGTATTTCAATGGGAGGATGATTTAGTGGTGTGCGGCCTTAAGGATTCGTTAAGGGCGCACACCACCAAAGCAACGCCCCATTGAAACCAATGGTTAAGGATGGGAATCGGAAGCTCGATTTGAGGCCTTTTCGGCACCGTTTCGAATTTTTTGTGATAACTAATCGATTCGAAATTCGGTAAAATTTAACATATGTCTCAATGTACACATAGTTTTCCGACTAGTTTTCACGATAAAGGCGATCAAAGTGAAACCCATCTTTTTTAGACCCGTTTTTAAGCTTCCAAACGCAATCCGGCCTTTTCACCTTCGGAGGGTCTACTTTCTTAGCGGAAGTCATTTGTTTTCATTTTTGACGAGTTCAAATTAATCTGTAGGCTTTACACTTTCCTTTCATATATAATATGTCACTATTAATGACAAAAAATTGCCGGGGGACCCCTAAACATCCCGAAAAATAACTTGACCTTTACCGGATCTAGGTCACATTACACCAAACGTGGAGTGATTTAGTGTAGTGCGCCCTTATAAGAGCCCTGATTTCTTATAACTCTGCTTTTTATGACTTTTCTGAAAAATATACTTTATTTCAAGTAGAATGTTGCAAATTTCATCTCTCAACGATACTTAGATCATGAGATATACGTGTTTGAAATTGAACACGATGAACCTAAAACACGAAAAATCGACGAATTTTACCCATAAGTTTATTTTCATGATCCGATGAGAAATCTTACGGCATATACGCACCTTGTGGGTCTTTTTTTCATTCATTTAATCTAGAAAAGAGTAGATTTTTTTCTTAGAAACTAATATCATGTTGTTATTGGTAACATTAAAGTCAAATTACCCCCCCCCCCCTTCTTCAAACCCCGGGTTTTTTGAGTTAAACGGACAGATGAAACTTTTTGAAATTCGTTCAAAGTTGCCCAAAATCATTCATAACCTCGATTCTGACCATTTTTGCTCACTTTTCCCAACTTTCAACATCAATATTGAAATATTTGTAGTAATATTTTGCTTACAACCATATAGAGATGTAAAGTAGGGTATAAACACTGATTTTGACTCAAAAAAAGTCAGATTTATTTAAAAATGGTCTCTTGGGGAACTGATTTTGAATGTCAAGCCGAATCTAGGAATGCCTCTTATAAGAGCCCTGATTTCTTATAACTCTGCTTTTTATGACTTTTCTGAAAAATATACTTTATTTCAAGTAGAATGTTGCAAATTTCATCTCTCAACGATACTTAGATCATGAGATATACGTGTTTGAAATTGAACACGATGAACCTAAAACACGAAAAATCGACGAATTTTACCCATAAGTTTATTTTCATGATCCGATGAGAAATCTTACGGCATATACGCACCTTGTGGGTCTTTTTTTCATTCATTTAATCTAGAAAAGAGTAGATTTTTTTCTTAGAAACTAATATCATGTTGTTATTGGTAACATTAAAGTCAAATTACCCCCCCCCCCCCCCCCCCCTTCTTCAAACCCCGGGTTTTTGGAGTTAAACGGACAGATGAAACTTTTTGAAATTCGTTCAAAGTTGCCCAAAATCCTGCTTTTTATGACTTTTCTGAAAAATATACTTTATTTCAAGTAGAATGTTGCAAATTTCATCTCTCAACGATACTTAGATCATGAGATATACGTGTTTGAAATTGAACACGATGAACCTAAAACACGAAAAATCGACGAATTTTACCCATAAGTTTATTTTCATGATCCGATGAGAAATCTTACGGCATATACGCACCTTGTGGGTCTTTTTTTCATTCATTTAATCTAGAAAAGAGTAGATTTTTTTCTTAGAAACTAATATCATGTTGTTATTGGTAACATTAAAGTCAAATTACCCCCCCCCCCTTCTTCAAACCCCGGGTTTTTTGAGTTAAACGGACAGATGAAACTTTTTGAAATTCGTTCAAAGTTGCCCAAAATCATTCATAACCTCGATTCTGACCATTTTTGCTCACTTTTCCCAACTTTCAACATCAATATTGAAATATTTGTAGTAATATTTTGCTTACAACCATATAGAGATGTAAAGTAGGGTATAAACACTGATTTTGACTCAAAAAAAGTCAGATTTATTTAAAAATGGTCTCTTGGGGAACTGATTTTGAATGTCAAGCCGAATCTAGGAATGCCTCTTATAAGGGCGCACACCACCAAAGCAACGCCCCATTGAAACCAATGGTTAAGGATGGGAATCGGAAGCTCGATTTGAGGCCTTTTCGGCACCGTTTCGAATTTTTTGTGATAACTAATCGATTCGAAATTCGGTAAAATTTAACATATGTCTCAATGTACACATAGTTTTTCGACTAGTTTTCACGATAAAGGCGATCAAAGTGAAACCCATCTTTTTTAGACCCGTTTTTAAGCTTCCAAACGCAATCCGGCCTTTTCACCTTCGGAGGGTCTACTTTCTTAGCGGAAGTCATTTGTTTTCATTTTTGACGAGTTCAAATTAATCTGTAGGCTTTACACTTTCCTTTCATATATAATATGTCACTATTAATGACAAAAAATTGCCGGGGGACCCCTAAACATCCCGAAAAATTCCTATCTCACTTATGAGGAACCGATATTATCATCGTAAAAACGGTGATTAAATATTATTTGAGGCCTATATCCCAACTCACTTATGAGGTCACTCAGGCCTTACTCCCAACTCACTCATGAGGTCCCTGAGGAAAAAAAAGTTGTTTTAATTGATAATTTTTTTTTTTTAATATTTAAATAAAATAATAACCTAACTCCCATCTCACTTATGAAGAACCGATATCGTCATTGTTAGAGCGTGCTTAAATATTATTTGAGGCCTTAATCCCAACTCACTTATGAGGTCCCTGAGGCCTTAATCCCAACTCACTTATGAGGTCCCTGAGGCCTTAATCCCAACTCACTTATGAGGTCCCTGATACCTTACTCCTATCTCACTTATGAGGAACCGATATTATCATCGTAAAAACGGTGCTTAAATATTATTTGAGGCCTGAATCCCAACTCACTTATGAGGTCCCGGAGGCCTTACTCCCAACTCACTTATGAGGTCCCTAATATTTTTTTTATTTTTTTTAAATATTAAAATAAAATAATAACCTTACTTCCAACCCACTTATGAGGTCCCTGAGGCCTTAATCCCAACTCACTTATGAGGTCCCTGAGGCCTTAATCCCAACTCACTTATGAGGTTCCTGATACCTAACTCCCATCTCACTTATGAGGAACCGATATTGTCATTGCAAAAGCGTGCTTAAATATTATCTGAGCCCTTAATCCCAACTCACTTATGAGCTCCCGGAGACCTTACTCCCAACTCACTTATGAGGTCCCTTAGGCCTTAATCCCAACTCACTTATGAGGTCCCCGAGGCCTTACTTCAAACTCACTTATGAGGTCCCTGATATTTTTTAAAGTTTTTTTTTAATATTAAAATAAAATAATAACCTTACTCCCAACCCACTTATGAGGTCCCTGAGGCCTTAATCCCAACTCACTTATGAGGTCCCTGATACCTAATTCCCATCTCACGTATGAGGTCCCTTATACCTAACTCCTATCTCACTTATGTGGAACCGATATTATCATCGTAAAAACGGTGATTAAATATTATTTGAGGCCTATATCCCAACTCACTTATGAGGTCCCTCAGGCCTTACTCCCAACTCACTCATGAGGTCCCTGATGAAAAAAAAAGTTGTTTTAATTGATATTTTTTTTTTTTAAATATTTAAATAAAATAATAACCTAACTCCCATCTCACTTATGAAGAACCGATATCGTCATTGTTAGAGCGTGCTTAAATATTATTTGAGGCCTTAATCTCAACTCACTTATGAGGTCCCTGAGGCCTTAATCCCAACTCACTTATGAGGTCCCTGATACCTAACTCCTATCTCACTTATGAGGAACCGATATTATCATCGTAAAAACGGTGCTTTAATATTATTTGAGGCCTTAATCCCAACTCACTTATGAGGTCCCGGAGGCCTTACTCCCAACTCACTTATGAGGTCCCTAATATATTTTTATTTTTTATTTTTTTAATATTAATATTAAAATAAAATAATAACCTTACTCCCAACTCACTTATGAGGTCCCTGATGCCTTAATCCCAACTCACTTATGAGGTCCTTGAGGCCTTAATCCCAACTCACTTATGAGGTCCCTGAGGTCTTACTTCAAACTCACTTATGAGGTCCCTGATATTTTTTAAAGTTTTTTTTAAATATTAAAATAAAATAATAACCTTACTCCCACGTCACTTACGAGGTCCCGGTGGCCTTAATCCCAACTCACTTATGAGGTCCCTGATACCTAACTCACATCTCACTTATGAGGAACCGATATTGTCATTGCAAAAGCGTGCTTAAATATTATTTGAGGCCTTAATCCCAACTCACTTATGAGGTCCCTGATAATATTTTTTTTAATTATTTATTTTTTTAAATATTAAAATAAAATAATAACCTTACTCCCACGTCACTTACGAGGTCCCGGAGGCCTTAATCCCAACTCCATTATGAGGTCCCTGATACCTAACTCCCATCTCACTTATGAGGAACCGATATTGTCATTGCAAAAGCGTGCTTAAATATTATTTGAGGCCTTAATCCCAACTCACTTATGAGGTCCCTGATAATATTTTTTTTTATTATTTATTTTTTTAAATATTAAAATAAAATAATAACCTTACTCCCAACTCACTTATGAGGTCCCTGAGGCCCTAATCCCAACTCACTTATGAGGTCCCTGATACCTAACTCCCATATCACTTATGAGGAATCGATATTTTCATTGCAAAAGCGTGCTTAAATATTATTTGAGGCCTTAATCCCAACTCACTTATGAGGTCCCGGAGACCTTACTCCCAACTCACTTATGAGGTCCCTGAGGCCTTAATCCCAACTCACTTATGAGGTCCCTGATAGTTTTTTGTATTATTTTTTAAATATTAAAATAAAATAATAACCTTACTCCCAACTCACTTACGAGGTCCCGGAGGCCCTAATCCCAAATCACTTATGAGGTCCCTGATACCTAACTCCCATCTCACTTATGAGGAACCAATATTGTCATTGCAAAAGCGTGCTTAAATATTATTTGAGGCCTTAATCCCAACTCACTTATGAGGTCCCTGATAATTTTTTTTTTATTATTTATTTTTTTAAATATTAAAATTAAATAATAACCTTACTCCCAACTCACTTATGAGGTCCCTGAGGCCTTAATCCCAACTCACTTATGAGGTCCCTGATACCTAACTCCCATCTCACTTATGAGGAACCGATATTGTCATTGCAAAAGCGTGCTTAAATATTATTTGAGGCCTTAATCCCAACTCACTTATGAGGTCCCGGAGGCCTTACTCCCAACTCACTCATGAGGTCCCTAATATATTTTTATTTTTTTTAAAATATTAAAATAAAATAATAACCTTACTCCCAACTCACTTATGAGGTCCCTGAGGCCTTAATCCCAACTCACTTATGAGGTCCCTGATACCTAACTCCCATCTCACGTATGAGGTCCCTTATACCTAACTCCTATCTCACTTATGAGGAACCGATATTATCATCGTAAAAACGGTGATTTAATATTATTTGAGGCCTATATCCCAACTCACTTATGAGGTCCCTCAGGCCTTACTCCCAACTCACTCATGAGGTCCCTGATGAAAAAAAAGTTGTTTTAATTGATAATTTTTTTTTTTTAATATTTAAATAAAATAATAACCTTACTCCCATCTCACTTATGAAGAACCGATATCGTCATTGTTAGAGCGTGCTTAAATATTATTTGAGGCCTTAATCCCAACTCACTTATGAGGTCCCTGAGGCCTTAATCCCAACTCACTTATGAGGTCCCTGAGGCCTTATCCCAACTCACTTATGAGGTCCCTGATACCTAACTCCTATCTCACTTATGAGGAACCGATATTATCATCGTAAAAACGGTGCTTAAATATTATTTGAGGCCTGAATCCCAACTCACTTATGAGGTCCCGGAGGCCTTACTCCCAACTCACTTATGAGGTCCCTAATATTTTTTTTATTTTTTCTAAATATTAAAATAAAATAATAACCTTACTCCCAACCCACTTATGAGGTCCCTGAGGCCTTAATCCCAACTCACTTATGAGGTCCCTGAGGCCTTAATCCCAACTCACTTATGAGGTTCCTGATACCTAACTCCCATCTCACTTATGAGGAACCGATATTGTCATTGCAAAAGCGTGCTTAAATATTATCTGAGCCCTTAATCCCAACTCACTTATGAGCTCCCGGAGACCTTACTCCCAACTCACTTATGAGGTCCCTTAGGCTTTAATCCCAACTCACTTATGAGGTCCCCGAGGCCTTACTTCAAACTCACTTATGAGGTCCCTGATATTTTTTAAAGTTTTTTTTTAATATTAAAATAAAATAATAACCTTATTCCCAACTCACTTATGAGGTCCCTGAGGCCTTAATCCCAACTCACTTATGAGGTCCCTGAGGCCTTGCTCCCATCTCACGTATGAGGTCCCTTATACCTAACTCCTATCTCACTTATGAGGAACCGGTATTATCATCGTAAAAACGGTGATTAAATATTATTTGAGGCCTTAATCCCAACTCACTTATGAGGTCCCTCAGGCCTTACTCCCAACTCACTTATGAGGTTCCTGATGAAAAAAAAAGTTGTTTTAAATGATAATTTTTTTTAAAAATATTTAAATAAACAATAACCTAACTCCCATCTCACTTATGAAGAACCGATATCGTCATTGTTAGAGCGTGCTTTAATATTATTTGAGGCCTTAATCCCAACTCACTTATGAGGTCCATGAGGCCTTAATCCCAACTCACTTATGAGGTCCCTGATACCTAACTCCTATCTCACTTATGAGGAACCGATATTATTATCGTAAAAACGGTGCTAAAATATTATTTGAGGCCTTAATCCCAACTCATTTATGAGGTCCCTCAGGCCTTACTCCCAACTCACTTATGAGGTCCCTAATAAAAAAAAGTTTGTCTTTTTTTTTTAAATATTAAAGTAAAATAATAACTTTACTCCCAACTCACTTATGAGTTCCCTGAGGCATAATCCCAACTCACTTATGAGGTCCCTGATACCTAACTCCCATCTCACTTATGAGGAACCGATATTGTCATTGCAAAAGCGTGCTTAAATATTATCTGAGGCCTTAATCCCAACTCACTTATGAGGTTCCGGTAGACCTTACTCCCAACTCACTTATGAGGTCCCTGAGGCCTTAATCCCAACTCACTTATGAGGTCCCTCAGGTTACTCCCAACTCACTTATCAGGTCCCTGATACCTAACTCCCATGACTTATGAACCGATATTGTCATTGTAACCATGTAGTGTTTTATTTCACATCTCATATCTGACGTTTTGATACCTTAGTCACCACCTGAAATGTAATGGATTGTTCCAAATAGGAGGAGCCTGTTGTTGGGGCCTCAGGATGGAGAAAGAAGGCTACATCCTTGGGACCTCACAATGGAGCAAGCTGTGGGATATAGGTGTCTTAGAATTTCTTTTACAGTTTTCCCCGTGTATTTTAACTCCAGTCTTTGTATACGGACACGAGCATAGTTTGCTTACAATAGCCACAGCAAGTGGTACGTTTTCCATGCCTTCTTCGCTCGAGAACATCGGGCTATAACATTGAGTACCTGGTTGTGAAAAATTACGTCCTTTAGGCGAATTATTATAGGAGGCATCGCATTGTACTTTTATAGTATTTTTAGTATGACGTGAAAAAACTTCATTGGTTACCAGTTCCCTATTTGCAGATAGCTGATCCCGATTGACTTCTACATAAGCATCGGCTGCCCTATTTATAAATTTACGGAGATTTTCTGCCGATGGCGCCAAAATTTCGCATGTCGACAGCATTTCGATCAACGTAGAAGGTCCTATGGGATGTTTGGTCAGCGCCACTGACAGTTGAATGTTGATCTTTGCTGGTTTACGTCCTTGGCCTTTCCTGATGGCGTCTTCAAAAAATTTCAGGTTAGCCGATTTGAATGCGCACTTCTTACAGTGTAACTCAGCGCTCACCGCAAGGCCAGTTTTGATTACCTTTCTAGGATAAAACGTTATGTTGCCGTTACATTGGGGGCTTGTCTTTAAATGTTCTTTGATGGTTGTGTTGAAATGTTTCTCCAGAAGCAGCACGTTTAAAATCAGATTTCCTCCCATCCCTGCCAGACCGTTGGTTACCTCATCATCGAGTTGATCTGGTTTAGGGCGCAATCGGCCTGGCAGAATGGGGCAGTTTTGTTTGGATGCTAATTCCACCATGTAGCTTGGCAGCCTTTTTCTTTTGATGGCAGGCTCATTAAAAAGTTGTTTTTCTGGATCTGGAGCAAGAAAAATGTGTACCAATTGTAATTGATTAATATAGACCTTGCAGTAGTACATGTACATGTATGTACAGTGTATTTGATTCAAAACTAAGCCGTGTTAACATGTTCAATGGGCATCAATAATCTCCTTGCTAAACGACCTTAATCACACTATACCCTCTTCATCCCCAACTTTTATTAAATAAGAGTGACTAATTTCAATTAACATTCGTTTTTGCTAAGGAAAATGGTATAGTGGAGCGGATATGTAACAAAAAATGGCCAAGATGTTCACTTTTGGCAGGAAGCATGAAAATTGGCATATAGGGGTGTTTTGATGCACTGATTTCAAAAAGCCAGGAACCCACATTTTTCGAGCAATGGTGCGGCGGCCATCTTGGATTTCAAAATGGCCGCCATTCAAATATAGGAGATTTAGTAAAATTGCTCTAAATAAAATATTTTTGAGATTCATACCATGAAATTTCACCAATATGTTCTCTATAACACGGTGCATAATTTTAGGTGAATAGGTTGTGCCAGTTGTACTTTGTTTATTACTTGATACCATGGAAACCATCAAAAATATACATATTTGGGCAAAACTACCTCTAAAACCACTCTTATTTCGATGTTTTTATCATCTATTCATCATGAAATTGCTTTTAGTATCATCTGCAATTATACATAATTTAGATGAGAAATTTGCATTTCAATTTTGAGTGGTATCCATGGAAACTTTTTCAATGGCGGTTTGACATAATATATGTCAAAATCACTCATTTTTCAACCATTTTCACCAATCTGTTGCTGGTTAAACACTATTATAGTGAATCGGGTGTGAAAAAGATGTTCACTACTGGCAGGCAGAATTAAAATTAGCTTAAAGGAGTGTTTTTAAGCGCTGATTTCAAAAATCAAGGAACCCACGTTTTTCGAGCAATGGTGCGGCGGCCATCTTGGATTTCAAAATGGCCGCCATTTAAAACATAGTAGATTTAGTAAAATTGCTCTAAATCAACTATTTTTGAGATTTATACCCCGAGATTTCACCAATATGTTCTCTATCACATGCTGCCTAATTTTAGATGGATTGGTTGTACCATTTGTAATTTGGTTATTGCTTGTTACCATGGAAACCATCAAAAACAGACATTTTTAAGGAAAAATACCTGTAAAATTGCTCTTAATCAACTATATTTGACATTTATACCCCGATATTTCACACGTATGTTCTCTATAACATGGTGGATAATATTAGATGGGTTGGTTGTGCCAGTTGTGCTTTGTTTATTACTTGTTACCATGGAAACTATCAAAAATAGACATTTATGGGCAGAAATACCTGTTTTATAATGTTATGATCTGTAATTATATATATGTTGATGATAATGTTTTGAGTGGTTTCCATGGACACCTTTTAAATGGCGGTTGAACTAAAAGGTCAAAATCACTCCTTTTCATCAATTTTCACAAATGTTCACCAATCTACGGCTTGTAGTTTTTTGCCCTGTAGTCAATTGAGCTGGCCTTCCCGGTCAAAGCCGTTGGGTGGCACATGACCACCCGGGAGGTACTCTAATGACAGGAACAAACTGGTATGGTAAGGGCCAGCCAAAATGTAATGATCCCACACAGTTGGGAAACGAGCAGGGGTCCATACAACGCCGGGATACAACGGTCACCCAAATCAGTGTAAAAATATGATATGTTAGTATGGACAGAGGTGTTTGTATTTGTGATTTAGTCATTTTTGACAACGAAAGAATATACATCGGACATTATTTGTAGTGCAAGTTTCAGAGTTTTGTCAATACATTTTCTGAGTGAAAATAAAAGTTCATACCTGAGGATTGAGAAGCGGTATATGCAAAAGCATCGATAGCCAGTACACAGTGAGGCAAGAGGGTGCCTAGACTGAAAGATAGTCATCTTTCATGTTTGGTGCCTAGACGGATAATCATTCAAATTATCCTTAAAAAGTAGGATAATGTAGAGAGATTAGCCGGCTAAAAAGCGGTGAGAGCTCTGTAGAAACAACGTTCAGCGAAATTAGACAGCTAATCGGAAATTGCTACGAGCATGAGACGCAACATTGATCATAGATACCAATAAACTGTTGATGAATTAATGGGATGGGATCGATGGGACCATTTCATCACCCTTATAGTCTACTGCAATAGTTCTCCAGGAGTAGCTCTCTACTGATCATTGTCATTATGGGTAAATTAGGTCGGGAATTTGCGTTTTTTAAAGAGGACTAATTGTGCTGCCTAGTTTTGTAAAAAAGTGCATATGTTTTGCAAAAAAAAAGCACACATGCCTGAAAAACACACAAGATGGACGCAAACAAATGTGCTGTTGGATGTTTTTATCGCATTTTACCGATTGATAGGGTAAATAGTCCTAACTACGGGCTAAATAAGTTTCCCCGGAGCAGAGCTAATCAGCGATGATCACTCGTAGCTTGCCCGACCGGGCCAAAATAACCGGGCATGTGTTTGATTACGAGGGCGGATCAGTGCTCCAGCTACACAAGAAAATACTTTCTTTATTGTGTTATGCCATACTTTTTACCCCATTCTTAGCTTCCTCTGCCGTAAATTTCTTGCAGGCTTTTAAGATATTAGCCGTCTTTTGCATGTCTGTAGAAACAGTACAGCTAAAGTTTATCCTCTAGCCGCTGATAAAGTGTATGGCAAACTGAAATCGCATGGCATGCTGACTAAGCTATCCAGTGGTAGTAGTCTCCGCTGTCTCCACGTGGAGTGCAACAGGGTATATTACATGCTGGCTTTATTCCTTGTTGCAATATTTGAAGACTACAATTATTGAAGAAGGCTGCATGTGATCTTGACTGAGGAGTTGTGACACATCTACTTTCCTTGAGACGGCATCCTGCCATTGTTCTAAAACGACCTACATTTTGCAGATGACTTCGCCTTACTTGAGACCACAATTATGTGAGCTCAGCTGACAAATACTGCTACAGCAGCAAAAGACCTTGGCCTCATCATTAATTAACGTATCCAAAACAGTATAGATGACTGCCAACTGATGCAGTCCTCACCTAACACTCCAGGTATATTGGTATGCTATCAGCAATGTGGCGGATTTCAGGTATCTTGGGTCTATTATGGCACATATTTCAGGCATCTGTGGGTCTATTATAGCATCGGGCGCAAGTGACCTTAAAATATGCAGGACTTAGCATGGTGTGCATTCGGGAAGTTAGAATGTCAGTAGAGGAGCCCTAGCTATCACAACAAAAGTGAAACTATTCAACACGTGTGACACGTTTGCTGCATGGCTGTGAATCTCAAGATATGGAATGCAATATTAATGCCTGTGCTATCTCTTGCTACAGGATAATCCTTAACACTTTCCACGCGGCTATTAGTTTTGCCATATATACAAAGCAGATTTTTCAGTAACCTCTCCCAATTTTCAAAGTTTACCTCAAGGATAACCAAGACTAGGCTTGTTTGTATTTCTTTCAATGCTTTTCTCATGGTGATTCCAAAGAGGGTATTAAAATTCAATGCAATATGTCATTTTTAACATTTTGTGAAATTTTGGAATGTCGTCTGCAGACGCCTGCCGCGTGGAAAGTGTTAAACAACGCACGGATCATGCTCCAAACCACAATTTATGACATGGCCAACTTACAGAGCCTTTTATCCACCGTGTAAAGTGCCGACAGCTGAGAATCCTTGATGAAGAGCAATGTATGCCACCTACATATACTAATTGCCGAAGGTTAGGCTTGCACGACCTGGTCGCCCAAAGAAGACCTGGTCGTCAATGTATATACATCATATTTGACCTACATGTATATACAACACGTAATAGTGGACAATGAAAGCTTGATTCAAGAACGACTGTGACAGATAATCACTCTTGCTGAAGACCTACGTACATAGAGAAAACGTCTAGTCGCCTGCTCTTCAGATGAAGGATGATGATATATTATCACGAAAGCGCTTTTGCCCCTTAACATTATCACAGGCATTACGGAATATTTAAGGCTACAATGGGACAGAAGAAATTTTGCAACGCGAGCACACAATCCTTTTTGTGTGAATTAAATTAAAACATTTTTAATATTAATTTTGAAAATATTAAGTTGTCTTGACCATCACAGAATCTCGATCAGTTGCACACTATTTTGACTCTAAAATGTGCACACAATGCACTGCAATCGTAACCCTTGACCTTCTCTTGCAGGTTTTAAAGATATTAGCCATCTTTTGCGAAAAACTAGAAACAGTACAGCTCAAACGCATCTGCTTCTCTAGCCGGTTATCTTGTCGCTGTTAAATAGCAGGGACTATGTAGAAAACGGTCTAAAGTCTGCATTAAAGAAAATGCCACCTAAAATGGTTGTCACCTCCATGATGCAAGAGGGTGCCTATACTGAATTTAAACATGGTGCCTAAACTTGATTTGAGGGATTGGTCGTCTACCTGCGAGAGGGTGCCTAGACTGAAAGCCTATAGTCGTCTCCATTAAGAATGGTGCAGATAAACATTAAAAATGGTGCCTATGCATGGGTACTTCGTCGTCTCCCTAAGAGAGAGTACGTAGACTGAAAGCTTGGACGTCTCCCATCAAGACAGGGTGCTTAAACTGTAAGCTTTAAGTGAATGAACAAAGAAGAGCGAAATTAGGATCAAGAATTATTGCTTGATTTATAGGTACATACGTAAACAATGGCGAGAAAAGGACATGAAACCATTGCCTGTAGATTCAAGACAAAATGACGAATAAGAATTATTGCTTGATTTAGGTACGAACATGAACAATGGTGAGGACAGGACCTCAAACCACTGCGTGTAGAAGTGTGAATGCAAGGCAAGGTAATGATCGAGAATCATTGTGTCATTATGAGGACAGGACCTCAAACCATTGCCTGTACGCAAGGCAAGATAATGATCGAGATTATTGCTTGATTATTAGGTACAAACTTGAACAATGGTGAAGGCAGGACCTTCAAGTTTCTAAATGTTATATACTACACGTATTTTCCAAAACACAATTAGAAATAAAAAACGACTTCTTCATTCTATCAACACCCAAATGCTGAGCTACTTTGCCCACATCTCACGACGCAGTGGTAACCACTTAGAGAAGGTTATTACACTGTTAGAACGTTGGGCAATTATTTAGCGTTGGGTAAACTATGAACAACCCTGTTGTTGGGTAAATAAATTTCGTCGCTATTCTTTTAAAACCTCGTATCTCCAACTTACCTCGAAATTGATTTTTGTGTGTTTATCATGATGTCAGAGACATTATGCAAATGATGGTAATGTTTTTATTTGTCACATTCAGAAGGCAGACAAATTTAGCTTTTTCAGCACCTGTGTTTCAAAACCTCGTATGTATACGAGGTTTTGAAACACAAGTGCTGACCATGTGCTGAGGGGAAACTTCCAACTTTCTTGATATTTCGCAGCAAATGTGTGAACAAGAGGTGCGATTTTATTGCAAATGGCTTGAATTGATATACGTACTGGTTTATGGCAGTTTTTCCGTTTCTATTCTTTCAAAACCTTGTATCTCCAACTTTATTTTTTTTCATCCACACTAAAATATACACCTAGCACATAAAGTCCCTGACCAGGTGCTTTGAGGTTGGCTAATTCAAAATATATGATCGGTACCAAAAATCTGAGATACTCTCTAAAAGAGCAAATTTCTTCTCCGCAGTTTGATACCTCATTCAACAAAATCGAATGGATACTTTTAAAGTTATGTCGATTTCAATGACCGCGCATGCAACAGAAATGTTGCACTAGGTATAGGAAATCATTGATTTGTGTGTGATTTACCATAGACGGTAAAAATCAATGTTTTACCCGTCTATGGATTTACGCACTGAAAAACTTACAGCTTATCAGCTAAGACTTGTATTCCTCACAGCCAGATACACCCTTTGTCCCGCACATTGCGGTTATCACTAAAGACCCATTCATCTGTCTCGTTCAGATAGCACACAGTTATGACAGTAATCACACACAAATCAATGATTCCTATACCTAGTGCAACATTTCTGTTGCATGCGCGGTCATAGAAATCGCTAAAACTTTAAAAGTATTCATTCGATTTTGTTGAATGAGGTATCAAACTGCGGAGAAGAAATTTGCTCATTTAATGTATATCTCAGATTGTTGGTACCGATTATATATTTTGAATTAGTCAACCTCAAAGCACCTGGTCAGGGACTTTATGTGCTAGGTGTATATTGAACTGTTGTGTATAGAAACTAATAGAGTGGTGAACATTTTGAAATTGTTGAAAAAGGAGTGATTTCGACCTTTTTGTTCACCAAACTGCCATTTAAAAGGTTTCCATGGAGACCTCTCAATTAAAATGCCAGTTTATAACCTAAATTATGTACATTTGTACGTGTAGGCCTATAATACATGTGTAAGTTATGTACATTGCAGACGATACTAAAACAATATCACAGTGAATAGTGGACAAATAAGAGTAATTGTACAGGTATTTCTGCCCATAAATGTCTATTTTTGATGGTTTCCATGGTAACAAGTAATAAACAAAGCACAACTGGCACAACCAACCCATCTTAAATTATGCACCATGTTATAGAGAACATACTTGTGAAATATTAGGGTATAAATGTCAAATATAGTTGATTAAGAGCAATTTTACAGGTATATTCCCTTGAAAATGCCTGTTTTTGATGGTTTCCATGGTAACAAGCAATAACCAAATTACAAATGGTACAACCAATCCATCTAAAATTAGGCAGCATGTGATAGAGAACATATTGGTGAAATCTCGGGGTATAAATCTCAAAAATAGTTGATTTAGAGCAATTTTACTAAATCTATTATGTTTGAATGGCGGCCATTTTGTAATCCAAGATGGCCGCCGCACCATTGCTCGGAAAATGTGGGTTCTTTGATTTTTGAAATCAGCGCTTCAAAACACTCCTTTAAGCCAATTTTAATTCTTCCTGCCAGTAGTGAACATCTTTTTCACACCCGATTCACTATAATAGTGTTTTACCAGCATTAGATTGGTGAAAATGAGTGAAAATGAGTGATTTTGACATATATTTCGTCAAACCGCCATTGAAAAAGTTTCCATGGATACCACTCAAAATTGAAATGCAAATTTCTCACCTAAATTATGTATAATTGCAGATGATACTAAAAGCAATTTCATGATGAATAGATGACAAAAACCTCCAAATAAGAGTGATTTTAGCGGTATTTTTGCCCAAAAATGTCTATTTTTGATGGTTTCCATGGTAACAAGTAATAAACAAAGTACAACTGGCACAACCTATCCACTTAAAATTATGCACCGTGTTATAGAGAACATATTGGTGAAATCTCATGGTATAAATGTCAAAAATATTTTATTTAGAGCAATTTTACTAAATCTCCTATATTTGAATGGCGGCCATTTTGAAATCCAAGATGGCCGCCACACCATTGCTCGAAAAATGTGGGTTCCTTGCTTTTTGAAATCAGTGCATCAAAACACCCCTATATGCCAATTTTCATGCTTCCTGCCAAAAGTGAACATCTTTTTCACATATCCGCTCCACTAGTACATACCTTGTTGGTTTTGAGATAATCTTGAGATAATAATGTCGTTTTACCGTTTTCCGGAATGCCCTCGGTAAAGAACCGAACCGAGTCGTGCTTAATATTAATAATCACGATTTATAAATGATGAGTAAATCGGGCATTCCTTTCTTATGGGTCCCTGATCATATTGAGGATGATATATTGTATAATAAGACGATTGCAGGGTAATCATTCTTCACTTACCGGTATCATGGTTGTTTGATGATGAAGGTTGAGTCCGGTTTGTGCTGAATCTGGATTCAAAACTAAAATGACTTGCAAATCGCCCCTGCTTTCTGTTTTGTTTACGGTTGGCCATCTCCCCCCCCCCCCCCCCCCCCCCCCTTCTCCGGTAAAATGTAAATGTGATTTGAACAACAGTGATGTTCTGATGTCGCAAAGAAGCAGTATACCGCGAAGTTATGTGCGCTATTCACGCTACAAAGTCGCGACCATATCTCTCTGATGACGCATTGAAGGCGTATCCCTATTTTATCCAAAATTGTACTCTAACATTAAGCTAAATTGTTTAAAATCACTATTATTTACTTTAGAAAGCCCGTATTTTTGTTTAAAAAGTGTCTGGGATAAAAGATTTGTTCATTTTTAATACTTTCTGATACTTTCAGACTAAATTTTAACTAATCAATATGCGAGTTTCTCTACGCGCTCAAACAAGGTTTTTGAATTTTGGCGCGAAACCGTCTCCCGCAAAAAGAAGCAAAAAACGAATAATTTGTAAAAATAGTGGATTGTGTTTTATGTCATATCTCCGTAATTATGTAAGCTTGTGACTTGAAATTTGGAGCAGTTGCTTAAAAAACTCTATATATTTATACAAAGGCATCAGATGTTTGAAAAATGCAAATTAAGTACTCTTTAAGGGTATACACCACTATTTACGTTCGTGAAACAACTTCCGGTAAAAAGTTTATCACACATATAGTCCCTATATTTGTCTATTTTTCTAATTATTTGTTGCATTAATGCAGTTTTTTTGACCAAATTTGTTTTTTGCAGAAAGCAAGACGTGTGTTCTTTATGTTAGAGAAAAAAAATCGGGGAAATTTATGATTTTTACATGTCGCTTAAGCGCAAGAACACACGGCAACGATGAATTGCTAAGAGGCGGAAATGACGTTACAAAAATGATATGTCTCGGAAGTCTTGCAAATATCCAAAAAAGTAGCCCAGAAACTAGGTGTGAATTTTTGATATGTTGTAGAGGACATTTGTCTGAAAGAAATAAGGCCAAAAAAAATATAGGCTCACCGAATTATTTAAAAAGTTACAGCTGTCTCAATTGACCTAATTTTGCATGTAAAGTCAATGGGACGCGCAATAGTGGTGTATACCCTTAAGGGCGCACTACACTAAATCACTCCACGTTTGGTGTAATGTGACCTAGATCCGGTAAAGGTCAAGTTATTTTTCGGGATGTTTAGGGGTCCCCCGGCAATTTTTTGTCATTAATAGTGACATATTATATATGAAAGGAAAGTGTAAAGCCTACACATTAATTTGAACTCGTCAAAAATGAAAACAAATGACTTCCGCTAAGAAAGTAGACCCTCCGAAGGTGAAAAGGCCGGATTGCGTTTGGAAGCTTAAAAACGGGTCTAAAAAAGATGGGTTTCACTTTGATCGCCTTTATCGTGAAAACTAGTCGGAAAACTATGTGTACATTGAGACATATGTTAAATTTTACCGAATTTCGAATCGATTAGTTATCACAAAAAATTCGAAACGGTGCCGAAAAGGCCTCAAATCGAGCTTCCGATTCCCATCCTTAACCATTGGTTTCAATGGGGCGTTGCTTTGGTGGTGTGCGCCCTTATAAGAGGCATTCCTAGATTCGGCTTGACATTCAAAATCAGTTCCCCAAGAGACCATTTTTAAATAAATCTGACTTTTTTTGAGTCAAAATCAGTGTTACACATACATACACCATAAGACAAATTATAGTAAGACTGGCGGGACGCCCGTCCTTCGGACGGGCTCTCCCGCTAGGGAGTAGGGCCTACCAGATAGAACACCTACAAATGAAACAACACATAAGTGTTGGAAAATTTATAACGAAACACATAGGAATAGAACAATATTTAAAAACAATTTTGTGTAAATTCAAAAGTTTTCAAATTTCAATTAAAAGACCCCAGCATCACATTTCTTCATTAACCCCCTGCCTCCCAAACCACGTTACATCATTACACACAACTCCCATTCGTCACCGCCCCCGCCCCTCCCCGTGGCATATCTCAACCCAAAGACCTTCGGACGGGCTCTCCCGCTAGGGAGTCGGGCATACCAGATAGAACACCTACAAATGAAACAACACATAAGTGTTGGAAAATTTATAACAAACCGCCCGCGTGTCACATACAGTATCAAATCCCACATCTGACACCATGTTACGTAATTTAGATTCACCATATCATGTTTTGTTCTATCAGAAACCACATTATTTTGTTACCTTATAACCCGCCACCGGTCCCGCCCACCCTGCCGTCCCCGCCCGTCCCCGTCTCCGCCCCGCCCCGTGGCTTATCTCAAGGCCTGAACCGTAACCAAGTCCCGTGTAACAGTGGCTCAGCGTATTTCTCAAATATTTGCCTGCCCGCGTGTGTAGGGGTGCGCGGGCGCGTTTATTTTGCATGGCGCACTACGACGCGTTATGTGCTACGTGCGCCGACTGCATGGTTACAGTGTACGCATGAGAAAAACAAACATGGCCCGTAGAAATAGTCTCAAAAGCCGGGCTGAAAAGGCTTTGGATTTCCCGCTTTTATTTGCTCATATCTCGGTCAATTCTGTACGGTTTTCAGCCATTTATAGCTTATAACACTCACATTATAATCATCTTTTATTAGTGCAAAGGTCACGGCGTTTAGACGTAAAATGAGGGAGCCTTTTATGGATACACACATACATACATACAACATAAGACAAATTATAGTATGACTAGCGGGACGCCCGTCCTTCGCGAACGGGCTCCCGCTAGTATGTAGCGCCTACCAGAAAGAACACCTACAAAATGAAAAAAACACATAAGTAGCTGTACGAACATTTATCGCGAAATTGGTAGAATACATTTATGAGTTCAATATAATGTATAGGCCTATTTCCTTTTTTGACCTTTGGCCTGGTCAATATGGTTGACTTATTTTCTTGGCTCATCAATCCAAACAAGATGCAACAAATCCGGTCCAAATCGGAGCATGTCTTAACTTTTACCTTTGTAAAGTTCAATGACCCCTAGTGACCCCTTCTTGACCTTTGACCTGGTCAATATGATTGACTTATTTTCATGGCTCATCAATCCAAACAGGATGCAACAAACCTGGTTCAAATCGGAGCATGTCTTAACCTTTACCTCTGTAAAGTTCAATGACCCCTAGTGACCCCATATGACATGTCACTTTTAATCGCTGAAGACCCTATATGGGCATGGACCCAAGGAATCTTTTGACCAATTATGAAGGTCATGAGTCATTTCCTCTGAGACAAGATGCATTTTAAGTGATCGAATTGAAAATTTACATTTTGACCCCTAGTGACCCCAAATATTTTTTGATTTAAAAAACCGAACTATTGTACATGCGTACGGTCAAAAGGAATATGTTGACCAATTCTGATGATCCTAGGTCATTTCACTAAATTGGAAATGCGTTTTAAGTGAAAATCACGTTTTGACCCCTAGTGACCCCTGTGTGACCTTTGACCCCAAACTGTGAAGACCCTATATGTAGGTCAGGTAGGGGGTCCTACTGACCAAATCTGGTGATTGTACCATGTAAACTGTAGGAGAAGAAGCATTTTGTAGAAATATTGCCAGAAGAAGCAGAAGAAGAAGCAGAAGAAGAAGCAGATGAAACTAGAATTGTTGTGTTCGAAGAACACATGTACCTTAGCCGAGGCGTTAATTCATTATCGATAGCTCACAGAGAAATACATAATTGCGAGATAATTTACAGATGACGTGATAATTGTCTACATAATTGCGAGATAATTTACAGATGACGTGATAATTGTCGAGATGACGAGATAATTTACAGATGACGTGATAATTGACCACATAATTGCGAGATAATTTACAGATGACGTGATAATTGACTACATAATTGCGAGATAATTTACAGATGACGTGATAATTGACTACATAATTGCGAGATAATTTACAGATGACGTGATAATTGTCGAGATCACGAGATAATTTACAGATGACGTGATAATTGACTACATAATTGCGAGATAATTTACAGATAACAGTTTTGCCAATACCACGATTTCGTCGCCCAATTGGGCTATTTTTGATTTTGACTAGTGTGCCGCGTGTTGAAAAGCTGTGGTGTGGTTTGCTAAAAATTGGGCTACCTTCAACTCGAAGTTATTTCGGGCGGTTCCTAATAGAGTAAATTGTTTCCTTCATTCGATGCCAAGTCTATCAGAATAAGTTGCTATCTATGCTATCTTCAGTCGATAGCAAGTAATCACAGTGAGTTGATAGCAAGTCTATCAGAGTAAGCTGCTATCTCAGTAGACACCAAGTATATCAGAGTAAGTTGCTATCTTCAGTACATTAAATAGCAAGTCTATCAGATTAAGTTGCTATCTTCAGTAGTTTCGAATGTAAATCAAGGCATATTTAAGCAATTTGAACCTATCTTGTACTTCAAAACTCGGTTTTATTGGAAATGGCCATTGTGCGTTAAACAAAAAATTGATTTTTTTTTTTTTTGCATTTTTGGAATCATCATATAGCAACATGAAAAAGTGTCACTCAAAAAAATTAAATTCTACTCCTAACTGGAATTATGTCACAAAATAGATTTTACTCTATACCCAAAATACCCCATTTTGCTCACTTTTTGGCCATTTTTTGCCCACTTTTAAAGTCCGCTTTCATGACCAAAACGTGTGTTTTTAGATTTTTCATTGTTTACATTGTATAAATTATATGTTAATAGCATATATGACACATTTCATTATCGACAAACATGATAACTTAAACATATAATCACTATATCAAGCCGTATTCATTGAAGAGATACCTGTATGCCATTAATGGCTAAAATATTTGTGGGGGGGGGGGGTAAAGACCCCCGTATTCATAGGACAATAAGCTTCCAGAAGCCATTTGTATACTTAGAATATCATAATTACCTATTAGGCAAACGCACAATTGCATTTTTGTCACGATATTACCCATAGGGTATCGTCTAAAGCATTAAATGTACAATTTTAACGATTTTTTGCTCTTTTCTGAGCCAATGTGGGCAAAATATGAATTTTGACAACTCGTTGACCTACATGAGAGTGTTTAATTCTAATTAAAGCTTTGAACTTGAAAATGAGATAATTAACTCTTTAACTGAGAGGCAAGCTAGTTGATATAGACCTAAGAGGAAGTATTCTTGCACGTGAGGGACTCAAAGCCAAGGGTTACGTGACCCTCTATCTAAAAAATCGCAAAACAGACGCGTAGCCATTTGACTCTAAATGTGGAGCTTTAGAGCCATTTTCTTGGATATTTCTCGAGAAAATCACGTAATTTTCTTGATATTATCGTCCGAAATTGATATAAATGGTGTTTCGAATGTAAATCAAGGCATATTTAAGCAATTTGAACCTATCTTGTACTTCAAAACTCGGTTTTATTGGAAATGGCCATTGTGCGTTAAACAAAAATTTGAAATTTTTTTTTTGCATTTTTGGAATCATCATATAGCAACATGAAAAAGTGTCACTCAAAAAAATTAAATTCTACTCCTAACTGGAATTATGTCACAAAATAGATTTTACTCTATACCCAAAATACCCCATTTTGCTCACTTTTTGGCCATTTTTTGCCCAAAATTGTTACTTTTAAAGTCCGCTTTCATGACCAAAACGTGTGTTTTTAGATTTTTCATTGTTTACATTGTATAAATTATATGTTAATAGCATATATGACACATTTCATTATCGACAAACATGATAACTTAAACATATAATCACTATATCAAGCCGTATTCATTGAAGAGATACCTGTATGCCATTAATGGCTAAAATATTTGTGGGGGGGGGGGGGTAAAGACCCCCGTATTCATAGGACAATAAGCTTCCAGAAGCCATTTGTATACTTAGAATATCATAATTACCTATTAGGCAAACGCACAATTGCATTTTTGTCACGATATTACCCATAGGGTATCGTCTAAAGCATTAAATGTACAATTTTAACGATTTTTTGCTCTTTTCTGAGCCAATGTGGGCAAAATATGAATTTTGACAACTCGTTGACCTACATGAGAGTGTGGCAGCTGCATAATACTATGTGTTTAAAAGTTTAAAGAATAACTTTTGAACCAGTTTAACCTGTATTCTTTTATAAACTAAATACAAGACAATGTGGATAGGGAATGCTGTGTAGACTAACCAAATTTAATAACGGTAGAACAAATCAATCATGAAATAAGCCTTAAAAAGCGATGGGGAAAAACCCTGTTCTACGGGCCCGATCGACCCAATTTTTGTAGAAATCTGAACGATTTTCACATGCAAATGAATACCAACCCAAGTCCAAATCAGATAATTTGGTTGGCTTTTTTACAATTTTGTTCAAATTTGTTAGACTTTAATGGTCATTTTTAAGGGGAAAGAATGTTTTTTATTAAATTCTTAGATCCATTTGCATGTAGAACAGGATTTCCTTCTTTTTTCGGCCCATAAGCTTAAACATCAACAACTAAGTGTAAATCATCTTTTATGTTGATATGTTTATTGTATAAAGTGATGTTTAGTTAATATTGTATTTAAAACACTGTTAAATTGAACATTACAACATGTTTCTTGAAATAAAAGTTCAAGTATTTAAACAACTGTTTCTGATTTATTTGTATCATTTCCATGGACATGTGGCGAATTGTAGGAACGTCCTAAAATATGTAAAGCTCAGACAGTTCAAAATGATTTCCCTGCCTGCAATAAGTAATCCAAGAGTACATATATTAACACACAGTTTTGACATTATGTCAGTGTTATCACTCTGTTATAACTGTTATAAAGCAATCGATTGCTTATTAAGTACCAAATGATGCCTTGTATTAAGGCATCATATTGATCGATTGCTTATTTGATTGCTTATATTAAGCAATCAATTGCTTTTATGATTGCTTATATTAAGCAATCGATTGCTTGAATGATTGCTTATATTAAGCAATCGATGGCTTATATTGTCGCGATTGCTTATAAGCAATCGGTAAGGCATCATACGGCCCGAAATATTTAAATGAGCTAAACAATCTTAAGGACAAGCCATCATATAAGGCATCGATTGCTTAATGCGAGGCATCATTATAAGGCATCAATGGCTTAAATTAAGGCATCGATTGCTTAAATTAAGGCATCATATAATATTATGGTCCTGGACCATAAGTTTCGTTTCTTACGAAACGTTTTAAAAACTTGGGCAATTTCACCCATGAGCACTTACCTGGGTTATATTGGTTTGGTACACTATGGATTGTATATTTATTTCCTTTCATAAAGTTATTCAATCTGCAACATGCATCATTTCATAATTTAATGGCAAATAAGAACATTACTTCATAAACACATTTGTTGGAGAATGTTAATAAAAAGCCAAATTATTGAATTGTTCTTTAAATTGCCAGTTAATTATCAATTAATTAGGTTTCGTGTTTGTGAAACGTTTTAAAAATGTGTTAAACATATTTTTAGATCGTTTTAAACACGTTTTTAAAACGTATTTGAAACATCTTGTAAGACTAAATAATTTAAACATGGTTATTTTCACATTATATTAATTAACTTACTCCCAACCCACTTATGAGGTCCCTGAGGCCTTAATCCCAACTCACTTATGAGGTCCCTGATACCTAATTCCCATCTCACGTATGAGGTCCCTTATACCTAACTCCTATCTCACTTATGTGGAACCGATATTATCATCGTAAAAACGGTGATTAAATATTATTTGAGGCCTATATCCCAACTCACTTATGAGGTCCCTCAGGCCTTACTCCCAACTCACTCATGAGGTCCCTGATGAAAAAAAAGTTGTTTTAATTGATTTTTTTTTTTAAAAATATTTAAATAAAATAATAACCTAACTCCCATCTCACTTATGAAGAACCGATATCGTCATTGTTAGAGCGTGCTTAAATATTATTTGAGGCCTTAATCTCAACTCACTTATGAGGTCCCTGAGGCCTTAATCCCAACTCACTTATGAGGTCCCTGATACCTAACTCCTATCTCACTTATGAGGAACCGATATTATCATTGTAAAAACGGTGCTTTTAATATTATTTGAGGCCTTAATCCCAACTCACTTATGAGGTCCCGGAGGCCTTACTCCCAACTCACTTATGAGGTCCCTAATATATTTTTATTTTTTATTTTTTTTAATATTAAAATAAAATAATAACCTTACTCCCAACTCACTTATGAGGTCCCTGATGCCTTAATCCCAACTCACTTATGAGGTCCTTGAGGCCTTAATCCCAACTCACTTATGAGGTCCCTGAGGCCTTACTTCAAACTCACTTATGAGGTCCCTGATATTTTTTAAAGTTTTTTTTAAATATTAAAATAAAATAATAACCTTACTCCCACGTCACTTACGAGGTCCCGGTGGCCTTAATCCCAACTCACTTATGAGGTCCCTGATACCTAACTCCCATCTCACTTATGAGGAACCGATATTGTCATTGCAAAAGCGTGCTTAAATATTATTTGAGGCCTTAATCCCAACTCACTTATGAGGTCCCTGATAATATTTTTTTTAATCATTTATTTTTTTAAATATTAAAATAAAATAATAACCTTACTCCCACGTCACTTACGAGGTCCCGGAGGCCTTAATCCCAACTCACTTATGAGGTCCCTGATACCTAACTCCCATCTCACTTATGAGGAACCGATATTGTCATTGCAAAAGCGTGCTTAAATATTATTTGAGGCCTTAATCCCAACTCACTTATGAGGTCCCTGATAATATTTTTTTTTATTATTTATTTTTTTAAATATTAAAATAAAATAATAACCTTACTCCCAACTCACTTATGAGGTCCCTGAGGCCCTAATCCCAACTCACTTATGAGGTCCCTGATACCTAACTCCCATATCACTTATGAGGAATCGATATTGTCATTGCAAAAGCGTGCTTAAATATTATTTGAGGCCTTAATCCCAACTCACTTATGAGGTCCCGGAGACCTTACTCCCAACTCACTTATGAGGTCCCTGATAGTTTTTTGTATTATTTTTTAAATATTAAAATAAAATAATAACCTTACTCCCAACTCACTTACGAGGTCCCGGAGGCCTTAATCCCAACTCACTTATGAGGTCTCTGATACCGTGTTTTGCATTTAAGGGGTCTCGCACTACACGTTGAAAAGTGTCAAATTTACGCGTTTAGCACGATTTCCTCTATCCTTTCAGATGATCATATTTGGCAAACCAAACATCGAAAAAGATTGATTTTGCGCGATTTTACTTAAAATGTTGTCTAGTTTACAAAAAACATAAAATAAAAGCCGTTTGAAGCACTTGGTACATATATAGGTTATACACCACTAACTCTGCACGGGAACCAGCGAAATTCTTATTTTGGGACTATTTGATGTGGGCCATCTAGAAGAACTGCTCTAAAAACCTTAAAAATGGGCTAGAAATGTGTGCAAAATTGTGGAGATTTCAAATTGTTATGATACTAAGGGGGCTTTCCTCGCATTTCCGACAATTTAATTGAAATATGAAGAAAAATTAATCCGCGTACGTGATTTTCCCGCAAATTAGAGGAAATCGGGTTTACGGCAACTTGGACTTATTGGAAAAGACGGCGTTCCGCCATCATTACCTTCAATGATCTGAAAGTGGAAAATAGTCCAGGTCACGATATGCTGAAAATTGGATCATTTGTAGATTAAAGACCCTTCTTACTGCTGGTAAAGTTGGTTTATTCATCTAGGATTTCTAAATGTGGAAAAAATCAGCTCCAAAATGGCCATTTTCTCATTGAACACAGTGTATAAGGACGTTAGTGGTGTGTAACCTATAGAAACACCATTTAAATGGTTGCCAAATTCGACAAAACACTTTTAAAAAGCACGAAAATAAGAGCTGAGTTTATTTGATCTCCCTTATTATCATCTAATATAGTTTTCTAAACGTGTTTACAATGTTTTTGGATCAAAACGAGCCTTAATTTGGCAAAAAGACGCACGTATGCCTTACCAAAACTTTGCTCTTTCATGCTTATTTCTGTGATTTTCATAAGTTTTGGAAGTGAGCTTGAAGCTAAAATCGTACCATGTCACGAGATTCATTTTGTGGTGTCCTTTTCGAGCGGGGGGGGGGGGGCGTTCACTTTGGAAGTATAAATAAGGCTTCGAAATTCAATATAAACACTTTTTAAAAACCTAAATTCAATCAAAAGTTGCACATAAGAGACATAAAACACCGCGACATTTTTTCGTGTTTTGCATTTAAGGGGTCTCGCACTACACGTTGAAAAGTGTCAAATTTACGCGTTTAGCACGATTTCCTCTATCCTTTCAGATGATCATATTTGGCAAACCAAACATCGAAAAAGATTGATTTTGCGCGATTTTACTTAAAATGTTGTCTAGTTTACAAAAAACATAAAATAAAAGCCGTTTGAAGCACTTGGTACATATATAGAAACACCATTTAAATGGTTGCCAAATTCGACAAAACACTTTTAAAAAGCACGAAAATAAGAGCTGAGTTTATTTGATCTCCCTTATTATCATATAATATAGTTTTCTAAACGTGTTTACAATGTTTTTGGATCAAAACGAGCCTTAATTTGGCAAAAAGACGCGCGTATGCCTTACCAAAACCTTGCTCTTTCATGCTTATTTCTGTGATTTTCATAAGTTTTGGAAGTGAGCTTGAAGCTAAAATCGTACCATGTCACGAGATTCATTTTGTGGTGTCCTTTTCGAGCGGGGGGGGGGGGGCGTTCACTTTGGAAGTATAAATAAGGCTTCGAAATTCAATATAAACACTTTTTAAAAACCTAAATTCAATCAAAAGTTGCACATAAGAGACATAAAACACCGCGACATTTGTTCGTGTTTTGCATTTAAGGGGTCTCGCACTACACGTTGAAAAGTGTCAAATTTACGCGTTTAGCACGATTTCCTCTATCCTTTCAGATGATCATATTTGGCAAACCAAACATCGAAAAAGATTGATTTTGCGCGATTTTACTTAAAATGTTGTCTAGTTTACAAAAAACATAAAATAAAAGCCGTTTGA
Source organism: Ophiura sarsii (assembly GCA_035610835.1). Lineage (NCBI taxonomy): Eukaryota > Metazoa > Echinodermata > Ophiuroidea > Amphilepidida > Ophiuridae > Ophiura > Ophiura sarsii. Next base: position 36,728,245 of record CM069449.1, on the reverse strand, counting down.
AGCACTTGGTACATATATAGAAACACCATTTAAATGGTTGCCAAATTCGACAAAACACTTTTAAAAAGCACGAAAATAAGAGCTGAGTTTATTTGATCTCCCTTATTATCATCTAATATAGTTTTCTAAACGTGTTTACAATGTTTTTGGATCAAAACGAGCCTTAATTTGGCAAAAAGACGCGCGTATGCCTTACCAAAACCTTGCTCTTTCATGCTTATTTCTGTGATTTTCATAAGTTTTGGAAGTGAGCTTGAAGCTAAAATCGTACCATGTCACGAGATTCATTTTGTGGTGTCCTTTTCGAGCGGGGGGGGGGGGGCGTTCACTTTGGAAGTATAAATAAGGCTTCGAAATTCAATATAAACACTTTTTAAAAACCTAAATTCAATCAAAAGTTGCACATAAGAGACATAAAACACCGCGACATTTGTTCGTGTTTTGCATTTAAGGGGTCTCGCACTACACGTTGAAAAGTGTCAAATTTACGCGTTTAGCACGATTTCCTCTATCCTTTCAGATGATCATATTTGGCAAACCAAACATCGAAAAAGATTGATTTTGCGCGATTTTACTTAAAATGTTGTCTAGTTTACAAAAAACATCAAATAAAAGCCGTTTGAAGCACTTGGTACATATATAGAAACACCATTTAAATGGTTGCCAAATTCGACAAAACACTTTTAAAAAGCACGAAAATAAGAGCTGAGTTTATTTGATCTCCCTTATTATCATCTAATATAGTTTTCTAAACGTGTTTACAATGTTTTTGGATCAAAACGAGCCTTAATTTGGCAAAAAGACGCGCGTATGCCTTACCAAAACCTTGCTCTTTCATGCTTATTTCTGTGATTTTCATAAGTTTTGGAAGTGAGCTTGAAGCTAAAATCGTACCATGTCACGAGATTCATTTTGTGGTGTCCTTTTCGAGCGGGGGGGGGGGGCGTTCACTTTGGAAGTATAAATAAGGCTTCGAAATTCAATATAAACACTTTTTAAAAACCTAAATTCAATAAAAAGTTGCACATAAGAGACATAAAACACCGCGACATTTGTTCGTGTTTTGCATTTAAGGGGTCTCGCACTACACGTTGAAAAGTGTCAAATTTACGCGTTTAGCACGATTTCCTCTATCCTTTCAGATGATCATATTTGGCAAACCAAACATCGAAAAAGATTGATTTTGCGCGATTTTACTTAAAATGTTGTCTAGTTTACAAAAAACATAAAATAAAAGCCGTTTGAAGCACTTGGTACATATATAGGTTATACACCACTAACTCTGCACGGGAACCAGCGAAATTCTTATTTTGGGACTATTTGATGTGGGCCATCTAGAAGAACTGCTCTAAAAACCTTAAAAATGGGCTAGAAATGTGTGCAAAATTGTGGAGATTTCAAATTGTTATGATACTAAGGGGGCTTTCCTCGCATTTCCGACAATTTAATTGAAATATGAAGAAAAATTAATCCGCGTACGTGATTTTCCCGCAAATTAGAGGAAATCGGGTTTACGGCAACTTGGACTTATTGGAAAAGACGGCGTTCCGCCATCATTACCTTCAATGATCTGAAAGTGGAAAATAGTCCAGGTCACGATATGCTGAAAATTGGATCATTTGTAGATTAAAGACCCTTCTTACTGCTGGTAAAGTTGGTTTATTCATCTAGGATTTCTAAATGTGGAAAAAATCAGCTCCAAAATGGCCATTTTCTCATTGAACACAGTGTATAAGGACGTTAGTGGTGTGTAACCTATAGAAACACCATTTAAATGGTTGCCAAATTCGACAAAACACTTTTAAAAAGCACGAAAATAAGAGCTGAGTTTATTTGATCTCCCTTATTATCATCTAATATAGTTTTCTAAACGTGTTTACAATGTTTTTGGATCAAAACGAGCCTTAATTTGGCAAAAAGACGCGCGTATGCCTTACCAAAACTTTGCTCTTTCATGCTTATTTCTGTGATTTTCATAAGTTTTGGAAGTGAGCTTGAAGCTAAAATCGTACCATGTCACGAGATTCATTTTGTGGTGTCCTTTTCGAGCGGGGGGGGCGTTCACTTTGGAAGTATAAATAAGGCTTCGAAATTCAATATAAACACTTTTTAAAAACCTAAATTCAATCAAAAGTTGCACATAAAAGACATAAAACACCGCGACATTTTTTCGTGTTTTGCATTTAAGGGGTCTCGCACTACACGTTGAAAAGTGTCAAATTTACGCGTTTAGCACGATTTCCTCTATCCTTTCAGATGATCATATTTGGCAAACCAAACATCGAAAAAGATTGATTTTGCGCGATTTTACTTAAAATGTTGTCTAGTTTACAAAAAACATAAAATAAAAGCCGTTTGAAGCACTTGGTACATATATAGAAACACCATTTAAATGGTTGCCAAATTCGACAAAACACTTTTAAAAAGCACGAAAATAAGAGCTGAGTTTATTTGATCTCCCTTATTATCATCTAATATAGTTTTCTAAACGTGTTTACAATGTTTTTGGATCAAAACGAGCCTTAATTTGGCAAAAAGACGCGCGTATGCCTTACCAAAACCTTGCTCTTTCATGCTTATTTCTGTGATTTTCATAAGTTTTGGAAGTGAGCTTGAAGCTAAAATCGTACCATGTCACGAGATTCATTTTGTGGTGTCCTTTTCGAGCGGGGGGGGGGGCGTTCACTTTGGAAGTATAAATAAGGCTTCGAAATTCAATATAAACACTTTTTAAAAACCTAAATTCAATCAAAAGTTGCACATAAGAGACATAAAACACCGCGACATTTTTTCGTGTTTTGCATTTAAGGGGTCTCGCACTACACGTTGAAAAGTGTCAAATTTACGCGTTTAGCACGATTTCCTCTATCCTTTCAGATGATCATATTTGGCAAACCAAACATCGAAAAAGATTGATTTTGCGCGATTTTACTTAAAATGTTGTCTAGTTTACAAAAAACATAAAATAAAAGCCGTTTGAAGCACTTGGTACATATATAGGTTATACACCACTAACTCTGCACGGGAACCAGCGAAATTCTTATTTTGGGACTATTTGATGTGGGCCATCTAGAAGAACTGCTCTAAAAACCTTAAAAATGGGCTAGAAATGTGTGCAAAATTGTGGAGATTTCAAATTGTTATGATACTAAGGGGGCTTTCCTCGCATTTCCGACAATTTAATTGAAATATGAAGAAAAATTAATCCGCGTACGTGATTTTCCCGCAAATTAGAGGAAATCGGGTTTACGGCAACTTGGACTTATTGGAAAAGACGGCGTTCCGCCATCATTACCTTCAATGATCTGAAAGTGGAAAATAGTCCAGGTCACGATATGCTGAAAATTGGATCATTTGTAGATTAAAGACCCTTCTTACTGCTGGTAAAGTTGGTTTATTCATCTAGGATTTCTAAATGTGGAAAAAATCAGCTCCAAAATGGCCATTTTCTCATTGAACACAGTGTATAAGGACGTTAGTGGTGTGTAACCTATAGAAACACCATTTAAATGGTTGCCAAATTCGACAAAACACTTTTAAAAAGCACGAAAATAAGAGCTGAGTTTATTTGATCTCCCTTATTATCATCTAATATAGTTTTCTAAACGTGTTTACAATGTTTTTGGATCAAAACGAGCCTTAATTTGGCAAAAAGACGCGCGTATGCCTTACCAAAACTTTGCTCTTTCATGCTTATTTCTGTGATTTTCATAAGTTTTGGAAGTGAGCTTGAAGCTAAAATCGTACCATGTCACGAGATTCATTTTGTGGTGTCCTTTTCGAGCGGGGGGGGGGGGCGTTCACTTTGGAAGTATAAATAAGGCTTCGAAATTCAATATAAACACTTTTTAAAAACCTAAATTCAATCAAAAGTTGCACATAAAAGACATAAAACACCGCGACATTTTTTCGTGTTTTGCATTTAAGGGGTCTCGCACTACACGTTGAAAAGTGTCAAATTTACGCGTTTAGCACGATTTCCTCTATCCTTTCAGATGATCATATTTGGCAAACCAAACATCGAAAAAGATTGATTTTGCGCGATTTTACTTAAAATGTTGTCTAGTTTACAAAAAACATAAAATAAAAGCCGTTTGAAGCACTTGGTACATATATAGAAACACCATTTAAATGGTTGCCAAATTCGACAAAACACTTTTAAAAAGCACGAAAATAAGAGCTGAGTTTATTTGATCTCCCTTATTATCATCTAATATAGTTTTCTAAACGTGTTTACAATGTTTTTGGATCAAAACGAGCCTTAATTTGGCAAAAAGACGCGCGTATGCCTTACCAAAACCTTGCTCTTTCATGCTTATTTCTGTGATTTTCATAAGTTTTGGAAGTGAGCTTGAAGCTAAAATCGTACCATGTCACGAGATTCATTTTGTGGTGTCCTTTTCGAGCGGGGGGGGCGTTCACTTTGGAAGTATAAATAAGGCTTCGAAATTCAATATAAACACTTTTTAAAAACCTAAATTCAATCAAAAGTTGCACATAAGAGACATAAAACACCGCGACATTTTTTCGTGTTTTGCATTTAAGGGGTCTCGCACTACACGTTGAAAAGTGTCAAATTTACGCGTTTAGCACGATTTCCTCTATCCTTTCAGATGATCATATTTGGCAAACCAAACATCGAAAAAGATTGATTTTGCGCGATTTTACTTAAAATGTTGTCTAGTTTACAAAAAACATAAAATAAAAGCCGTTTGAAGCACTTGGTACATATATAGGTTATACACCACTAACTCTGCACGGGAACCAGCGAAATTCTTATTTTGGGACTATTTGATGTGGGCCATCTAGAAGAACTGCTCTAAAAACCTTAAAAATGGGCTAGAAATGTGTGCCAAATTGTGGAGATTTCAAATTGTTATGATACTAAGGGGGCTTTCCTCGCATTTCCGACAATTTAATTGAAATATGAAGAAAAATTAATCCGCGTACGTGATTTTCCCGCAAATTAGAGGAAATCGGGTTTACGGCAACTTGGACTTATTGGAAAAGACGGCGTTCCGCCATCATTACCTTCAATGATCTGAAAGTGGAAAATAGTCCAGGTCACGATATGCTGAAAATTGGATCATTTGTAGATTAAAGACCCTTCTTACTGCTGGTAAAGTTGGTTTATTCATCTAGGATTTCTAAATGTGGAAAAAATCAGCTCCAAAATGGCCATTTTCTCATTGAACACAGTGTATAAGGACGTTAGTGGTGTGTAACCTATAGAAACACCATTTAAATGGTTGCCAAATTCGACAAAACACTTTTAAAAAGCACGAAAATAAGAGCTGAGTTTATTTGATCTCCCTTATTATCATCTAATATAGTTTTCTAAACGTGTTTACAATGTTTTTGGATCAAAACGAGCCTTAATTTGGCAAAAAGACGCGCGTATGCCTTACCAAAACTTTGCTCTTTCATGCTTATTTCTGTGATTTTCATAAGTTTTGGAAGTGAGCTTGAAGCTAAAATCGTACCATGTCACGAGATTCATTTTGTGGTGTCCTTTTCGAGCGGGGGGGGGGGGGCGTTCACTTTGGAAGTATAAATAAGGCTTCGAAATTCAATATAAACACTTTTTAAAAACCTAAATTCAATCAAAAGTTGCACATAAAAGACATAAAACACCGCGACATTTTTTCGTGTTTTGCATTTAAGGGGTCTCGCACTACACGTTGAAAAGTGTCAAATTTACGCGTTTAGCACGATTTCCTCTATCCTTTCAGATGATCATATTTGGCAAACCAAACATCGAAAAAGATTGATTTTGCGCGATTTTACTTAAAATGTTGTCTAGTTTACAAAAAACATAAAATAAAAGCCGTTTGAAGCACTTGGTACATATATAGAAACACCATTTAAATGGTTGCCAAATTCGACAAAACACTTTTAAAAAGCACGAAAATAAGAGCTGAGTTTATTTGATCTCCCTTATTATCATCTAATATAGTTTTCTAAACGTGTTTACAATGTTTTTGGATCAAAACGAGCCTTAATTTGGCAAAAAGACGCGCGTATGCCTTACCAAAACCTTGCTCTTTCATGCTTATTTCTGTGATTTTCATAAGTTTTGGAAGTGAGCTTGAAGCTAAAATCGTACCATGTCACGAGATTCATTTTGTGGTGTCCTTTTCGAGCGGGGGGGGGGCGTTCACTTTGGAAGTATAAATAAGGCTTCGAAATTCAATATAAACACTTTTTAAAAACCTAAATTCAATCAAAAGTTGCACATAAGAGACATAAAACACCGCGACATTTTTTCGTGTTTTGCATTTAAGGGGTCTCGCACTACACGTTGAAAAGTGTCAAATTTACGCGTTTAGCACGATTTCCTCTATCCTTTCAGATGATCATATTTGGCAAACCAAACATCGAAAAAGATTGATTTTGCGCGATTTTACTTAAAATGTTGTCTAGTTTACAAAAAACATAAAATAAAAGCCGTTTGAAGCACTTGGTACATATATAGGTTATACACCACTAACTCTGCACGGGAACCAGCGAAATTCTTATTTTGGGACTATTTGATGTGGGCCATCTAGAAGAACTGCTCTAAAAACCTTAAAAATGGGCTAGAAATGTGTGCAAAATTGTGGAGATTTCAAATTGTTATGATACTAAGGGGGCTTTCCTCGCATTTCCGACAATTTAATTGAAATATGAAGAAAAATTAATCCGCGTACGTGATTTTCCCGCAAATTAGAGGAAATCGGGTTTACGGCAACTTGGACTTATTGGAAAAGACGGCGTTCCGCCATCATTACCTTCAATGATCTGAAAGTGGAAAATAGTCCAGGTCACGATATGCTGAAAATTGGATCATTTGTAGATTAAAGACCCTTCTTACTGCTGGTAAAGTTGGTTTATTCATCTAGGATTTCTAAATGTGGAAAAAATCAGCTCCAAAATGGCCATTTTCTCATTGAACACAGTGTATAAGGACGTTAGTGGTGTGTAACCTATAGAAACACCATTTAAATGGTTGCCAAATTCGACAAAACACTTTTAAAAAGAACGAAAATAAGAGCTGAGTTTATTTGATCTCCCTTATTATCATCTAATATAGTTTTCTAAACGTGTTTACAATGTTTTTGGATCAAAACGAGCCTTAATTTGGCAAAAAGACGCGCGTATGCCTTACCAAAACTTTGCTCTTTCATGCTTATTTCTGTGATTTTCATAAGTTTTGGAAGTGAGCTTGAAGCTAAAATCGTACCATGTCACGAGATTCATTTTGTGGTGTCCTTTTCGAGCGGGGGGGGGGGGGCGTTCACTTTGGAAGTATAAATAAGGCTTCGAAATTCAATATAAACACTTTTTAAAAACCTAAATTCAATCAAAAGTTGCACATAAAAGACATAAAACACCGCGACATTTTTTCGTGTTTTGCATTTAAGGGGTCTCACACTACACGTTGAAAAGTGTCAAATTTACGCGTTTAGCACGATTTCCTCTATCCTTTCAGATGATCATATTTGGCAAACCAAACATCGAAAAAGATTGATTTTGCGCGATTTTACTTAAAATGTTGTCTAGTTTACAAAAAACATAAAATAAAAGCCGTTTGAAGCACTTGGTACATATATAGAAACACCATTTAAATGGTTGCCAAATTCGACAAAACACTTTTAAAAAGCACGAAAATAAGAGCTGAGTTTTTTTGATCTCCCTTATTATCATCTAATATAGTTTTCTAAACGTGTTTACAATGTTTTTGGATCAAAACGAGCCTTAATTTGGCAAAAAGACGCGCGTATGCCTTACCAAAACCTTGCTCTTTCATGCTTATTTCTGTGATTTTCATAAGTTTTGGAAGTGAGCTTGAAGCTAAAATCGTACCATGTCACGAGATTCATTTTGTGGTGTCCTTTTCGAGCGGGGGGGGGGCGTTCACTTTGGAAGTATAAATAAGGCTTCGAAATTCAATATAAACACTTTTTAAAAACCTAAATTCAATAAAAAGTTGCACATAAGAGACATAAAACACCGCGACATTTGTTCGTGTTTTGCATTTAAGGGGTCTCGCACTACACGTTGAAAAGTGTCAAATTTACGCGTTTAGCACGATTTCCTCTATCCTTTCAGATGATCATATTTGGCAAACCAAACATCGAAAAAGATTGATTTTGCGCGATTTTACTTAAAATGTTGTCTAGTTTACAAAAAACATAAAATAAAAGCCGTTTGAAGCACTTGGTACATATATAGGTTATACACCACTAACTCTGCACGGGAACCAGCGAAATTCTTATTTTGGGACTATTTGATGTGGGCCATCTAGAAGAACTGCTCTAAAAACCTTAAAAATGGGCTAGAAATGTGTGCAAAATTGTGGAGATTTCAAATTGTTATGATACTAAGGGGGCTTTCCTCGCATTTCCGACAATTTAATTGAAATATGAAGAAAAATTAATCCGCGTACGTGATTTTCCCGCAAATTAGAGGAAATCGGGTTTACGGCAACTTGGACTTATTGGAAAAGACGGCGTTCCGCCATCATTACCTTCAATGATCTGAAAGTGGAAAATAGTCCAGGTCACGATATGCTGAAAATTGGATCATTTGTAGATTAAAGACCCTTCTTACTGCTGGTAAAGTTGGTTTATTCATCTAGGTTTTCTAAATGTGGAAAAAATCAGCTCCAAAATGGCCATTTTCTCATTGAACACAGTGTATAAGGACGTTAGTGGTGTGTAACCTATAGAAACACCATTTAAATGGTTGCCAAATTCGACAAAACACTTTTAAAAAGCACGAAAATAAGAGCTGAGTTTATTTGATCTCCCTTATTATCATCTAATATAGTTTTCTAAACGTGTTTACAATGTTTTTGGATCAAAACGAGCCTTAATTTGGCAAAAAGACGCGCGTATGCCTTACCAAAACTTTGCTCTTTCATGCTTATTTCTGTGATTTTCATAAGTTTTGGAAGTGAGCTTGAAGCTAAAATCGTACCATGTCACGAGATTCATTTTGTGGTGTCCTTTTCGAGCGGGGGGGGGGGGCGTTCACTTTGGAAGTATAAATAAGGCTTCGAAATTCAATATAAACACTTTTTAAAAACCTAAATTCAATAAAAAGTTGCACATAAGAGACATAAAACACCGCGACATTTTTTCGTGTTTTGCATTTAAGGGGTCTCGCACTACACGTTGAAAAGTGTCAAATTTACGCGTTTAGCACGATTTCCTCTATCCTTTCAGATGATCATATTTGGCAAACCAAACATCGAAAAAGATTGATTTTGCGCGATTTTACTTAAAATGTTGTCTAGTTTACAAAAAACATAAAATAAAAGCCGTTTGAAGCACTTGGTACATATATAGAAACACCATTTAAATGGTTGCCAAATTCGACAAAACACTTTTAAAAAGCACGAAAATAAGAGCTGAGTTTATTTGATCTCCCTTATTATCATCTAATATAGTTTTCTAAACGTGTTTACAATGTTTTTGGATCAAAACGAGCCTTAATTTGGCAAAAAGACGCGCGTATGCCTTACCAAAACTTTGCTCTTTCATGCTTATTTCTGTGATTTTCATAAGTTTTGGAAGTGAGCTTGAAGCTAAAATCGTACCATGTCACGAGATTCATTTTGTGGTGTCCTTTTCGAGCGGGGGGGGCGTTCACTTTGGAAGTATAAATAAGGCTTCGAAATTCAATATAAACACTTTTTAAAAACCTAAATTCAATCAAAAGTTGCACATAAGAGACATAAAACACCGCGACATTTTTTCGTGTTTTGCATTTAAGGGGTCTCGCACTACACGTTGAAAAGTGTCAAATTTACGCGTTTAGCACGATTTCCTCTATCCTTTCAGATGATCATATTTGGCAAACCAAACATCGAAAAAGATTGATTTTGCGCGATTTTACTTAAAATGTTGTCTAGTTTACAAAAAACATAAAATAAAAGCCGTTTGAAGCACTTGGTACATATATAGGTTATACACCACTAACTCTGCACGGGAACCAGCGAAATTCTTATTTTGGGACTATTTGATGTGGGCCATCTAGAAGAACTGCTCTAAAAACCTTAAAAATGGGCTAGAAATGTGTGCAAAATTGTGGAGATTTCAAATTGTTATGATACTAAGGGGGCTTTCCTCGCATTTCCGACAATTTAATTGAAATATGAAGAAAAATTAATCCGCGTACGTGATTTTCCCGCAAATTAGAGGAAATCGGGTTTACGGCAACTTGGACTTATTGGAAAAGACGGCGTTCCGCCATCATTACCTTCAATGATCTGAAAGTGGAAAATAGTCCAGGTCACGATATGCTGAAAATTGGATCATTTGTAGATTAAAGACCCTTCTTACTGCTGGTAAAGTTGGTTTATTCATCTAGGATTTCTAAATGTGGAAAAAATCAGCTCCAAAATGGCCATTTTCTCATTGAACACAGTGTATAAGGACGTTAGTGGTGTGTAACCTATAGAAACACCATTTAAATGGTTGCCAAATTCGACAAAACACTTTTAAAAAGAACGAAAATAAGAGCTGAGTTTATTTGATCTCCCTTATTATCATCTAATATAGTTTTCTAAACGTGTTTACAATGTTTTTGGATCAAAACGAGCCTTAATTTGGCAAAAAGACGCGCGTATGCCTTACCAAAACTTTGCTCTTTCATGCTTATTTCTGTGATTTTCATAAGTTTTGGAAGTGAGCTTGAAGCTAAAATCGTACCATGTCACGAGATTCATTTTGTGGTGTCCTTTTCGAGCGGGGGGGGGGGGCGTTCACTTTGGAAGTATAAATAAGGCTTCGAAATTCAATATAAACACTTTTTAAAAACCTAAATTCAATCAAAAGTTGCACATAAAAGACATAAAACACCGCGACATTTTTTCGTGTTTTGCATTTAAGGGGTCTCACACTACACGTTGAAAAGTGTCAAATTTACGCGTTTAGCACGATTTCCTCTATCCTTTCAGATGATCATATTTGGCAAACCAAACATCGAAAAAGATTGATTTTGCGCGATTTTACTTAAAATGTTGTCTAGTTTACAAAAAACATAAAATAAAAGCCGTTTGAAGCACTTGGTACATATATAGAAACACCATTTAAATGGTTGCCAAATTCGACAAAACACTTTTAAAAAGCACGAAAATAAGAGCTGAGTTTATTTGATCTCCCTTATTATCATCTAATATAGTTTTCTAAACGTGTTTACAATGTTTTTGGATCAAAACGAGCCTTAATTTGGCAAAAAGACGCGCGTATGCCTTACCAAAACCTTGCTCTTTCATGCTTATTTCTGTGATTTTCATAAGTTTTGGAAGTGAGCTTGAAGCTAAAATCGTACCATGTCACGAGATTCATTTTGTGGTGTCCTTTTCGAGCGGGGGGGGGGGCGTTCACTTTGGAAGTATAAATAAGGCTTCGAAATTCAATATAAACACTTTTTAAAAACCTAAATTCAATAAAAAGTTGCACATAAGAGACATAAAACACCGCGACATTTGTTCGTGTTTTGCATTTAAGGGGTCTCGCACTACACGTTGAAAAGTGTCAAATTTACGCGTTTAGCACGATTTCCTCTATCCTTTCAGATGATCATATTTGGCAAACCAAACATCGAAAAAGATTGATTTTGCGCGATTTTACTTAAAATGTTGTCTAGTTTACAAAAAACATAAAATAAAAGCCGTTTGAAGCACTTGGTACATATATAGAAACACCATTTAAATGGTTGCCAAATTCGACAAAACACTTTTAAAAAGCACGAAAATAAGAGCTGAGTTTATTTGATCTCCCTTATTATCATCTAATATAGTTTTCTAAACGTGTTTACAATGTTTTTGGATCAAAACGAGCCTTAATTTGGCAAAAAGACGCGCGTATGCCTTACCAAAACTTTGCTCTTTCATGCTTATTTCTGTGATTTTCATAAGTTTTGGAAGTGAGCTTGAAGCTAAAATCGTACCATGTCACGAGATTCATTTTGTGGTGTCCTTTTCGAGCGGGGGGGGGCGTTCACTTTGGAAGTATAAATAAGGCTTCGAAATTCAATATAAACACTTTTTAAAAACCTAAATTCAATCAAAAGTTGCACATAAAAGACATAAAACACCGCGACATTTTTTCGTGTTTTGCATTTAAGGGGTCTCGCACTACACGTTGAAAAGTGTCAAATTTACGCGTTTAGCACGATTTCCTCTATCCTTTCAGATGATCATATTTGGCAAACCAAACATCGAAAAAGATTGATTTTGCGCGATTTTACTTAAAATGTTGTCTAGTTTACAAAAAACATAAAATAAAAGCCGTTTGAAGCACTTGGTACATATATAGAAACACCATTTAAATGGTTGCCAAATTCGACAAAACACTTTTAAAAAGCACGAAAATAAGAGCTGAGTTTATTTGATCTCCCTTATTATCATCTAATATAGTTTTCTAAACGTGTTTACAATGTTTTTGGATCAAAACGAGCCTTAATTTGGCAAAAAGACGCGCGTATGCCTTACCAAAACCTTGCTCTTTCATGCTTATTTCTGTGATTTTCATAAGTTTTGGAAGTGAGCTTGAAGCTAAAATCGTACCATGTCACGAGATTCATTTTGTGGTGTCCTTTTCGAGCGGGGGGGGCGTTCACTTTGGAAGTATAAATAAGGCTTCGAAATTCAATATAAACACTTTTTAAAAACCTAAATTCAATAAAAAGTTGCACATAAGAGACATAAAACACCGCGACATTTTTTCGTGTTTTGCATTTAAGGGGTCTCGCACTACACGTTGAAAAGTGTCAAATTTACGCGTTTAGCACGATTTCCTCTATCCTTTCAGATGATCATATTTGGCAAACCAAACATCGAAAAAGATTGATTTTGCGCGATTTTACTTAAAATGTTGTCTAGTTTACAAAAAACATAAAATAAAAGCCGTTTGAAGCACTTGGTACATATATAGGTTATACACCACTAACTCTGCACGGGAACCAGCGAAATTCTTATTTTGGGACTATTTGATGTGGGCCATCTAGAAGAACTGCTCTAAAAACCTTAAAAATGGGCTAGAAATGTGTGCAAAATTGTGGAGATTTCAAATTGTTATGATACTAAGGGGGCTTTCCTCGCATTTCCGACAATTTAATTGAAATATGAAGAAAAATTAATCCGCGTACGTGATTTTCCCGCAAATTAGAGGAAATCGGGTTTACGGCAACTTGGACTTATTGGAAAAGACGGCGTTCCGCCATCATTACCTTCAATGATCTGAAAGTGGAAAATAGTCCAGGTCACGATATGCTGAAAATTGGATCATTTGTAGATTAAAGACCCTTCTTACTGCTGGTAAAGTTGGTTTATTCATCTAGGTTTTCTAAATGTGGAAAAAATCAGCTCCAAAATGGCCATTTTCTCATTGAACACAGTGTATAAGGACGTTAGTGGTGTGTAACCTATAGAAACACCATTTAAATGGTTGCCAAATTCGACAAAACACTTTTAAAAAGCACGAAAATAAGAGCTGAGTTTATTTGATCTCCCTTATTATCATCTAATATAGTTTTCTAAACGTGTTTACAATGTTTTTGGATCAAAACGAGCCTTAATTTGGCAAAAAGACGCGCGTATGCCTTACCAAAACTTTGCTCTTTCATGCTTATTTCTGTGATTTTCATAAGTTTTGGAAGTGAGCTTGAAGCTAAAATCGTACCATGTCACGAGATTCATTTTGTGGTGTCCTTTTCGAGCGGGGGGGGGGGGGGGGCGTTCACTTTGGAAGTATAAATAAGGCTTCGAAATTCAATATAAACACTTTTTAAAAACCTAAATTCAATAAAAAGTTGCACATAAGAGACATAAAACACCGCGACATTTTTTCGTGTTTTGCATTTAAGGGGTCTCGCACTACACGTTGAAAAGTGTCAAATTTACGCGTTTAGCACGATTTCCTCTATCCTTTCAGATGATCATATTTGGCAAACCAAACATCGAAAAAGATTGATTTTGCGCGATTTTACTTAAAATGTTGTCTAGTTTACAAAAAACATAAAATAAAAGCCGTTTGAAGCACTTGGTACATATATAGAAACACCATTTAAATGGTTGCCAAATTCGACAAAACACTTTTAAAAAGCACGAAAATAAGAGCTGAGTTTATTTGATCTCCCTTATTATCATCTAATATAGTTTTCTAAACGTGTTTACAATGTTTTTGGATCAAAACGAGCCTTAATTTGGCAAAAAGACGCGCGTATGCCTTACCAAAACTTTGCTCTTTCATGCTTATTTCTGTGATTTTCATAAGTTTTGGAAGTGAGCTTGAAGCTAAAATCGTACCATGTCACGAGATTCATTTTGTGGTGTCCTTTTCGAGCGGGGGGGGGGGCGTTCACTTTGGAAGTATAAATAAGGCTTCGAAATTCAATATAAACACTTTTTAAAAACCTAAATTCAATCAAAAGTTGCACATAAAAGACATAAAACACCGCGACATTTTTTCGTGTTTTGCATTTAAGGGGTCTCACACTACACGTTGAAAAGTGTCAAATTTACGCGTTTAGCACGATTTCCTCTATCCTTTCAGATGATCATATTTGGCAAACCAAACATCGAAAAAGATTGATTTTGCGCGATTTTACTTAAAATGTTGTCTAGTTTACAAAAAACATAAAATAAAAGCCGTTTGAAGCACTTGGTACATATATAGAAACACCATTTAAATGGTTGCCAAATTCGACAAAACACTTTTAAAAAGCACGAAAATAAGAGCTGAGTTTATTTGATCTCCCTTATTATCATCTAATATAGTTTTCTAAACGTGTTTACAATGTTTTTGGATCAAAACGAGCCTTAATTTGGCAAAAAGACGCGCGTATGCCTTACCAAAACCTTGCTCTTTCATGCTTATTTCTGTGATTTTCATAAGTTTTGGAAGTGAGCTTGAAGCTAAAATCGTACCATGTCACGAGATTCATTTTGTGGTGTCCTTTTCGAGCGGGGGGGGGGGGCGTTCACTTTGGAAGTATAAATAAGGCTTCGAAATTCAATATAAACACTTTTTAAAAACCTAAATTCAATAAAAAAGTTGCACATAAGAGACATAAAACACCGCGACATTTGTTCGTGTTTTGCATTTAAGGGGTCTCGCACTACACGTTGAAAAGTGTCAAATTTACGCGTTTAGCACGATTTCCTCTATCCTTTCAGATGATCATATTTGGCAAACCAAACATCGAAAAAGATTGATTTTGCGCGATTTTACTTAAAATGTTGTCTAGTTTACAAAAAACATAAAATAAAAGCCGTTTGAAGCACTTGGTACATATATAGAAACACCATTTAAATGGTTGCCAAATTCGACAAAACACTTTTAAAAAGCACGAAAATAAGAGCTGAGTTTATTTGATCTCCCTTATTATCATCTAATATAGTTTTCTAAACGTGTTTACAATGTTTTTGGATCAAAACGAGCCTTAATTTGGCAAAAAGACGCGCGTATGCCTTACCAAAACTTTGCTCTTTCATGCTTATTTCTGTGATTTTCATAAGTTTTGGAAGTGAGCTTGAAGCTAAAATCGTACCATGTCACGAGATTCATTTTGTGGTGTCCTTTTCGAGCGGGGGGGGGCGTTCACTTTGGAAGTATAAATAAGGCTTCGAAATTCAATATAAACACTTTTTAAAAACCTAAATTCAATCAAAAGTTGCACATAAAAGACATAAAACACCGCGACATTTTTTCGTGTTTTGCATTTAAGGGGTCTCGCACTACACGTTGAAAAGTGTCAAATTTACGCGTTTAGCACGATTTCCTCTATCCTTTCAGATGATCATATTTGGCAAACCAAACATCGAAAAAGATTGATTTTGCGCGATTTTACTTAAAATGTTGTCTAGTTTACAAAAAACATAAAATAAAAGCCGTTTGAAGCACTTGGTACATATATAGAAACACCATTTAAATGGTTGCCAAATTCGACAAAACACTTTTAAAAAGCACGAAAATAAGAGCTGAGTTTATTTGATCTCCCTTATTATCATCTAATATAGTTTTCTAAACGTGTTTACAATGTTTTTGGATCAAAACGAGCCTTAATTTGGCAAAAAGACGCGCGTATGCCTTACCAAAACCTTGCTCTTTCATGCTTATTTCTGTGATTTTCATAAGTTTTGGAAGTGAGCTTGAAGCTAAAATCGTACCATGTCACGAGATTCATTTTGTGGTGTCCTTTTCGAGCGGGGGGGGCGTTCACTTTGGAAGTATAAATAAGGCTTCGAAATTCAATATAAACACTTTTTAAAAACCTAAATTCAATCAAAAGTTGCACATAAGAGACATAAAACACCGCGACATTTTTTCGTGTTTTGCATTTAAGGGGTCTCGCACTACACGTTGAAAAGTGTCAAATTTACGCGTTTAGCACGATTTCCTCTATCCTTTCAGATGATCATATTTGGCAAACCAAACATCGAAAAAGATTGATTTTGCGCGATTTTACTTAAAATGTTGTCTAGTTTACAAAAAACATAAAATAAAAGCCGTTTGAAGCACTTGGTACATATATAGGTTATACACCACTAACTCTGCACGGGAACCAGCGAAATTCTTATTTTGGGACTATTTGATGTGGGCCATCTAGAAGAACTGCTCTAAAAACCTTAAAAATGGGCTAGAAATGTGTGCAAAATTGTGGAGATTTCAAATTGTTATGATACTAAGGGGGCTTTCCTCGCATTTCCGACAATTTAATTGAAATATGAAGAAAAATTAATCCGCGTACGTGATTTTCCCGCAAATTAGAGGAAATCGGGTTTACGGCAACTTGGACTTATTGGAAAAGACGGCGTTCCGCCATCATTACCTTCAATGATCTGAAAGTGGAAAATAGTCCAGGTCACGATATGCTGAAAATTGGATCATTTGTAGATTAAAGACCCTTCTTACTGCTGGTAAAGTTGGTTTATTCATCTAGGATTTCTAAATGTGGAAAAAATCAGCTCCAAAATGGCCATTTTCTCATTGAACACAGTGTATAAGGACGTTAGTGGTGTGTAACCTATAGAAACACCATTTAAATGGTTGCCAAATTCGACAAAACACTTTTAAAAAGAACGAAAATAAGAGCTGAGTTTATTTGATCTCCCTTATTATCATCTAATATAGTTTTCTAAACGTGTTTACAATGTTTTTGGATCAAAACGAGCCTTAATTTGGCAAAAAGACGCGCGTATGCCTTACCAAAACTTTGCTCTTTCATGCTTATTTCTGTGATTTTCATAAGTTTTGGAAGTGAGCTTGAAGCTAAAATCGTACCATGTCACGAGATTCATTTTGTGGTGTCCTTTTCGAGCGGGGGGGGGGGCGTTCACTTTGGAAGTATAAATAAGGCTTCGAAATTCAATATAAACACTTTTTAAAAACCTAAATTCAATCAAAAGTTGCACATAAAAGACATAAAACACCGCGACATTTTTTCGTGTTTTGCATTTAAGGGGTCTCACACTACACGTTGAAAAGTGTCAAATTTACGCGTTTAGCACGATTTCCTCTATCCTTTCAGATGATCATATTTGGCAAACCAAACATCGAAAAAGATTGATTTTGCGCGATTTTACTTAAAATGTTGTCTAGTTTACAAAAAACATAAAATAAAAGCCGTTTGAAGCACTTGGTACATATATAGAAACACCATTTAAATGGTTGCCAAATTCGACAAAACACTTTTAAAAAGCACGAAAATAAGAGCTGAGTTTATTTGATCTCCCTTATTATCATCTAATATAGTTTTCTAAACGTGTTTACAATGTTTTTGGATCAAAACGAGCCTTAATTTGGCAAAAAGACGCGCGTATGCCTTACCAAAACCTTGCTCTTTCATGCTTATTTCTGTGATTTTCATAAGTTTTGGAAGTGAGCTTGAAGCTAAAATCGTACCATGTCACGAGATTCATTTTGTGGTGTCCTTTTCGAGCGGGGGGGGGGGGGGGCGTTCACTTTGGAAGTATAAATAAGGCTTCGAAATTCAATATAAACACTTTTTAAAAACCTAAATTCAATAAAAAGTTGCACATAAGAGACATAAAACACCGCGACATTTGTTCGTGTTTTGCATTTAAGGGGTCTCGCACTACACGTTGAAAAGTGTCAAATTTACGCGTTTAGCACGATTTCCTCTATCCTTTCAGATGATCATATTTGGCAAACCAAACATCGAAAAAGATTGATTTTGCGCGATTTTACTTAAAATGTTGTCTAGTTTACAAAAAACATAAAATAAAAGCCGTTTGAAGCACTTGGTACATATATAGGTTATACACCACTAACTCTGCACGGGAACCAGCGAAATTCTTATTTTGGGACTATTTGATGTGGGCCATCTAGAAGAACTGCTCTAAAAACCTTAAAAATGGGCTAGAAATGTGTGCAAAATTGTGGAGATTTCAAATTGTTATGATACTAAGGGGGCTTTCCTCGCATTTCCGACAATTTAATTGAAATATGAAGAAAAATTAATCCGCGTACGTGATTTTCCCGCAAATTAGAGGAAATCGGGTTTACGGCAACTTGGACTTATTGGAAAAGACGGCGTTCCGCCATCATTACCTTCAATGATCTGAAAGTGGAAAATAGTCCAGGTCACGATATGCTGAAAATTGGATCATTTGTAGATTAAAGACCCTTCTTACTGCTGGTAAAGTTGGTTTATTCATCTAGGTTTTCTAAATGTGGAAAAAATCAGCTCCAAAATGGCCATTTTCTCATTGAACACAGTGTATAAGGACGTTAGTGGTGTGTAACCTATAGAAACACCATTTAAATGGTTGCCAAATTCGACAAAACACTTTTAAAAAGCACGAAAATAAGAGCTGAGTTTATTTGATCTCCCTTATTATCATCTAATATAGTTTTCTAAACGTGTTTACAATGTTTTTGGATCAAAACGAGCCTTAATTTGGCAAAAAGACGCGCGTATGCCTTACCAAAACTTTGCTCTTTCATGCTTATTTCTGTGATTTTCATAAGTTTTGGAAGTGAGCTTGAAGCTAAAATCGTACCATGTCACGAGATTCATTTTGTGGTGTCCTTTTCGAGCGGGGGGGGGGGGCGTTCACTTTGGAAGTATAAATAAGGCTTCGAAATTCAATATAAACACTTTTTAAAAACCTAAATTCAATAAAAAGTTGCACATAAGAGACATAAAACACCGCGACATTTTTTCGTGTTTTGCATTTAAGGGGTCTCGCACTACACGTTGAAAAGTGTCAAATTTACGCGTTTAGCACGATTTCCTCTATCCTTTCAGATGATCATATTTGGCAAACCAAACATCGAAAAAGATTGATTTTGCGCGATTTTACTTAAAATGTTGTCTAGTTTACAAAAAACATAAAATAAAAGCCGTTTGAAGCACTTGGTACATATATAGAAACACCATTTAAATGGTTGCCAAATTCGACAAAACACTTTTAAAAAGCACGAAAATAAGAGCTGAGTTTATTTGATCTCCCTTATTATCATCTAATATAGTTTTCTAAACGTGTTTACAATGTTTTTGGATCAAAACGAGCCTTAATTTGCCAAAAAGACGCGCGTATGCCTTACCAAAACCTTGCTCTTTCATGCTTATTTCTGTGATTTTCATAAGTTTTGGAAGTGAGCTTGAAGCTAAAATCGTACCATGTCACGAGATTCATTTTGTGGTGTCCTTTTCGAGCGGAGGGGGGGGGGGCGTTCACTTTGGAAGTATAAATAAGGCTTCGAAATTCAATATAAACACTTTTTAAAAACCTAAATTCAATCAAAAGTTGCACATTAGAGACATAAAACACCGCGACATTTGTTCGTGTTTTGCATTTAAGGGGTCTCGCACTATACGTTGAAAAGTGTCAAATTTACGCGTTTAGCACGATTTCCTCTATCCTTTCAGATGATCATATTTGGCAAACCAAACATCGAAAAAGATTGATTTTGCGCGATTTTACTTAAAATGTTGTCTAGTTTACAAAAAACATAAAATAAAAGCCGTTTGAAGCACTTGGTACATATATAGGTTATACACCACTAACTCTGCACGGGAACCAGCGAAATTCTTATTTTGGGACTATTTGATGTGGGCCATCTAGAAGAACTGCTCTAAAAACCTTAAAAATGGGCTAGAAATGTGTGCAAAATTGTGGAGATTTCAAATTGTTATGATACTAAGGGGGCTTTCCTCGCATTTCCGACAATTTAATTGAAATATGAAGAAAAATTAATCCGCGTACGTGATTTTCCCGCAAATTAGAGGAAATCGGGTTTACGGCAACTTGGACTTATTGGAAAAGACGGCGTTCCGCCATCAATCGGGTTTACGGCAACTTGGACTTATTGGAAAAGACGGCGTTCCGCCATCATTACCTTCAATGATCTGAAAGTGGAAAATAGTCCAGGTCACGATATGCTGAAAATTGGATCATTTGTAGATTAAAGACCCTTCTTACTGCTGGTAAAGTTGGTTTATTCATCTAGGATTTCTAAATGTGGAAAAAATCAGCTCCAAAATGGCCATTTTCTCATTGAACACAGTGTATAAGGACGTTAGTGGTGTGTAACCTATAGAAACACCATTTAAATGGTTGCCAAATTCGACAAAACACTTTTAAAAAGAACGAAAATAAGAGCCTAATTTGAGATCACCAGACGCTCGATAGGCTAAGATATTTAAACTTCAATTTGATTCGCAAAGCCCAAAAGATATTAGGCCATTTTGGGTAAATTGGAACCATATACACCTTGGATGCTGTCTCAGTGTAGTGATATTAATCTCATAATTATAAAGTTACTTTTTAAAAAAGTGCCACTTTTGAAAAAAACAAACATCTTTTTGTGGAAATGTGATTGTTTGTTTTTGTGGGAAAAGTAAACATGACATTGGAAAGAAGGAACTTTGTGTGAGTAGCCAAGCGTTTTACCCTTTCATAAATGTTTACAATTCTCAAAACGCTCATTTGTGTGTGAAGTTATGTGCATAAAGGTTTTCTAATATAAGGGGGGGGGGGACTTACTTTTTTTGACCCCTTAATCTTGAATTTGTAGATTTGAATCTAGGATTCTGGTTTTTTTTAAACTGAAGAATGCGCATATAAATACATGCACAATTAATCAAATGCGTTTAGTATTTCGGGGAATATATTGGGTTACTATGATCTTGTTTGGGATTTACTGTATAAAAGTAGTTATATACAAACATGTACAAATAGTTTGGTCGCATCTTCCATAGAACAGCATTGCACGCACAGATAACTCGTCTACTTCATGTCAATCGGCTATCATACATTACTTCCGCATACCTTGCGCTGATTAGTTTTAATACAAGATGCTCAGTCACTATGGTGAACAGAATTTAATAAGATTAATTTTGATATGTTTTCGAAAGTGACACTATTTTGTCGAATATACACGTGGGATGCTAATCCCGTTAGGTGTTATCTCATGAAGATAGCAAACTGATATTGAAGTGACACTATTTTGTCGAATAAACACGTAGGATGCAATCACGTTAAATGTTATCTCATGAAGAAAGCATACTAATATAACGACCTGTCGCGGAAAATAAATGTGTGCCATTACTATGTGTGCTATTATGCGCATGTCACACTACATTCACACGAGGCATTACTATGTGTGCTAAGTTAGCCGGGAAGTTAGCACAGTAATGTAATGCCACATGAGTGACTATGCGCTATCGTCAGTAGATAGCGCATAGTCACATGTGGCATTACTATGTGCTATTTTAGTAGACAGCGCATGCGTCACATGTGGCATTACTAGTATTATGTGTGCAACTTTTTAATTCAATGTGTGCTACATGTATCCTTCAGTTAGATAGCGCATGTATCACGTGTAAATGTGTTCTATTCAGTAGAATACTAACGTTAGAGACGGTTATAGCATATAATAATAATAATACATTTTAATAATAATAACACACAGCGCATAAAGCAACGGCACCAATGCGCTTTACAAACAAATGATCAATATCTTAAAAAACTACACATACATTAAAACACATGATAAAAAGATTATAAATATATTCAATGCAAAGAACACCTCAAAAAATACAAACAATTTTGTTAAAACAGCCATAGGAGAAAAATACAGTCAGCTGCTATTGATAAAAATATTGCGATTTAAAAGTCAATAAAACCGTCAATTATGACAAGTTATATGTAGTTTAAAAAAAAAAAACGTCTCACAGGGCCGGGCAGGCCAGAGAAGTGCTCCCGCCGCGCGGTCACAATCAGGCGAGGTGTTTCGTAAAGCGGTATTATTGTGGTTTTTTTTTTAATTATCGTCCAGTCCGGGAACATTAAAATCAAATCACATCACACTTTTTTGGATACTGTGTATCGTCAATATCAATATTGTCTGCTTGATCTTACCATGGGATACCAAAGAATGCCTCCGCGGCCGGCTAGAACATCGCCGGGGAACTTTTCCTAATGGTGCCCTCACATGTATCCGTGTGAGCTGGGCGGCCCCTTACCGTCTTATAGAAAAACAACAGAGTCCAACACGGTGACCCATCAGCAAAAAATGTCAACGGCCGCATTTTTATTTTTTTTGTCACCGGGTTCATACTGTTCTATACCGGGTCCTTATCGGCCTGGAACCGGGCTCATACCACCTCCTCACCAGGTCCTCACCGGCCGAAACGCTTGGGTACCGACCGAACCGCCTTGATAACGTCATCAAACTACCCTGTATAAGCTGAGCGCTCAAGCTCCCCGCTTCGCTCTCATTCCGGGAATCTCTGTAAAATACATTTGCCCTCACATGTATCCGTGTGAGCTGACCGGCCCATTACCGTGTGACAAATTAGTGCAGACGGCGGCACACGGTGATGTCACACGGTGGGCCGTTTCCCGTCCGTTGAACACGTTGCCGGGGACATTGACGGCCATCCGCGCCCGGCAGGACCCGGCAGGAGTTTTGAGCATGTTCAAAATTCCTGCCGGGTCCTGCCGGGTGAGCAAAAGCGGCGGCAAACGGTGAGAGCCCGGTTTGAGGACGGTATAAAGACGGCACACCCGTTTCGCGCCCGTTCGCAGGGCGGTAATGGTAGGCGGCCACCTTACCGTCTAATAGAAAAACAACAGAGTCCAAATAATCACTAAAAATGTCAACGGGCGCATTAATTTTTTGTTGTGGCCACCGGGTCCATAACGTTATATACAGGGTCTTTACCGGGTCCTCACCGGCCGTGTACCGGGCTCACCGTCCTCATACATTTCTAGCTTACCGTTCTCACCGGGTGCATAACACCTCCTCACCAGGTCCTCGGTCCATACCGTTCTACACCGGGTCTGTCCCGGGTTCTCACCGGCCTTGTCCCGGGATCACCGGCCTCATACAGTTCTAGCTTACCGTTCTCACCGTGTCCTCACCGTGTGCATACCACCTCCATACCGGTTCCTAACCGGTCGAAACGCCTGGGTACCGGCCGAAACGTCTTGATTACATCATCAAACCGCCCTTTTCAAGCTAAGCGCTCAAGCTCGCCGCTTCATTTGCATTCCGGAATTCGTACGACCAACATCTATGATAAATGTAAAAGTGCTAAATCATCTCACTCTTTCGAGAGCTTTAAGAGGGACGGCTCTTCTAAGAAGTGAAGTTTACTCTTTTCAGAGTGATTTGTCACTCTTTTAAGAGTAATTTCCACTCTTTTCAGAGTGATTTCCACTCTTTTCAGATTGAGTTTAACTCTTTTTAGAGTGAAAATGGCTCTTTTTTAAGAGTGAACTTCACTCCAAAAAAAGAGCTGTTCCTCCTAGAGCTCTCAAAAGAGTGAGTTTTAGCTCATTTACATTTAGAGAGTTGTAACATGCCTGCTGAGAGTCCGTTCCGCGAACGGTTACTAGGCTGCATGCGGCCATTCGCAGCCCGTCGCTAAGATGGTCGACGTTCACCACTGTCCATCACCGCTCTGCGAATGGGCGCGAAACGGGTGCGAAACGGGTGCGAAACGAGTGCGAAACGAGTGCGAACGGGTGCGCCGTCCTTATACCGTCTTCATACCGGGCTCTCATCGTTCGCCGCCGCTTTTACTCACCCGCCAGGAGTTTTGAGCATGTTCAAAACTCCGGTGGCCGGCGAAGTCCCCTGAACGTGTTCAACGGACGGGAAACGGCCCACCGTGTGTGCCGCCGTCCGCACCCATTTTTCACACGGTAAGGGGCCGCTCAGCACACGGATACATGTGAGGGCCCCATAAGGCTTTTATGGAGCCCGGGGACAGATTATACTGTTGATTAGCGCATGACAAGAAGTTCTGTCACTTGCAATGCAGTACATACTCAATAGGAACTTGTCAACGATTTTGGTGGACAAACCAAAGAAATCGCACGCATGCGTAGAAAAAAAATAAAGTCCCCTTCTAGGTTAGAGGGCAGTAGAGGGCCTTTTCGATTTTCAGACGATGCCGGACGTACGAATATTTGATAGGTTTCATTCGGTGGGGGGACGTTAGGATCCGTCCGCCACTGAATACCGTACGGTTTCGTCAATGTTTATACGAACCCATTTCACTCTCAGTTTAAAATGTTGAAAAGCATCATGTCAGGTATAACAGCGATTATTTTATACTCTTGAATCTTGTGCGTACAATGATTCTATACATGTGACACCGGACAGAAGAGATTCATCATTGACTTGTTGAGCACTAACTACACGGTAAATGCAAGAGGTCCGCGTTACTATATTTGTATCAATATTTTTCAACTTTTCCGTGCCGATAATACTAATTGGTCAACATTTTGGCTTCATGTTTAATCCACGGTTCAAATAACCGATGCCTATAAAAAACAAAAAACGATTTAGTCTTTGGATCATCCGCAAATGAGCTTCATGTTTAATCCACGGTTCAAATAACCGATGCCTATAAAAAACAAATACGATTTAGTCTTTGGATCGCCGCAAATGAGCTGTCCAAAGCGCGGGGGGGGGGGCGGGGTGTGTACGAAAATCATACGTAGCCTGTGCCTCCCACGTTTGATTTTGGTAGGAGAAACATACGTGTATAAACACTTTTTAAAAACCTAAATTCAATCAAAAGTTCCACATAAGAGATATAAAACACCGCGACATTTGTTCGTGTTTTGCATTTAAGGGGTCTCGCACTACACGTTGAAAAGTGTCAAATTTACGCGTTTAGCACGATTTCCTCTATCCTTTCAGATGATCATATTTGGCAAACCAAACATCGAAAAAGATTGATTTTGCGCGATTTTACTTAAAATGTTGTCTAGTTTACAAAAAACATAAAATAAAAGCCGTTTGAAGCACTTGGTACATATATAGGTTATACACCACTAACTCTGCACGGGAACCAGCGAAATTCTTATTTTGGGACTATTTGATGTGGGCCATCTAGAAGAACTGCTCTAAAAACCTTAAAAATGGGCTAGAAATGTGTGCAAAATTGTGGAGATTTCAAATTGTTATGATACTAAGGGGGCTTTCCTCGCATTTCCGACAATTTAATTGAAATATGAAGAAAAATTAATCCGCGTACGTGATTTTCCCGCAAATTAGAGGAAATCGGGTTTACGGCAACTTGGACTTATTGGAAAAGACGGCGTTCCGCCATCATTACCTTCAATGATCTGAAAGTGGAAAATAGTCCAGGTCACGATATGCTGAAAATTGGATCATTTGTAGATTAAAGACCCTTCTTACTGCTGGTAAAGTTGGTTTATTCATCTAGGATTTCTAAATGTGGAAAAAATCAGCTCCAAAATGGCCATTTTCTCATTGAACACAGTGTATAAGGACGTTAGTGGTGTGTAACCTATAGAAACACCATTTAAATGGTTGCCAAATTCGACAAATCACTTTTAAAAAGCACGAAAATAAGAGCTGAGTTTATTTGATCTCCCTTATTATCATCTAATATAGTTTTCTAAACGTGTTTACAATGTTTTTGGATCAAAACGAGCCTTAATTTGGCAAAAAGACGCGCGTATGCCTTACCAAAACTTTGCTCTTTCATGCTTATTTCTGTGATTTTCATAAGTTTTGGAAGTGAGCTTGAAGCTAAAATCGTACCATGTCACGAGATTCATTTTGTGGTGTCCTTTTCGAGCGGGGGGGGGGCGTTCACTTTGGAAGTATAAATAAGGCTTCGAAATTCAATATAAACACTTTTTAAAAACCTAAATTCAATCAAAAGTTGCACATAAAAGACATAAAACACCGCGACATTTTTTCGTGTTTTGCATTTAAGGGGTCTCGCACTACACGTTGAAAAGTGTCAAATTTACGCGTTTAGCACGATTTCCTCTATCCTTTCAGATGATCATATTTGGCAAACCAAACATCGAAAAAGATTGATTTTGCGCGATTTTACTTAAAATGTTGTCTAGTTTACAAAAAACATAAAATAAAAGCCGTTTGAAGCACTTGGTACATATATAGAAACACCATTTAAATGGTTGCCAAATTCGACAAAACACTTTTAAAAAGCACGAAAATAAGAGCTGAGTTTATTTGATCTCCCTTAATATCATCTAATATAGTTTTCTAAACGTGTTTACAATGTTTTTGGATCAAAACGAGCCTTAATTTGGCAAAAAGACGCGCGTATGCCTTACCAAAACCTTGCTCTTTCATGCTTATTTCTGTGATTTTCATAAGTTTTGGAAGTGAGCTTGAAGCTAAAATCGTACCATGTCACGAGATTCATTTTGTGGTGTCCTTTTCGAGCGGGGGGGGGGGGCGTTCACTTTGGAAGTATAAATAAGGCTTCGAAATTCAATATAAACACTTTTTAAAAACCTAAATTCAATCAAAAGTTGCACATAAGAGACATAAAACACCGCGACATTTTTTCGTGTTTTGCATTTAAGGGGTCTCGCACTACACGTTGAAAAGTGTCAAATTTACGCGTTTAGCACGATTTCCTCTATCCTTTCAGATGATCATATTTGGCAAACCAAACATCGAAAAAGATTGATTTTGCGCGATTTTACTTAAAATGTTGTCTAGTTTACAAAAAACATAAAATAAAAGCCGTTTGAAGCACTTGGTACATATATAGGTTATACACCACTAACTCTGCACGGGAACCAGCGAAATTCTTATTTTGGGACTATTTGATGTGGGCCATCTAGAAGAACTGCTCTAAAAACCTTAAAAATGGGCTAGAAATGTGTGCAAAATTGTGGAGATTTCAAATTGTTATGATACTAAGGGGGCTTTCCTCGCATTTCCGACAATTTAATTGAAATATGAAGAAAAATTAATCCGCGTACGTGATTTTCCCGCAAATTAGAGGAAATCGGGTTTACGGCAACTTGGACTTATTGGAAAAGACGGCGTTCCGCCATCATTACCTTCAATGATCTGAAAGTGGAAAATAGTCCAGGTCACGATATGCTGAAAATTGGATCATTTGTAGATTAAAGACCCATCTTACTGCTGGTAAAGTTGGTTTATTCATCTAGGATTTCTAAATGTGGAAAAAATCAGCTCCAAAATGGCCATTTTCTCATTGAACACAGTGTATAAGGACGTTAGTGGTGTGTAACCTATAGAAACACCATTTAAATGGTTGCCAAATTCGACAAAACACTTTTAAAAAGCACGAAAATAAGAGCTGAGTTTATTTGATCTCCCTTATTATCATCTAATATAGTTTTCTAAACGTGTTTACAATGTTTTTGGATCAAAACGAGCCTTAATTTGGCAAAAAGACGCGCGTATGCCTTACCAAAACTTTGCTCTTTCATGCTTATTTCTGTGATTTTCATAAGTTTTGGAAGTGAGCTTGAAGCTAAAATCGTACCATGTCACGAGATTCATTTTGTGGTGTCCTTTTCGAGCGGGGGGGGGGGGCGTTCACTTTGGAAGTATAAATAAGGCTTCGAAATTCAATATAAACACTTTTTAAAAACCTAAATTCAATAAAAAGTTGCACATAAGAGACATAAAACACCGCGACATTTTTTCGTGTTTTGCATTTAAGGGGTCTCGCACTACACGTTGAAAAGTGTCAAATTTACGCGTTTAGCACGATTTCCTCTATCCTTTCAGATGATCATATTTGGCAAACCAAACATCGAAAAAGATTGATTTTGCGCGATTTTACTTAAAATGTTGTCTAGTTTACAAAAAACATAAAATAAAAGCCGTTTGAAGCACTTGGTACATATATAGAAACACCATTTAAATGGTTGCCAAATTCGACAAAACACTTTTAAAAAGCACGAAAATAAGAGCTGAGTTTATTTGATCTCCCTTATTATCATCTAATATAGTTTTCTAAACGTGTTTACAATGTTTTTGGATCAAAACGAGCCTTAATTTGGCAAAAAGACGCGCGTATGCCTTACCAAAACCTTGCTCTTTCATGCTTATTTCTGTGATTTTCATAAGTTTTGGAAGTGAGCTTGAAGCTAAAATCGTACCATGTCACGAGATTCATTTTGTGGTGTCCTTTTCGAGCGGGGGGGGGGCGTTCACTTTGGAAGTATAAATAAGGCTTCGAAATTCAATATAAACACTTTTTAAAAACCTAAATTCAATCAAAAGTTGCACATAAGAGACATAAAACACCGCGACATTTGTTCGTGTTTTGCATTTAAGGGGTCTCGCACTACACGTTGAAAAGTGTCAAATTTACGCGTTTAGCACGATTTCCTCTATCCTTTCAGATGATCATATTTGGCAAACCAAACATCGAAAAAGATTGATTTTGCGCGATTTTACTTAAAATGTTGTCTAGTTTACAAAAAACATAAAATAAAAGCCGTTTGAAGCACTTGGTACATATATAGAAACACCATTTAAATGGTTGCCAAATTCGACAAAACACTTTTAAAAAGCACGAAAATAAGAGCTGAGTTTATTTGATCTCCCTTATTATCATCTAATATAGTTTTCTAAACGTGTTTACAATGTTTTTGGATCAAAACGAGCCTTAATTTGGCAAAAAGACGCGCGTATGCCTTACCAAAACCTTGCTCTTTCATGCTTATTTCTGTGATTTTCTTAAGTTTTGGAAGTGAGCTTGAAGCTAAAATCGTACCATGTCACGAGATTCATTTTGTGGTGTCCTTTTCGAGCGGGGGGGGGGCGTTCACTTTGGAAGTATAAATAAGGCTTCGAAATTCAATATAAACACTTTTTAAAAACCTAAATTCAATAAAAAGTTGCACATAAGAGACATAAAACACCGCGACATTTTTTCGTGTTTTGCATTTAAGGGGTCTCGCACTACACGTTGAAAAGTGTCAAATTTACGCGTTTAGCACGATTTCCTCTATCCTTTCAGATGATCATATTTGGCAAACCAAACATCGAAAAAGATTGATTTTGCGCGATTTTACTTAAAATGTTGTCTAGTTTACAAAAAACATAAAATAAAAGCCGTTTGAAGCACTTGGTACATATATAGGTTATACACCACTAACTCTGCACGGGAACCAGCGAAATTCTTATTTTGGGACTATTTGATGTGGGCCATCTAGAAGAACTGCTCTAAAAACCTTAAAAATGGGCTAGAAATGTGTGCAAAATTGTGGAGATTTCAAATTGTTATGATACTAAGGGGGCTTTCCTCGCATTTCCGACAATTTAATTGAAATATGAAGAAAAATTAATCCGCGTACGTGATTTTCCCGCAAATTAGAGGAAATCGGGTTTACGGCAACTTGGACTTATTGGAAAAGACGGCGTTCCGCCATCATTACCTTCAATGATCTGAAAGTGGAAAATAGTCCAGGTCACGATATGCTGAAAATTGGATCATTTGTAGATTAAAGACCCTTCTTACTGCTGGTAAAGTTGGTTTATTCATCTAGGATTTCTAAATGTGGAAAAAATCAGCTCCAAAATGGCCATTTTCTCATTTAACACAGTGTATAAGGACGTTAGTGGTGTGTAACCTATAGAAACACCATTTAAATGGTTGCCAAATTCGACAAATCACTTTTAAAAAGCACGAAAATAAGAGCTGAGTTTATTTGATCTCCCTTATTATCATCTAATATAGTTTTCTAAACGTGTTTACAATGTTTTTGGATCAAAACGAGCCTTAATTTGGCAAAAAGACGCGCGTATGCCTTACCAAAACCTTGCTCTTTCATGCTTATTTCTGTGATTTTCATAAGTTTTGGAAGTGAGCTTGAAGCTAAAATCGTACCATGTCACGAGATTCATTTTGTGGTGTCCTTTTCGAGCGGGGGGGGGGCGTTCACTTTGGAAGTATAAATAAGGCTTCGAAATTCAATATAAACACTTTTTAAAAACCTAAATTCAATAAAAAGTTGCACATAAGAGACATAAAACACCGCGACATTTTTTCGTGTTTTGCATTTAAGGGGTCTCGCACTACACGTTGAAAAGTGTCAAATTTACGCGTTTAGCACGATTTCCTCTATCCTTTCAGATGATCATATTTGGCAAACCAAACATCGAAAAAGATTGATTTTGCGCGATTTTACTTAAAATGTTGTCTAGTTTACAAAAAACATAAAATAAAAGCCGTTTGAAGCACTTGGTACATATATAGAAACACCATTTAAATGGTTGCCAAATTCGACAAAACACTTTTAAAAAGCACGAAAATAAGAGCTGAGTTTATTTGATCTCCCTTATTATCATCTAATATAGTTTTCTAAACGTGTTTACAATGTTTTTGGATCAAAACGAGCCTTAATTTGGCAAAAAGACGCGCGTATGCCTTACCAAAACCTTGCTCTTTCATGCTTATTTCTGTGATTTTCATAAGTTTTGGAAGTGAGCTTGAAGCTAAAATCGTACCATGTCACGAGATTCATTTTGTGGTGTCCTTTTCGAGCGGGGGGGGGGGCGTTCACTTTGGAAGTATAAATAAGGCTTCGAAATTCAATATAAACACTTTTTAAAAACCTAAATTCAATCAAAAGTTGCACATAAGAGACATAAAACACCGCGACATTTGTTCGTGTTTTGCATTTAAGGGGTCTCGCACTACACGTTGAAAAGTGTCAAATTTACGCGTTTAGCACGATTTCCTCTATCCTTTCAGATGATCATATTTGGCAAACCAAACATCGAAAAAGATTGATTTTGCGCGATTTTACTTAAAATGTTGTCTAGTTTACAAAAAACATAAAATAAAAGCCGTTTGAAGCACTTGGTACATATATAGAAACACCATTTAAATGGTTGCCAAATTCGACAAAACACTTTTAAAAAGCACGAAAATAAGAGCTGAGTTTATTTGATCTCCCTTATTATCATCTAATATAGTTTTCTAAACGTGTTTACAATGTTTTTGGATCAAAACGAGCCTTAATTTGGCAAAAAGACGCGCGTATGCCTTACCAAAACCTTGCTCTTTCATGCTTATTTCTGTGATTTTCTTAAGTTTTGGAAGTGAGCTTGAAGCTAAAATCGTACCATGTCACGAGATTCATTTTGTGGTGTCCTTTTCGAGCGGGGGGGGGGCGTTCACTTTGGAAGTATAAATAAGGCTTCGAAATTCAATATAAACACTTTTTAAAAACCTAAATTCAATAAAAAGTTGCACATAAGAGACATAAAACACCGCGACATTTTTTCGTGTTTTGCATTTAAGGGGTCTCGCACTACACGTTGAAAAGTGTCAAATTTACGCGTTTAGCACGATTTCCTCTATCCTTTCAGATGATCATATTTGGCAAACCAAACATCGAAAAAGATTGATTTTGCGCGATTTTACTTAAAATGTTGTCTAGTTTACAAAAAACATAAAATAAAAGCCGTTTGAAGCACTTGGTACATATATAGAAACACCATTTAAATGGTTGCCAAATTCGACAAAACACTTTTAAAAAGCACGAAAATAAGAGCTGAGTTTATTTGATCTCCCTTATTATCATCTAATATAGTTTTCTAAACGTGTTTACAATGTTTTTGGATCAAAACGAGCCTTAATTTGGCAAAAAGACGCGCGTATGCCTTACCAAAACCTTGCTCTTTCATGCTTATTTCTGTGATTTTCATAAGTTTTGGAAGTGAGCTTGAAGCTAACATCGTACCATGTCACGAGATTCATTTTGTGGTGTCCTTTTCGAGCGGGGGGGGCGTTCACTTTGGAAGTATAAATAAGGCTTCGAAATTCAATATAAACACTTTTTAAAAACCTAAATTCAATCAAAAGTTGCACATAAGAGACATAAAACACCGCGACATTTGTTCGTGTTTTGCATTTAAGGGGTCTCGCACTACACGTTGAAAAGTGTCAAATTTACGCGTTTAGCACGATTTCCTCTATCCTTTCAGATGATCATATTTGGCAAACTAAACATCGAAAAAGATTGATTTTGCGCGATTTTACTTAAAATGTTGTCTAGTTTACAAAAAACATAAAATAAAAGCCGTTTGAAGCACTTGGTACATATATAGAAACACCATTTAAATGGTTGCCAAATTCGACAAAACACTTTTAAAAAGCACGAAAATAAGAGCTGAGTTTATTTGATCTCCCTTATTATCATCTAATATAGTTTTCTAAACGTGTTTACAATGTTTTTGGATCAAAACGAGCCTTAATTTGGCAAAAAGACGCGCGTATGCCTTACCAAAACCTTGCTCTTTCATGCTTATTTCTGTGATTTTCATAAGTTTTGGAAGTGAGCTTGAAGCTAAAATCGTACCATGTCACGAGATTCATTTTGTGGTGTCATTTTCGAGCGGGGGGGGGGCGTTCACTTTGGAAGTATAAATAAGGCTTCGAAATTCAATATAAACACTTTTTAAAAACCTAAATTCAATAAAAAGTTGCACATAAGAGACATAAAACACCGCGACATTTTTTCGTGTTTTGCATTTAAGGGGTCTCGCACTACACGTTGAAAAGTGTCAAATTTACGCGTTTAGCACGATTTCCTCTATCCTTTCAGATGATCATATTTGGCAAACCAAACATCGAAAAAGATTGATTTTGCGCGATTTTACTTTAAATGTTGTCTAGTTTACAAAAAACATAAAATAAAAGCCGTTTGAAGCACTTGGTACATATATAGAAACACCATTTAAATGGTTGCCAAATTCGACAAAACACTTTTAAAAAGCACGAAAATAAGAGCTGAGTTTATTTGATCTCCCTTATTATCATCTAATATAGTTTTCTAAACGTGTTTACAATGTTTTTGGATCAAAACGAGCCTTAATTTGGCAAAAAGACGCGCGTATGCCTTACCAAGACATAAAACACCGCGACATTTTTTCGTGTTTTGCATTTAAGGGGTCTCGCACTACACGTTGAAAAGTGTCAAATTTACGCGTTTAGCACGATTTCCTCTTTCCTTTCAGATGATCATATTTGGCAAACCAAACATCGAAAAAGATTGATTTTGCGCGATTTTACTTAAAATGTTGTCTAGTTTACAAAAAACATAAAATAAAAGCCGTTTGAAGCACTTGGTACATATATAGGTTATACACCACTAACTCTGCACGGGAACCAGCGAAATTCTTATTTTCGGACTATTTCATGTGGGCCATCTAGAAGAACTGCTCTAAAAACCTTAAAAATGGGCTAGAAATGTGTGCAAAATTGTGGAGATTTCAAATTGTTATGATACTAAGGGGGCTTTCCTCGCATTTCCGACAATTTAATTGAAATATGAAGAAAAATTAATCCGCGTACGTGATTTTCCCGCAAATTAGAGGAAATCGGGTTTACGGCAACTTGGACTTATTGGAAAAGACGGCGTTCCGCCATCATTACCTTCAATGATCTGAAAGTGGAAAATAGTCCAGGTCACGATATGCTGAAAATTGGATCATTTGTAGATTAAAGACCCTTCTTACTGCTGGTAAAGTTGGTTTATTCATCTAGGATTTCTAAATGTTGAAAAAATCAGCTCCAAAATGGCCATTTTCTCATTGAACACAGTGTATAAGGACGTTAGTGGTGTGTAACCTCATAGGTGATTTGGGAGTAAGGCTAGGGGGGGGGGGGGGGGGGGTGATAACACACACTTTTTTTTATCCCCCGTCTTGAATCATGGGGAGGGTCTGTACATTGACAGGGAAGGTACAAATTTTGAAATGAAATCATGGTAAGCCCCCCGTACATGGGGTCTAAAGGTTTCGGGGGTCCCCATAGAAACCTTTAGAAAATGCAAAATGACAAAATGTTGATTTCTATAGTGAAAATGGTCAAAATGTATTCCAACATACCTAGAACAAACTATTATGACATTTAAAAATAAATCGAATAGATTTTGTGGACATTATGGCCAATTTATAGGCTCAAAACGCTATGTTTTATTACCATTTTAGCCTATATATTACCTTCTGAGGCTCTGCATTGGCCATAATGTCCACAAATGCTATTTGATTTATTCCAACACTCCTAACATAAATTATCACGACATTTAAGAATAAATCAAACAGCATTTTTTGACATTATGGCCAATTTATAGGCCCAAAAGGCTATTTTTATTACCACTATAAATTACCCATAATGTCCAAAAATGCTGTTGGATTTATTTTTAAATGTCCTGATGATTTATATTAGATGTGTTGGAATAACTCAAATAGAAACATGTTCTGGTTGTTTCTAATGACAAATAGGAAATTTCACGATGCTCCTCCGCATACATCACAATTGGCGTGTATCGGCGTATGGAATTTTTCGGGACGGCCAAACAACCTATATTTTCTTAAATATGAATTGAGATATTATTGTTTTTGTCCTTGATTTGTAATTTTGTACTTTCTATCATATCCAAACATCGAGAAAATCGAATAAAGAATACACCTTTTTTCATAGACTACTACACTCAAGAATCTACACACTCAAGGGAGTTCAGTCATAAAAAGAGAGTTTCATAGTCCTTCAACTAGTAGGCATTTTGAGCCCTACAACCTAACGTATAAATTACAAGAAGATATGATTTTGTTCGTGATTCATAACAAACTTGAACTTTGCCCCTTCATTTTGGAGAGATGAGACTAGATGTCATTTTTTTTATTCGTGTTTTAGACTTGGCAATATGTTTTGTCTGATATATGAAAAGGACATTGGAATCTATAGTACAATGGGCATTTGGCGTACATTTTAGTCGTTACATTTTTTTCCAAAATTTGTTTGATTTTCGACGAAAATAAAAAAATTCAAAACGCTTCTGCAAAAGTTTTCAAAAAAGTTCCGTGAAAAATTGAAGTTGCTTAGACTTTTTTTCCCCCGGTACTTTTATGAATAACAAATTGTAAGAATAAGAATCTACACACTCTAGGGATGTTAGTCATAAAAAGAGAGTTTCATAGTCATTTTACTAATAGGCATTTTGAGCCCTATATAACCTAACGTAAATTGCAAAAAAACATGATTTTTTCGTGATTCATAACAAACTTGAACTTTGGCCCCTAATTTTGGAGAGATGAGACTAGATATAATTTGTTTTATTCATGTTTTAGAATTGGCAATATGTTTTGTGTGATATATGAAAAGGACATTGGAATCGAATGTACAATAGGCATTTGGCGTACATTTTAGCCGTTACATTTTTTTCCAAAATTTGTTTGATTTTCGACGAAAATAAAAAAATTCAAAACGCTTATGCACGAGTTTTCAAAAAAGTTCCGTGAAAAATTGAAGTTGCTTAGACTTTTTTTCCCCCGGTACTTTTATGAATAAAAAATTGTAAGAATTAGAATCTACACACTCTAGGGATGTCAGTCATAAAAAGAGAGTTTCATAGTCCTTTAACTAATAGGCATTTTGAGCCCTAAACCTAACGTAAATGGCAAAAAAACATGATTTTTTCGTGATTCATAACAAACTTGAACTTTGGCCCCTAATTTTGGAGAGATGAGACTAGATATAAATTTTTTTATTCATGTTTTAGAATTGGCAATATGTTTTGTCTGTTATATGGAAAGGACAATGGAATCGAATGTACAATAGGCATTTGGCGTACATTTTAGCCGTTACATTTTTTTCCAAAATTTGTTTGATTTTCGACGAAAATAAAAAAATTCAAAACGCTTCTGCACGAGTTTTTATAAAAGTTCCGTGAAAAATTGAAGTTGCTCAGACTTTTTTCCCCCGGTACTTTTATGGATAAAAACTTGTAAGAATAAGATCTTCACACTCTAGGGAGGTCAGTCATAAAAAGAGAGTTTCATAGTCCTTTAACTAATAGGCATTTTGAGCCCTATAACCTAACATAAATTGCAAAAAAACATGATTTTTGTCGTGATTCATAACAAACTTGAATTTTGGCCCCTAATTTTGGAGAGATGAGACTAGTTATAATTTTTTTATTCATGTTTTAGAATTGGCAATATGTTTTGTCTGATATATGAAAAGGACATTGAAATCGAATGTACAATGGGCATTTGGCGTACATTTTATTCGTTACATTTTTTTCCAAAATTTGTTTGATTTTCGACGAAAATAAAAAAATTCAAAACGCTTCTGCACGAGTTTTTATAAAAATTCCATGACAAATTGAAGTTGCTTAGACTTTTTTTTTCCCCGGTACTTTTATTGATAAAAACTTGTAAGAATAAGAATCTACACACTCTAGGGATGTCAGTCATAAAAAGAGAGTTTCATAGTCCTTTAACTAATTTTAAGCCCTATAACCTAACGTAAATTGCAAAAAACATGATTTTTTTCGTGATTCATAACAAACTTGAACTTTGGCCCCTAATTTTGGAGAGATGAGACTAGATATCATTTTTTTTATTCGTGTTTTAGAATTGGCTATATGTTTTGTCTGATATATGAAAATGACATTGGAGTCAAAGGTACAATAAACATTTGGCGTACATTTTAGTCGTTACATTTTTTTCCAAAATTTGTTCGATTTTCGACGAAAAAAAAAATCAAAACGCTTCTGCATAAGAATGTACACACTCTAGGGATGTCAGTCATAAAAAAGGAGTTTCATAGTCCTCTAACCAGCATGCCTCCAACTAATAGGCATTTTGAGGTCTATATCCTGACGTAAATGGCAAGAAAAACAAGATTTTTTCGTTATTCATAACAAACTTGACATTTGGCCACTAATTTTCGAAAGAGGAGACTAGACATAATTGTTGTTTTCATGCATTAGAATTGATAATAAGTTCTCTCTGATATATGCAAAGATATATTGGCATCAAATGTACAATAGGCATTTGGCATACATTTATGTCGTTCCATTTTTCCCCGAAAGATAAGCAAAATTTGCTAAAAATATCCACATTTAGTATAGGATTTAATCATTTTAAGACAAGTTTGTTAAAGTTGTATCTAAGTTTGTGTAAAATATCAAGTCAGAATAAGTGTCTGCACATATCAGGGAATACTAAACTGTTTGATTTATTGTAAAGCGGTGCTTCTCTACATACACACAAGACTTCGATAGAAATTTTGTTGCTGTTTTAGTTGTTATATAGCGTTGCTCCTCAACATACAAAGGGGACTTTTTAAAGTTACTTTGTTGTTGTTTTGGTTGTTTTCCCGCACCCCCAAACACACACATTGCTTGTTAATTGGTCCCCATCAATTTCACTCTTTAGGTCCCTGATACCTAACTCCCATCTCACTAATGACGAACCGATATTGTTAATTTAATACCGTGCATAAATATATTTAAGGCCGTAATCCCAACTCACTTATGGGGTCCCTGAGGCCTTACTCCCAACTCTCTTATGAGGTCCCTGATACCTAACTCCCATCTAACTGATGAGGAACCGATACTGCTATTGTAAAAGCGTGCTTAAATATAATTGTTGAGGCCTTATTCCCAACTCACTTATGTGGTCCCTGAGGCCTTAATCCCAACTCACTTATGAGGTCCCTGATACCTAACTCCCATCTCACTTATGAGGAACCGATATTGTCATTGCAAAAGCGTGCTTTAATATTAGTTGAGGCCTTAATCCCAACTCACTTATGAGGTCCCGGAGACATTACTCCCAACTCACTTATGAGGTCCCTGAGGCCTTAATCCCAACTCACTTATGAGGTCCCTGAGGCCTTAATCCTAACTCACTTATGAGGTCCCTGAGGCCTTACCCCCAAATCACTTATGAGGTAATTAATAACTAACTCTTATCTCACTTATGAGGAACCGATATTATCATCGTAAAAAGCGTGCTTAAATATTATTTGAGGCCTTAATCCCAACTCACTTATGAGGTCCCTGATACCTAACTCCCATCTCACTTATGAGGAACCGATACTGTCATTACAAAAGCGTGCTTAAATATTATTTGAGGCCTTAATCCCAACTCACTTATGAGGTCCCTGAGGCCTTAATCCCAACTCACTTATGAGGTCCCTCAGGCCTTACTCCCAACTCACTTATGAGGTCCCTGAGGCCTAACTCCCAAATCACTTATGAGGTCCCTGATAATTTTTTTTTTTTTTTTTAAATATTAAAATAAAATAACAACCTTACTCCCAACTCACTTATGAGGTCCCTGAGGCCTTAATCCCAACTCACTTATGAGGTCCCTGATACCTAACTCCCATCTCACTTATGAGGAATCGATATTGTCATTGCAAAAGCGTGCTTAAATATTATTTGAGGCCTTAATCCCAACTCATTTATGAGGTCCCTGAGGCCTTAATCCCAACTCACTTATGAGGTCCCTGAGGCCCTTCTCCCAACTCACTTATGAGGTCCCTGTTAAAAAAAGTGTTTTTTTTTTTAATTTTAAAATAAAATAATAACCTTACTCCCAACTCATTTATGAGGTCTCTGAGGCCTTAATCCCAACTCACTTATGAGGTCCCTGATAATATATATATATATATTTTTTTAAATATTAAAATAAAATAATAACCTTACTCCCAACTCACTTATGAGGTCTCTGAGGCCTTAATCCCAACTCACTTATGAGGTCCCTGATACCTTACTCCCATCTCACTTATGATTAACCGGATAATTTGTTTTTTTAAATATTAAAATAAAATAATAACCTTACTCCCAACTCACTTATGAGGTCCCCGAGGCCTTAATCCCAACTCACTTATGAGGTCCCTGATGCCTTATTCCTAACTCACTTATGAGGTCCCTGATAAAAAAAGTGTTTTTTTTTAAATATTAAAATTAAATAATAACCTTACTCCCAACTCACTAATGAGGTCCCTGAGGCCTTAATCCCAACTCACTTATGAGGTCCCTGTTAAAAAAAGTTTTCTTTTTTAAAATATTAAAATAAAATAATAACCTTACTCCCAACTCACTTATGAGGTCCCGGAGACTTTACTCCCAACTCACTTATGAGGTCCCTGAGGCCTTAATCCCAACTCACTTATGAGGGCCCTGAGGCCTTACTCCCAACTCACTTATGAGACCCTGATATATATATTTTTTTAAATATTAAAATAAAATAATAACCTTACTCCCAACTCTCTTATGAGGTCCCTGAGGCCTTAATCCCAACTCACTTATGAGGTCCCTGATACCTAACTACTATCACACTTATGAGGAACCGATATTATCATTGCAAAAGCGTGCTTAAATATTATTTGAGGCCTTAATCCCAACTCACTTATGAGGTCCTGGAGTCCTTACTCCCAACTCACTTATGAGGTCCCTGAGGCCTTAATCCCATCTTACTTATGAGGTCCCCGGAGCCTTACTCCCAACTCACTTATGAGGTCCCTGTTAAAATTTTTTTTTTTTTTTTAATATAAATATTATCCCAACTCACTTATGAGGTCCCTGATACCTAACTACTATCACACTTATGAGGAACCGATATTATCATCGTAAAAACGGTGCTTAAATATTATTTGAGGCCTTATTACCCAACTCACTTATGAGGTCCCTGATAATATTTTTGTTTATTTTTATTTTATCTTTTTTTAAATATTAAAATAAAATAATAACCTAACTCCCAACTCACTTATGAGGTCCCTGAGGCCTTAATCCCAACTCACCTATGAGGTCCCTGATACCTAACTCCCATCTCACTTATGAGTAACCGACATTGTCATTGCAAAAGCGTGCTTAAATATTATTTGAGGCCTTAATCCCAACTCACTTATGAGGTCCCGGAGACCTTACTCCCAACTCACTTATGAGGTCCCTGAGGCCTTAATCCCAACTCACTTATGAGGGCCCTGAGGCCTTACTCCAAACTCACTTATGAGGTCCCTGATATTTATATTTTTTTTAATATTAAAATAAAATAATAACCTTACTCCCAACTCTCTTATGAGGTCCCTAAAGCCTTCATCCCAACTCACTTATGAGGTCCCTGAGGCCTTCATCCCAACTCACTTATGAGGTCCCTGATACCTAACTCCCATCTCACTTATGAGTAACCGACATTGTCATTGCAAAATCGTGCTTAAATATTACTTGAGGCCTTAATCCCAACTCACTTATGAGGTCCCGGAGACCTTCCTCTCAACTCACTTATGAGGTCCCTGAGGCCTTAATCCAAACTCACTTATGAGGTCCCTGATACCTAACTACTATCACACTTATGAGGAACCGATATTATCATCGTAAAAACGGTGCCTAAATATTATTTGAGGCCTTACTCCCAACTCACTTATGAGGTCCCTGAGGCCTTAATCCCAACTCACTTATGAGGTCCCTGAGGCCTTAATCCCAACTCACTTATGAGGTCCCTGATAATATTGTTTTTTTTATATCTTTTTTTAAATATTAAAATAAAATAATAACCTTACTCCCAACTCACTTATGAGGTCCCCTGAGGCCTTAATCCCAACTCACCTATGAGGTCCCTGATACCTAACTCCCATCTCACTTATGAGTAACCGACATTGTCATTGCAAAAGCGTGCGTAAATATTATGTGAGGCCTTCATCCCAACTCACTTATGAGGTCCCGGAGACCTTACTCCCAACTCACTTATGAGGTCCCTGAGGCCTTAATCCCAACTTACTTATGAGGTCCCTGAGGCCTTACTCCCAACTCACTTATGAGGTCCCTGATAAAAAAGTTGTTTTTTTTAATATAAATATTATCCCAACTCACTTATGAGGTCCCTGAGGCGTTAATCCCAACTCACTTATGAGGTCCCTGATACCTAACTCCCATCTCACTTATGAGTAATCGACATTGTCATTGCAAAATCGTGCTTAAATATTATTTGAGGCCTTAATCCCAACTCACTTATGAGGTCCCGGAGACCTTCCTCTCAACTCACTTATGAGGTCCCTGAGGCCTTAATCCCAACTCACTTATGAGGTCCCTGATACCTAACTCCCATCTCACTTATGAGGAATCGATATTGTCATTGCAAAAGCGTGCTTAAATATTATTTGAGGCCTTAATCCCAACTCATTTATGAGGTCCCTGAGGCCTTAATCCCAACTCACTTATGAGGTCCCTGAGGCCCTTCTCCCAACTCACTTATGAGGTCCCTGTTAAAAAAGTTTTTTTTTTTTTAATTTTAAAATAAAATAATAACCTTACTCCCAACTCATTTATGAGGTCTCTGAGGCCTTAATCCCAACTCACTTATGAGGTCCCTGATAATATATATATATATATTTTTTTAAATATTAAAATAAAATAATAACCTTACTCCCAACTCACTTATGAGGTCTCTGAGGCCTTAATCCCAACTCACTTATGAGGTCCCTGATACCTTACTCCCATCTCACTTATGATTAACCGGATAATTTGTTTTTTTAAATATTAAAATAAAATAATAACCTTACTCCCAACTCACTTATGAGGTCCCCGAGGCCTTAATCCCAACTCACTTATGAGGTCCCTGATGCCTTATTCCTAACTCACTTATGAGGTCCCTGATAAAAAAAGTGTGTTTTTTTAAATATTAAAATTAAATAATAACCTTACTCCCAACTCACTAATGAGGTCCCTGAGGCCTTAATCCCAACTCACTTATGAGGTCCCTGTTAAAAAAAGTTTTCTTTTTTAAAATATTAAAATAAAATAATAACCTTACTCCCAACTCACTTATGAGGTCCCGGAGACTTTACTCCCAACTCACTTATGAGGTCCCTGAGGCCTTAATCCCAACTCACTTATGAGGGCCCTGAGGCCTTACTCCCAACTCACTTATGAGACCCTGATATATATATATTTTTAAATATTAAAATAAAATAATAACCTTACTCCCAACTCTCTTATGAGGTCCCTGAGGCCTTAATCCCAACTCACTTATGAGGTCCCTGATACCTAACTACTATCACACTTATGAGGAACCGATATTATCATTGCAAAAGCGTGCTTAAATATTATTTGAGGCCTTAATCCCAACTCACTTATGAGGTCCTGGAGTCCTTACTCCCAACTCACTTATGAGGTCCCTGAGGCCTTAATCCCATCTTACTTATGAGGTCCCCGGGGCCTTACTCCCAACTCACTTATGAGGTCCCTGTTAAAAAAGTTTTTTTTTTTTTAATATAAATATTATCCCAACTCACTTATGAGGTCCCTGATACCTAACTACTATCACACTTATGAGGAACCGATATTATCATCGTAAAAACGGTGCTTAAATATTATTTGAGGCCTTATTACCCAACTCACTTATGAGGTCCCTGATAATATTTTTGTTTATTTTTATTTTATCTTTTTTTAAATATTAAAATAAAATAATAACCTAACTCCCAACTCACTTATGAGGTCCCTGAGGCCTTAATCCCAACTCACCTATGAGGTCCCTGATACCTAACTCCCATCTCACTTATGAGTAACCGACATTGTCATTGCAAAAGCGTGCTTAAATATTATTTGAGGCCTTAATCCCAACTCACTTATGAGGTCCCGGAGACCTTACTCCCAACTCACTTATGAGGTCCCTGAGGCCTTAATCCCAACTCACTTATGAGGGCCCTGAGGCCTTACTCCAAACTCACTTATGAGGTCCCTGATATTTATATTTTTTTTTAATATTAAAATAAAATAATAACCTTACTCCCAACTCTCTTATGAGGTCCCTAAAGCCTTCATCCCAACTCACTTATGAGGTCCCTGAGGCCTTCATCCCAACTCACTTATGAGGTCCCTGATACCTAACTCCCATCTCACTTATGAGTAACCGACATTGTCATTGCAAAATCGTGCTTAAATATTACTTGAGGCCTTAATCCCAACTCACTTATGAGGTCCCGGAGACCTTCCTCTCAACTCACTTATGAGGTCCCTGAGGCCTTAATCCAAACTCACTTATGAGGTCCCTGATACCTAACTACTATCACACTTATGAGGAACCGATATTATCATCGTAAAAACGGTGCTTAAATATTATTTGAGGCCTTACTCCCAACTCACTTATGAGGTCCCTGAGGCCTTAATCCCAACTCACTTATGAGGTCCCTGAGGCCTTAATCCCAACTCACTTATGAGGTCCCTGATAATATTGTTTTTTTTATATCTTTTTTTAAATATTAAAATAAAATAATAACCTTACTCCCAACTCACTTATGAGGTCCCCTGAGGCCTTAGTCCCAACTCACCTATGAGGTCCCTGATACCTAACTCCCATCTCACTTATGAGTAACCGACATTGTCATTGCAAAAGCGTGCGTAAATATTATGTGAGGCCTTCATCCCAACTCACTTATGAGGTCCCGGAGACCTTACTCCCAACTCACTTATGAGGTCCCTGAGGCCTTAATCCCAACTTACTTATGAGGTCCCTGAGGCCTTACTCCCAACTCACTTATGAGGTCCCTGATAAAAAAGTTTTTTTTTTTAATATAAATATTATCCCAACTCACTTATGAGGTCCCTGAGGCGTTAATCCCAACTCACTTATGAGGTCCCTGATACCTAACTCCCATCTCACTTATGAGTAATCGACATTGTCATTGCAAAATCGTGCTTAAATATTATTTGAGGCCTTAATCCCAACTCACTTATGAGGTCCCGGAGACCTTCCTCTCAACTCACTTATGAGGTCCCTGAGGCCTTAATCCCAACTCACTTATGAGGTCCCTGATACCTAACTACTATCACACTTATGAGGAACCGATATTATCATCGTAAAAACGGTGCTTAAATATTATTTGAGGCCTTACTCCCAACTCACTTATGAGGTCCCTGAGGCCTTAATCCCAACTCACTTATGAGGTCCCTGAGGCCCGTATCCCAACTCACTTATGAGGTCCCTGATAATATTGTTGTTTTTTTATATCTTTTTTTAAATATTAAAATAAAATAATAACCTTACTCCCAACTCACTTATGAGGTCCCTGAGGCCTTAATCCCAACTCACCTATGAGGTCCCTGATACCTAACTCCCATCTCACTTATGAGTAACCGACATTGTCATTGTAAAAGCGTGCTTAAATATTATGTGAGGCCTTCATCCCAACTCACTTATGAGGTCCCGGAGACCTTACTCCCAACTCACCTTTGAGGTCTCTGAGGCCTTAATCCCAACTCACTTATGAGGGCCTGAGGCCTTACTCCCAACTCACTGATGAGGTGCCTGATATATATATTTTTGTAATA
Source organism: Ophiura sarsii (assembly GCA_035610835.1). Classification (NCBI taxonomy): domain Eukaryota; kingdom Metazoa; phylum Echinodermata; class Ophiuroidea; order Amphilepidida; family Ophiuridae; genus Ophiura; species Ophiura sarsii. The sequence goes on along the minus strand of CM069449.1, from coordinate 36,683,853 downwards.
TTAAAATAAAACAATAACCTTACTCCCAACTCACTTATGATGTCCCTGAGGCCTTAATCCCAACTCACTTATGAGGTCCCTGAGGCCCTAATCCCAACTCACTTATGAGGTCCCTGATACCTAACTACTATCACACTTATGAGGAACCGATATTATCATCGTAAAAACGGTGCTTAAATATTATTTGAGGCCTTACTCCCAACTCACTTTAATATGAGGTCTCTGAGGCCTTAATCCCAACTCACTTATGAGGTCCCTAGTAATACCTAATGGAGACCCGCTAGCCGCTATTGAAATACACAGATACCCTAATCCCAACTCACTTATGAGGTCCCTGATACCTAACTACTATCACACTTATGAGGAACCGATATTATCATCGTAAAAACGGTGCTTAAATATTATTTGAGGCCTTACTCCCAACTTACTTATGAGGTCCCTGAGGCCTTAATCCCAACTCACTTATGAGGTCCCTGAGGCCTTACTCCCAACTCTCTTATGAGGTCCCTGCTATTTTTTTATTTATTTTTAATATTAAAATAAAATAATAACCTTACTCCCAACTCACTTATGAGGTCCCTGAGGCCTTAATCCCAACTCACTTATGAGGTCCCTGATACCTAACTCCCATCTGACTTATGAGGAACCGATATTGTCATTGCAAAAGCGTGCTTAAATATTATTTGAGGCCTTAATCCCATTCACTTATGAGGTCCCGGTGACCTTACTCCCAATTGACTTATGAGGTCCCTGTGGCTATAATCCCAACTCACTTATGAGGTCCCGGAGACCTTCCTCTCAACTCACTTTTGAGGTCCCTGAGGCCTTAATCCCAACTCACTTATGAGGTCCCTGATACCTAACTACTATCACACTTATGAGGAACCGATATTATCATCGTAAAAACGGTGCTTAAATATTATTTGAGGCCTTACTCCCAACTCACTTATGAGGTCCCTGAGGCCTTAATCCCAACTCACTTATGAGGTCCCTGTGGCCTTAATCCCAACTCACTTATGAGGTCCCTGATAATATTGTTTTTTTTTATAGCTTTTTTTAAATATTAAAATAAAATAATAACCTTACTCCCAACTCACTTATGAGGTCCCTGAGGCCTTAATCCCAACTCACCTATGAGGTCCCTGATACCTAACTCCCATCTCACTTATGAGTAACCGACATTGTCATTGCAAAAGCGTGCTTAAATATTATTTGAGGCCTTCATCCCAACTCACTTATGAGGTCCCGGAGACCTTACTCCCAACTCACTTATGAGGTCTCTGAGGCCTTAATCCCAACTCACTTATGAGGGCCCTGAGGCCTTACTCCCAACTCACTGATGAGGTCCCTGATATATATATTTTTGTAATATTAAAATAAAATAATAACCTTACTCCCAACTCACTTATGATGTCCCTGAGGCCTTAATCCCAACTCATTTATGAGGTCCCTGAGGCCCTAATCCCAACTCACTTATGAGGTCCCTGATACCTAACTACTATCACACTTATGAGGAACCGATATTATCATCGTAAAAACGGTGCTTAAATATTATTTGAGGCCTTACTCCCAACTCACTTATGAGGTCCCTGAGGCCTTAATCCCAACTCACTTATGAGGTCCCTGAGGCCTTACTCCCAACTGACTTATGAGGAACCGATATTGTCATTGCAAAAGCGTGCTTAAATATTGTTTGAGGCCTTAATCCCAACTCACTTATGAGGTCCCGGAGACCTTACTCCCAACTCACTTATGAGGTCCCTGAGGCCTTAATCCCAACTCACTTATGAGGTCCCTGATATATATATTTTTTTTAAATATTAAAATAAAATAATAACCTTACTCCCAACTCTCTTATGAGGTCCCGGAGACCTTACTCCCAACTCACTTATGAGGTCCCAGTGGCTATAATCCCAACTCACTTATGAGGTCCCTGAGGCCTTACTCCCAACTCACTTATGAGGTCCCTAGTAATACCTAATGGAGACCCGCTAGCCGCTATTGAAATATACAGATACCTATACGTTATAAAATTTGAACCCCGTGGAAAAAATGGAACAATCCATTAAATTTATGTTGCTATGCTGAACAGTGATTGACGCGGCTCAGGAGTGAGGAGTAAGGTAGAGCTCACGATGGAGTACAGGGATATAGCCCCATGTTAAGAAATTACAGCCCGGCCCAGGCTATTGGAAATGCCGAATTTGTTTTAGGTCAGTCGTGTGTAACTTGTAACGGATAACATCATACCGACTGAAGTTATTAGGCCCAGTTCACATAGAAGTATTCGGTATACGGTATTCGCTATACGCTATTCGTTAGTCCGACGTGTAGGACCCTGCTTTGTCACAGAATGAAACTGAATATCCCAATATCGCCTATGATTTACAAATCTTCATCAGTATACTTACCGCGAAAATCCTCTGACCGCTGGGCGATATTGGGATATTCATTTTAATTTTGTGACAAAACAAAGGGTCCTACACGTCGGACTAACGAATAGCGTATAGCGAATGTGAACTGGGCCTTACGGACGGTGTTGGAGGCGGCGCATTATACAAAGGCATAAATTAAATTGTAGAAAAGACCGGGTTTAAACTTGTTAATCAAGATTGTTCGAAACATCTTTCATCAACGCTGAGGAGAAACTTACGTAAACTACAGCTTAATTCCGCGTACATGTACGACCTTGTAACAGTGAGAAGAAACAAGCAAGGAAGATTACTAGATTTTATAGCAAAACGTGCTGTTTGTGAGTTCAATGCTTTGCACCGGCGATATAAACAAAATATTACAAAATTACAAACCAAATGCATTGAAGCCAAATCAGGTATTATCGCGTGCATAAAAGGTGACACAAAAACGTGCATAGATAAGTGCGTAGCATGCTATTTATATCGTAAACATGGTAAAGAGCAGACGTCTCGCACTCCAAGATGTCTTCCCGACTCGCATTATATAGAGGACTTGTCACAAGAAGATGAAAACAAAATATTGAATTGCTTAGATAAAAAGTTGGGCTTGAAGGCAGTGGAAAATCAACGTTATAATCTCAACACTAACAGGAGTGAAGCATCTCATCGCACGACACAGCTAAGCGTTCCAAAATCGAAAACATTCATCAGAACATTTAAAGCACGTGTTCACTGCGCTTGTCATTCTATGTCTGTAAGCAGAATCAGATCTATGATTATAGTAAATAAGTATCTTGGTGCTGAAAATAATACAGGCACGTTCGCGTTTCAAGCTTTAAAACGTTTGCACAAAAGAAATGCTTATCTAAACCATTACAACACGTCCAAACAAATGCGCATCAAGAGATCTAAAAGAAAAATCCACAGTGAGCGCAGCAAAGCCGTGAAAACCGACTTTGGACACACCATTGGGTGCGGAGATATTATGATTAGATCGGAACATAATTACAATGTGTAAATTTATTTAAGTCCGTTTTGTGCTGAGTGAGAAATAAATACAACATTAATAAAGACAGCTTACATTTGCTTGTATGACTTATCTTCTCTTTGTTTTGTCTCCTTTGAAAATGGTCTGGTTTGCCGACTTGATTTTCAACACTTAAAAGCTTTCACTGGAACTAGTCGGCCTAGCCTAGCGCCTATACTCCTAAACGATGTAGATGAACATGCAGACTTGCACTCACTGGAACCCATGGGCTGGTCTCCTTTGATGGTCTACTGTCTCGGTTGAACATCAAGTTGAAGCTTGGCCATACATAGCCTAGGCCTGCCTATAATTAAGCTTTAAAAAAGAGTAACGTGTTACATTTATAAAAACTATGAATTTAGTTTTAGCTTCAAAACCTTTGGCTTTTCATTTTATTGCAACATTTATCAGCAGAGATGATTATTGATGTAGAATGAAGAGATAATGGAAGATATTGAATGACTCTAGGAGGTAACTGCTATCTACTGAAGATATTTCAGGACTGATGATGATGATTGATGTAGATTGAAGAGATAGAGGAAGATATTTGATAACTCTAGGAGGTCACTGCTATCTACTGAAGATAGTTCAGGTCTGCTAATGATGATTGATGCAGAATGAAAAGATAGTGGATGATATTTAATGATTCTAGAAGATTACTGCTTTCTACTGAAGATAGTTCAGAACTTCTGATGATGATAAATGTAGAATGAAAAGATAGAGGGTAATACATCATGACTCTAGGAGGTCACTGCTATCTACTAAAGAAAATTCAGGTGTGATGATGATGATTGATGTAGAGTGAAGAGATAGAGGATGATATTTAATGATTATAGGAGGTAACTGCTATCTACTGAAGATAGTTCAGGTCTGCTGATGATGATTGATGTAGAATGAAGAGATAGTGGAAGATATTTAATGACTCTAGGAGGTCACTGCTATCTACTAAAGAAAGTTCAGGTGTGATGATGATGGTTGATGTAGAGTGAAGAGATAGAGGATGATATTTAATGATTATAGGAGGTAACTGCTATCTACTGAAGATAGTTCAGGTCTGCTGATGATGATTGATGTAGAATGAAGAGATAGTGGAAGATATTTAATGACTCTAGGAGGTCACTGCTATCTACTGAAGATAATTCAGGACTGATGATGATGATGATGATGATGATGATGATGATGATGATGATGATTGATGTGGAATGAAGAGATAGAAGAAGATATTTAATGACTCTATGAGGTCACTGCTATCTTCTGAAGATAGTTCAGGACTGCTGATGATGATGGAAGTAGAATGAAGAGATAGAGGAAGATATTTGATGACTCTAGAAAGTCACTCTTATCTCCTGAAGATAGTTCAGTATTGCTGATGATGATTGATGTAGAATTGAGAGATACAGGATGATATTTAATGACTCTAGGAGGTCACTGCTTTCTACTGAAGATAGTTTAGGAATTCTGATGATGATTAATGTAGAGTGAAGAGATAGAAGAAGATATTTGATGCCTCTACGAGGTCATTCCTATCTATTGCAGATAGTTCAGGACTGCTGATGATGTTGATGTTGATTGAAGAGATAGAGGAAGATATTTGATAACTCTAGGAGGTCACTGCTATCTACTGAAGATAGTTCAGGTCTGCTAATAATGATTGATGCAGAATGAAAAGATAGTGGATGATATTTAATGAATCTAGAAGATCACTACTTTCTACTGAAGATAGTTCAGGACTGCTGATCATGATTGATGTAGAATGAAGAGATAGAGGGTTATACATCATGACTCTAGGAGGTCACTGCTATCTACTAAAGAAAGTTCAGGTGTGATGATGATGGTTGATGTAGAATGAAGAGATAGAGGAAGATATCTGATGACTCTGCGAGGTCATTCCTATCTACTGAAGATAGTTTAGGTCTGCTGATGATGATTGATGTAGAATAAAGAGATATTGAAACATATTTAATGACTCTAGGATGTCACTGTAGAATGAAGAGATGGAGGGTAATACATCATGACTCTAGCAGGTCACTGCTATCTACTAAAGAAAGTTCAGGTGTGATGATGATGGTTGATGTAGAGTGAAGAGATAGAGCATGATATTTAATGATTATAGGAGGTAACTGCTATCTAATGAAGATAGTTCAGGTCTGCTGATGATGATTGATGTAGAATGAAGAGATAGTGGAAGATATTTAATGACTAATGACTCTAGGAGGTCACTGCTATCTACTGAAGATAGTTCAGGACTGATGATGATGATGATGATTGATGTAGATTAAAGAGATAGTGGAAGATATTTATTGACTCTAGGAGGTCACTGCTATCTACTGATGATAGTTCAGTACTGCTGATAATGATTGATGTAGAATTGAGAGATACAGGATGATATTTAATGACTCTAGGAGGTCACTGCTATCTACCGAAGATAGTTAAGGACTTCTGATGATGATTAATGTAGAATGAAGAGATAGAAGAAGATATCTGATGCCTCTACGAAGTCATTCCTACACTCTTAGAATGATCTCGTCGTTAATATGACGAGAGTGTCTAGTCAAAATAAGTTTGACTAGAATCTAGTCAGTTTAACAAGATTGTCTTGTTATTTTAACACGAGCCTAGTTAGTTGTAACGTGTTTCATGTTGCATGTCGTATGCAAGAAATGACGTTTTTCGACTAGAAACCCGAGTCAAAGTATTTTGACCAGAATCTGGTCAGTTTGACCAGATAAACTTGTCATTTCAAAATGTATCTGGTCATTGCAAGGAGTTCTAGTCACTTTAACAAGATTCTAGTCAAAATGCCTAGATTCTTGTCAAACGAGGCTGACACCACAGAATTTATATAGTGGAAGAAGAGACTATTTATATATGAAATGCTATCATTTATAAGTGTGTTAAAGGTGTACGTAAAACCATATTAAGATTACTAGTGATATAACAGAAGGGTAGGGCTATTGTATAGTAGTTAGTACTACAATCGCGGCCATAATTAGTTGGAACATCCATGTAATAATGACCCTTTCGTGCGTTCCCGTTTGTGCAAAATGTACACTATCAAAACATTGCTGTCTTTGACGGAAGGCTTAAAGCCTTTCCTAAACATTAATAACTCCCCCCTCCCCACTGGGCAATGTTGGCCCTTCCCAGTATCCCGTAACCCAAAAATCATGTTTCAACATTGATCCAGGGGGAGAGGGGGAGTTTTTAAACACACGTATAAAAGTGTTCCAACAATATTGGCCGAGATTGTCTCCTCGAGTGACAAATGTAAAGTTTTCGATTAGTTTAAATCATTGTATTTTCGTAACGGCTAATTCGATTTTATTGATACTTGGAGATCATTTTGCCTACATACCATAGATAAAAGTGAATGACAAAAGTTGATCTTTTCATTAACGGTTTTAGGGAACGGTCACTTTTAATTAGATATAAGGTCTATTTCTGGTGTATTTTTGTTCATAAAATGGTCACATGGATTCACTTTATGTCCAGAACTATTTAACAGATCGCTGTAAAATTAGCAGAATGTGATAATAGTATTATGCCCACTGTTCATACTATTAATTTAAACATTTGTGTTTAATTTATTTGGAGAAACGGTCACATTTGAATTGGAATTAGATAGTTTAGGTCTAATGTCAAATTGGAAAGTTGTGATTATCTATATGAATTTGTTCTATTTTTTCAACAAACTTCACGCAATCTTAACAATCGACTTATGTATTGTTTTAAATATGATAAATAAATAAATAAATAAATAAATAAATAAATAAATAAATAAATAAATAAATAAATAAATAAATAAATAAATAAATAAACAAATAAACAAATAACAAATAAACCTAATTGTACATATTCATGTAGCTCTATTTAAGTGACACTTTCCACGCGGCAGTCGTCTGTAGACGACATTCCAAATTTTCACAAAATGTTTAAAATTGCAGACTAATCATAACATGTTCTATAACTTATACACCAACGCTCTTAGTCCCCTCCCCAACATAGAAGTTGATATCAAGCATGTGAAAATCATAGTCGGTAGATTAATAAAATATGTAAAACACACAGGACTTGTTATGATTGTATTTAAAAAGGAACTCGTAGCTCTCTTTTATTGACATGTCAACCATAAACATATTGGTATTATACCTCCTTGCGTTATAATGCATAGTAAAACATACACCCCCCCCCCCCCCCCCCCCCCCGCCCCATCCCAACCTTTACATAGAGATACATATTAAGCGTCGCTCGCAGTGAAATGATATGCAATCTCGTGTCAACAAATCATAGATATAACAGGTTACAATGTAATTCTGGAACTTTGTGTGCATGTCGAGGCTATATTCACAGTAAGCCAAAACACTACACGCAAAATCAATTGACGCGACAGTATGCCACGATAAGTAAAGGAGAAGTAGGTCAAAGACTTTTATCTGAAAATGATGGCATACTGTTGAAACTCGACATTCCCGTAATATTTTGGACTCCTGATTGAAAATATCCCATGGATTACTGTTATGGCCTATCCAAATACGTTGTCAAATTGAACTATATACAGTGCATTAACAATAACGACTGACCATATCGATTATGTCTATAATTGTCCTGATATCTTTTAAAACGCTGTTCCGTGGTATGGTCTCATCCGTGGTGCAGTGGGTAAGAGCGCTGTTGTTGCGTTGCTTTCATGCTTTCAAACCAAATGTTGTAAGTTCGAGCCTGGCACCGGACTATGTTTTGAATATTTTTTTAAAAATAATGTCCAATTCCCCCGTAGACTTTTAAAAATACCATATAACAATTAATTTAACTTGTTGGCGATAGCGCCCCTTCCCCTTCCTTGTTATGTAATCCATTTTGAATGACGCAGGAGTCGCGTAAGCGACGAGAATGTGTTCCAGCATGTTTAGCTGTTGGTATATGTGATCGAGAAACCATTTAAATTTAAATTACTGGCAACATCCATAATTTATTGGGCATTTAGTATGCCAAATATACCTCTGTAATTAAAAGTGACCTATCCCTAACAGTAAGTTGAGGCATGACCTTTTTAAGTAGTTGGCCACGTGACCAATAACATAACCTATATATCCTTCAAATCTGGTAAAGAAAGCTTTATTGAATCAAAAGTTATGCCCAAAACCCTTAAAACAGATGATTTTTTTAACAGATGATTCAGACAATCGCGGCCATAATTAGTTGGAACATCCATGTAATAATGACCCTTTCGTGCGTTCCCGTTTGTGCAAAATGTACACTATCAAAACATTGCTGTCTTTGACGGAAGGCTTAAAGCCTTTCCTAAACATTAATAACTCCCCCCTCCCCACTGGGCAATGTTGGCCCTTCCCAGTATCCCGTAACCCAAAAATCATGTTTCAACATTGATCCAGGGGGAGAGGGGGAGTTTTTAAACACACGTATAAAAGTGTTCCAACAATATTGGCCGAGATTGTAGGTCTAAAATGTACATGTAGTAATAGTAAAGGCTCATTTACCAGATAATTGAATTAAATATATTTAATTTTGACTAGGTTTCACAAATGACTAGTTTTCCTTGTCACTCGCTTCGACTAGATTTTTCTAGTCAAAATAACTAGAATAGCGTAAAGTCATATTTTACTTGACAATCTAGTCATTTTTGACTAGATTCTAGTTAAAAATGACTAGATACTTTTAAGAGTGTATCTACTGAAGATAGTTCAGGACTGCTGATGATGATTGATGTAGATTGAAGAGATAGAGGAAGATAGTTGATATCCAGGAGGTCACTGCTAGCTACTGAAGATAGTTCAGGTCTGCTAATGATGATTGATGCAGAATGAAAAGATAGTGAATGATATTTAATGACTCTAGAAGATCACTGCTTTCTACTGAAGATAGTTCAGGACTGCTGATGATGATTGATGTAGAATGAAGAGATAGAGGGTAATACATCATGACTTAAGAAGGTCACTGCTATCTACTAAAGAAAGATCAGGTGTGATGATGATGATTGATGTAGAATGAAGAGATAGAGGAAGATATTTGATAACTCTAGAAAGTGACTGCTATCTACTGAAAATAGTTCAGGTCTGCTAATGATTATTGATGTAGATTGAAGAGATAGAGGAAGATATTTGATAACTCTAGGAGGTCACTGCTATCTACTGAAGATAGTTCAGGTCTGCTAATGATGATTGATGCAAAATGAAAAGATAGTGGATGATATTTAATGACTCTAGAAGATCACTGCTTTCTACTGAAGATAGTTCAGGACTTCTGATGATGATTAATGTAGAATGAAGAGATAGAGGGTAATACATCATGACTCTAGCAGGTCACTGCTATCTACTAAAAAAGTTCAGGTGTGATGATGATGATTGATATAGAGTGAAGAGATAGAGGATGATATTTAATGATTATAGGAGGTAACTGCTATCTACTGAAGATAGTTCAGGTCTGCTGATGATGATTGATGTAGAATGAAGAGATAGTGGAAGATATTTAATGACTCTAGGAGGTCACTGCTATCTACTGAAGATAGTTCAGGACTGATGATGATGATGATTGATGTGGAATGAAGAGATAGAAGAAGATATTTAATGACTCTATGAGGTCACTGCTATCTTCTGAAGATAGTTCAGGACTGCTGATGATGATTGGTGTAGAATGAAGAGATAGAAGAAGATATTTGATGACTCTAGAAAGTCACTGCTATCTACTGAAGATATAGTTTAGTATTGCTGATGATGATTGATGTAGAATTGAAAGATACAGGATGATATTTAATGACTCTAGGAAGTCACTGCTTTCTACTGAAGATAGTTTAGGACTTCTGATGATGATTAATGTAGAGTGAAGAGATAGAAGAAGATATTTGATGCCTCTAGGAGGTCACTGCTATCTACTGAAGATAGTTCAGGTCTGCTAATGATGATTGCTGCAGAATGAAAAGATAGTGGATGATATTTAATGAATCTAGAAGATCACTGCTTTCTACTGAAGATAGTTCAGGACTGCTGATCATGATTGATGTAGAATGAAGAGATAGAGGAAGATATTTGATGACTCTAGGAGTTTTTTCCTATCTACTGAAGATAGCTCAGGGCTGCTGATGATTATTTATGTAGAGTGAAGAGATAGAGGATGATATTTAATGATTAGAGGAGGTAACTGCTATCTACTGAAGATAGTTCAGGTCTGCTGATGATGATTGATGTAGAATGAAGAGATAGTGGAAGATATTTAATAACTGTAGGAGGTCACTGCTATCTACTGAAGATAGTTCAGGACTGATGATGATGATTGATGTAGATTAAAGAGATAGTGGACGATATTTATTGACTCTAGGAGGTCACTGCTATCTACTGAAGATAGTTCAATACTAGTTCAATAATAGTTCAATGATTGATGTAGAATTGAGAGATACAGGATGATATTTAATGACTCTAGGATGTCACTGCTATCTACTGAAGATAGTTAAGGACTTCTGATGATGATTAATGTAAAGTGAAGAGATAGAAGAAGATATTTTGATGCCTCTACGATGTCATTCCTATCTACTGAAAATAGTCCAGGACTGCTGATGATGATTGATGTAGATTGAAGAGATAGAGGAAGATATTTGATAACTCTAGGAGGTCACTGCTATCTACTGAAGATAGTTCAGGTCTGCTAATGATGATTGATGCAGAATGAAAAGATAGTGGATGATATTTAATGACTCTAGAAGATCACTGTTTCTACTGGAAATTAATGATTTTCCAAAATGACGGATTTTATTGTCAAGAGGATTTTGGGGCATAGGAATATTCTAGAGAGTTGAAATTTGAAACGTTTACTAGAAACATACTAAATTTGCCCAGGGGGTGGGGCAACATCAAAAATCGCTGTAGGATGGATCAAGCGGCGCGCCAGCGTCGCCCTCCGCACTTGTGCGGACAGGGGGTGTCTGAGGGGGATGTGCCCCCTGAGAAGCTGGACGAAAATCAAACTGTCCAACTCAAATCATGCGATTTGGTATACTTTTGCCCTGGTTTAACTGTAAATTCATTTCATTTCCCGCTAGAATGTTTTATTATTTCACTTATTTTTCTAGAATCATCCTATGATTTAGGCAAAATTTCATAGGCCAAGCGGTTGTGATAATCGGTCAAACCTGTGAAAATTGTTATAAGAATGTGCAGGGGTGTAAGAGGGTGATGTGCCCCCCTCGTCAGGGGCCGACAAATTTATATTTTCAAACCTCAATACACACGATTTGTATGGTTTCATTGCAGGAAACGGAACACTCCAGATCCAGTAACGCCCGAATTACAATAGGCTCTGTGTTCCGCGCTTGCGCGGATAGGCGGGTGTCTGAGGGGAGATGTGCCACCCCCCTTCCCCTCAGAAGCTGGACGAAAATTGAAATTTGAAACTAAATTCATGCGATTTGGTGTATACTTTTTGCCCCGGTTTTTTGTTTAAAATCCATTTCATTTAACGCTTGTATTTCTTTATTAGCTTTTATTATTTCACTTATTTTTTCCGGAATGATCCTATATATATGATTTAGGGGTATTTTATAGGTGATAAAGTAATTTGTTAAACCTGTTAAATTCACGATTTTCAATGTTGGGAAGTCGCAGGGTGATGTGTCCCCCTCGGAAGGTGACACATTTATATTTTCAAACCCCAATTCACGCAATTTTGCCGACACTGTAAACGGAAAACTCACATCATTTACGGCCCAAATTTTAAGTGGCTCGGGTTTTCGGCGGTTATTAGGTTTTAAGTTGATTCCTTATCTTATAAAGTCATAGTTGCTAACAAATTAGGCCTAGCCTACATGATTTATATAACTGATAGGGCCTATAGGCCGTATCACATTTAAATGAAGGCCTGCTGAGATGAGGACATCCCCTAATAGATAAATTGGCCTAAGCCAATATGTCTCAAAATGAGCCTCCAAATACATCGTTATGATAAGTCTTATTATATGGGCCTCATAGGCCCTACCCCTATCTATTTAATGTTTGTTTGTGTCCCTCTTCTTTTAAACTTCCCCATTCCTCCTTTTCTTTTCCTCTTCTTCTCTTTCCCCTTTCTTTTCTTTTTTGGAGGGGGGGGGGGCGGGCCCGTCGGCCCCCTTGATCCGCGCCTGACTCTATGGGAGAGTGGTGTTTTTTTTGGGAGGGGGGATGGGTCAACTCTCCGTATGGCTCAACTCTCCCACATCTCCCCTAGACATAGTTTCCACCAATATATCAACCTTAGACACTGTGCTGTGTGGTTCAATTTAAGTTCACAGGGAAGTTCATATGGGTTTCATAGTCCCAGAGCATATGCAGTCATCCACCAAAAGCTTTATCAATTTGTCTAAAGTTGATTCAAGGTTAAGTAACAACATGTATGTCATCAGTTATGTTGTCAGCGTTATTGATAATAATTGTAGGTGGTCTTCTTCCTGGCTCTGCACTTTAATAACTTATTAGGGTAGGTGTGGGTAATACGGGACGGAAGGTAATACGGGACACCTGGCATCAACTAGCCCATACACTGGCTATACATTGAGTTGGATGGTTGAAATATCGCATTCTATAGTTCAGGTACATCCCTGGGCATATATTGGTATGCTATACAGGGTGAAGGAACAACTTCCTAATGAGAGAGTCATCTAACAATGATTAGGCATGAAAAAGTACCTCTTAAAAATGGCCTGATATAAAAAGTATGTTTTCATAAAATAGGGTGGTGCAAAATTTAAATGTGGTGGTGAGCTGTAATTCTTGTATTTTGGTCATAGTTCAGAAAGGGTTCAACATAATATCGTGTTTGTGACCTACTGTTATAGTGTATTTCGGCCTGGCAGTGTATTGATTGATGCTGATTTGATGAAAATTAGTGCAGGTAATACGGGACATGCATTGAAAACCCGTGTTATATCAATGTAAAAACACAAACAAACAAAATGTCTTAAATGTGTGCCTCTGGGGTAATAAGTAAGGACAACATTAAAACAAAATAGGTTTTTGTACAAAAATTGTTTTTTCTCATAACAAAAGTACACTGTCTCATATTACCTTCATGTGCAGGTAATACGGGACCATTTACGATGACGTCATTATTTGTCATTAACTGCCTATAACCAAACATAGACTGACTCTGTTTTTTTACTAAAATAAATTTAAATAGATGTAGATTACAAACCCGGGATTACAAATAACAAACTTTGCTTTGTGTGTCTACGTTATTGTTTATGCTAATTATGCAAATGTGCTTAATCGTCCCGTATTACCCACACCTACCCTATGTGAGCTTTTCATGTATGAAACCCGGATAAAACGCCTCTTTTTTGTGCTGGTGGGTCTAAATCAAATTTGCCCAAAATCATGCAGTTGAGTTTTTGTTTTACTGGCATATTCGGTTGAAAACAATGCGCTGAATGAATTCCAAATATATGATATTTGGTTTCTCAAGGTGTGAACACTTTATAATATATAGTATTTAATAGTATGAAAGAATTGTTTATATTTTTTTAAATGCTCACTAGATAGAACTGGCTCATTATTGGCTCCCTCATTATTACTATTATAGGTGACCCCGGAATGACGTCACGAGCCCTTGACCGTGACAAATCTAGGTTAGAGGTCAAATTCGTAGCTATTTGTGGTTTGTCCGCTTTCAAATCAGCCAAAATACACACATTTCTACAGCTCCTCGACCCCGTCCTCGACATGGCCCACAATCGACAAGCAATAATGAATTAGTGTTGAGAAAGACAACTGCAAATTGTCAAAACGTACACAGTAAGTGTGTAAATTTGGATTAGATACTATGAACTATTTTATCTCAATAATGAATTAGTTTAACACTGTGAATGTACGGTATAGCTAATCACCCGGGGGTTCCACTGTAATGGCGAGGGGGGTATCAGGCGTGTCCAAAGATTCACGTATAAAGGGTACTTTTTCACGGTCGGGCACGTTACGTACGTAACGTGATTAAGGTATCAAATTCACCGCGGTAATCCCAGCACGATATTGGCATATTGGCATATTGGCATATTGGCATATTGGCATATTGGCATATTGGCATATTGGCATATTGATATATTGGCATATTGGCATATTTGGCAGATTAAAGACCGTGATTAAAGATATATAACCTTTGAACCGAAGATATGTCCACGTAGAGGGCGTGTTTTCTTATGGTTGTTTTCTTCTAACATTGGCCAAAAAAATAAAGAAAAAGGACTTAACTTCAATCAATTTTGCTGGCAAACTGAGCCCAAAGATAGATTCTTATTTGTCAATAATAATGACTCTATATACATAAAGAATATTTTATAAAAGATACATGAACTTTTACCGAAGATTTTTCCACGTCGAGGGCGGGTTTTCTTTCTACATTGGCAAAAAAGATAAAGAAAATGGACTTAACTTCAATCGATTTTGCTGGCAAAATGAGTATAAAGATATATTCTTATTTGTCAATAATAATGACTATATACATAAAGAATATTTTCTGAAAGATACATGAACTTTCCCGGAGATTTTTCCACGTAGAGGGCGTGTTTTCTCTCTACATTGTTAAAATTTGAAAGAAAAAGGACTTAACTTCAATCGATTTTGCTGGCAAACTGATCCCAATTTTTTTGTTGTTGTTGATTAAATAATGAATGTTAATACGTAAAGATTATTGTCTGAAAGATACATGAACTTTGACCGGAGATTTTTCCACGTAGAGGGCGTGTTTACTTTCTACATTGGCAAAAAAGATAAAGAAAATAGACTTAACTTCAATCGATTTTGCTGGCAAACTGAGCCCAAAGATATATTATTTTTTGTTAATAATAATCAATGTTAATACGTAAAGAATATTTTCTGAAAGATACATGAACTTTTACCGGAGATTTTCCACGTAGGAGGGCGTGTTTTCTTTCTACATTGGCAAAAAAGATAAAGAAAATAGACTTATCTTCAATCGATTTTGCTGGCAAACTGAGCCCAAAGATATATTATTTTTTGTTAATAATAATAAATGTTAATACGTAAAGAATATTTTCTGAAAGATACATGAACTTTTACCGAAGATTTTTCCACGTAGAGGGCGGGTTTTCTTTCTACATTAGCAAAAAAGATAAAGAAAATAGACTTAACTTCAATCAATTTTGCTGGAAAACTGAGCCCAAAGATATATTATTTTTTGTTAATAATAATAAATCTATATACGTAAAGAATATTTTCTGAAAGATACATGAACTTTTCCCGGAGATTTTTCCACGTAGAGGGTGTGTTTTCTTTCTACATTGGCAAAAAGAGGAAAAAAAGGACTTAACTTCAATCAATTTTGCTGGCAAACTGAGCCAAAAGATATATTCTTTTTTGTTAATAATAATGAAGGTTAATACGTAAAGATTATTGTCTGAAAGATACATGAATTTTTACCGGAGATGTTTCCACGTAGAGGGCGTGTTCTCTTTCTACATTGGCAAAAAGAGAAAGAAAAAGGACATAACTTCAATCAATTTTGCTGACAAACTGAGCCCAAAGATATATTATTTTTGTTAATAATACTGAATGATAATACGTAAAGAATATTTTCTGAAAGAAACATGAACTTTTACCGGAGATTTTTCAACGTAGAGGGCGTGTTTTCTTTCTACATTGGCAAAAAAGAAAAAGAAAATAGACTTAACTTCAATCGATTTTGTTGGCACACTGAGCACAAAGATATATTATTTGTTGTTAATAATAATGAACATTCATTAATAATAATGAATGTTAATACGTAAAAAATATTTTCTGAAAGATACATGAACTTTTACCCAAGATTTGTCCACGCAGACGGCGTGTTTTCTTTCTACATAGGCAAAAAAGAAAGAAAAAGGACTTAACTTCAATCAACTTTGCTGGCAAACTGAGCCCAAAGATATGTTATTTTTTGTTAATAATAATGAATATCAATACGTAAAGATTATTGTCTGAAAGATACATGAACTTTTACCGGAGATTTTCCACGTAGAGGGCGTGTTTTCTTTCTACATTGGCAAAAAAGATAACTGAGCCCAAAGATATATTATTTTTTGTTATTAATAATAAATCTATATACGTAAAGAATATTTTCTGAAAGATACATGAACTTTGATAGAAGATTTTTCCACGTAGAGGGCGTGTTTTCTTTCTATATAGGCAAAAGAAAGAAAAAGGACATAACTTCAATCGATTTTGCTGGCAAACTGATCCCAAAAATATATTATTTTTTGTTCATAATAATGAATGTTAATACGTAAAGATTATTTTCTGAAAGAAACATACACTTTTACCGGAGATTTTTCAACGTAGAGGGCGTGTTTTCTTTCTACATTGGCAAAAAAGAAAAAGAAAATAAACTTAACTTCAATCGATTTTGCTGGCAAACTGAGCCCAAAGATATATTATTTTTTGTTAATAATAATAAATCTATATACGTAAAGAATATTTTCTGAAAGATACATGAACTTTTACCGGCGATTTTCTACCTAGAGGGCGTGTTTTCTTTCTACATTGGCAAAAAAGATAAAGACAATAGACTTAACTTCAATCGATTTTGCTGGCAAACTGAGCCCAAAGATATATTATTTTTTGTTATTAATAATAAATCTATATACGTAAAGAATATTTTCTGAAAGATACATGAACTTTGATAGAAGATTTTTCCACGTAGAGGGCGTGTTTTCTTTCTATATAGGCAAAAGAAAGAAAAAGGACATAACTTCAATCGATTTTGCTGGCAAACTGATCCCAAAAATATATTATTTTTTGTTCATAATAATGAATGTTAATACGTAAAGATTATTTTCTGAAAGAAACATGAACTTTTACCGGAGATTTTTCAACGTAGAGGGCGTGTTTTCTTTCTACATTGGCAAAAAAGAAAAAGAAAATAAACTTAACTTCAATCGATTTTGCTGGCAAACTGAGCCCAAAGATATATTATTTTTTGTTAATAATAATAAATCTATATACGTAAAGAATATTTTCTGAAAGATACATGAACTTTTACCGGCGATTTTCTACCTAGAGGGCGTGTTTTCTTTCTACATTGGCAAAAAAGATAAAGACAATAGACTTAACTTCAATCGATTTTGCTGGCAAACTGAGCCCAAAGATATATTATTTTTTGTTATTAATAATAAATCTATATACGTAAAGAATATTTTCTGAAAGATACATGAACTTTGATAGAAGATTTTTCCACGTAGAGGGCGTGTTTTCTTTCTATATAGGCAAAAGAAAGAAAAAGGACATAACTTCAATCGATTTTGCTGGCAAACTGATCCCAAAAATATATTATTTTTTGTTCATAATAATGAATGTTAATACGTAAAGATTATTTTCTGAAAGAAACATGAACTTTTACCGGAGATTTTTCAACGTAGAGGGCGTGTTTTCTTTCTACATTGGCAAAAAAGAAAAAGAAAATAAACTTAACTTCAATCGATTTTGCTGACAAACTGAGCCTAAAGATATAATATTTTTTGTTAATAATAATGAATGATAATCCGTAAAAAAAAAATTCTGAAAGATACATGAACTTTTACCGGAAATTTTTCCAAGTAGAGGGCGTCTTTTCTTTCTACATTGGCAAAAAAAGAAAGAAAAAGGATTTGACTTCAATCAATTTTGCTGGCAAACTGAGCCCAAAGAGATGTTATTTTTTGTTAATAATAATGGATATTAATACGTAAAGATTATTGTCTGAAAGATACATGAACTTTGACCGAAGATTTTTGCACGCAGAGGGCGTGTTTTCTCTCTACATTGTCAAAATTTGAAAGAAAAAGGACTTAACTTCAATCGATTTTGCTGGCAAACTGATCCCAAAAATATATTATTTTTTGTTCATAATAATGAATGTTAATACGTAAAGATTATTGTCTGAAAGATACATGAACTTTGACCGGAGATTTTTCCACGTAGAGGGCGTGTTTACTTTCTACATTGGCAAAAAAGATAAAGAAAATAGACTTAACTTCAATCAATTTTGCTGGCAAACTGAGCCCAAAGATATATTATTTTTTGTTAATAATAATGAAGGTTAATACGTAAAGATTATTGTCTGAAAGATACATGAATTTTTACCGGAGATGTTTCCACGTAGAGGGCGTGTTCTCTTTCTACATTGGCAAAAAGAGAAAGAAAAAGGACATAACTTCAATCAATTTTGCTGACAAACTGAGCCCAAAGATATATTATTTTTGTTAATAATACTGAATGATAATACGTAAAGAATATTTTCTGAAAGAAACATGAACTTTTACCGGAGATTTTTCAACGTAGAGGGCGTGTTTTCTTTCTACATTGGCAAAAAAGAAAAAGAAAATAGACTTAACTTCAATCGATTTTGTTGGCACACTGAGCACAAAGATATATTATTTGTTGTTAATAATAATGAACATTCATTAATAATAATGAATGTTAATACGTAAAAAATATTTTCTGAAAGATACATGAACTTTTACCCAAGATTTGTCCACGCAGACGGCGTGTTTTCTTTCTACATAGGCAAAAAAGAAAGAAAAAGGACTTAACTTCAATCAACTTTGCTGGCAAACTGAGCCCAAAGATATGTTATTTTTTGTTAATAATAATGAATATCAATACGTAAAGATTATTGTCTGAAAGATACATGAACTTTTACCGGAGATTTTCCACGTAGAGGGCGTGTTTTCTTTCTACATTGGCAAAAAAGATAACTGAGCCCAAAGATATATTATTTTTTGTTATTAATAATAAATCTATATACGTAAAGAATATTTTCTGAAAGATACATGAACTTTGATAGAAGATTTTTCCACGTAGAGGGCGTGTTTTCTTTCTATATAGGCAAAAGAAAGAAAAAGGACATAACTTCAATCGATTTTGCTGGCAAACTGATCCCAAAAATATATTATTTTTTGTTCATAATAATGAATGTTAATACGTAAAGATTATTTTCTGAAAGAAACATACACTTTTACCGGAGATTTTTCAACGTAGAGGGCGTGTTTTCTTTCTACATTGGCAAAAAAGAAAAAGAAAATAAACTTAACTTCAATCGATTTTGCTGGCAAACTGAGCCCAAAGATATATTATTTTTTGTTAATAATAATAAATCTATATACGTAAAGAATATTTTCTGAAAGATACATGAACTTTTACCGGCGATTTTCTACCTAGAGGGCGTGTTTTCTTTCTACATTGGCAAAAAAGATAAAGACAATAGACTTAACTTCAATCGATTTTGCTGGCAAACTGAGCCCAAAGATATATTATTTTTTGTTATTAATAATAAATCTATATACGTAAAGAATATTTTCTGAAAGATACATGAACTTTGATAGAAGATTTTTCCACGTAGAGGGCGTGTTTTCTTTCTATATAGGCAAAAGAAAGAAAAAGGACATAACTTCAATCGATTTTGCTGGCAAACTGATCCCAAAAATATATTATTTTTTGTTCATAATAATGAATGTTAATACGTAAAGATTATTTTCTGAAAGAAACATGAACTTTTACCGGAGATTTTTCAACGTAGAGGGCGTGTTTTCTTTCTACATTGGCAAAAAAGAAAAAGAAAATAAACTTAACTTCAATCGATTTTGCTGGCAAACTGAGCCCAAAGATATATTATTTTTTGTTAATAATAATAAATCTATATACGTAAAGAATATTTTCTGAAAGATACATGAACTTTTACCGGCGATTTTCTACCTAGAGGGCGTGTTTTCTTTCTACATTGGCAAAAAAGATAAAGACAATAGACTTAACTTCAATCGATTTTGCTGGCAAACTGAGCCCAAAGATATATTATTTTTTGTTATTAATAATAAATCTATATACGTAAAGAATATTTTCTGAAAGATACATGAACTTTGATAGAAGATTTTTCCACGTAGAGGGCGTGTTTTCTTTCTATATAGGCAAAAGAAAGAAAAAGGACATAACTTCAATCGATTTTGCTGGCAAACTGATCCCAAAAATATATTATTTTTTGTTCATAATAATGAATGTTAATACGTAAAGATTATTTTCTGAAAGAAACATGAACTTTTACCGGAGATTTTTCAACGTAGAGGGCGTGTTTTCTTTCTACATTGGCAAAAAAGAAAAAGAAAATAAACTTAACTTCAATCGATTTTGCTGACAAACTGAGCCTAAAGATATAATATTTTTTGTTAATAATAATGAATGATAATCCGTAAAAAAAAAATTCTGAAAGATACATGAACTTTTACCGGAAATTTTTCCAAGTAGAGGGCGTCTTTTCTTTCTACATTGGCAAAAAAAGAAAGAAAAAGGATTTGACTTCAATCAATTTTGCTGGCAAACTGAGCCCAAAGAGATGTTATTTTTTGTTAATAATAATGGATATTAATACGTAAAGATTATTGTCTGAAAGATACATGAACTTTGACCGAAGATTTTTGCACGCAGAGGGCGTGTTTTCTCTCTACATTGTCAAAATTTGAAAGAAAAAGGACTTAACTTCAATCGATTTTGCTGGCAAACTGATCCCAAAAATATATTATTTTTTGTTCATAATAATGAATGTTAATACGTAAAGATTATTGTCTGAAAGATACATGAACTTTGACCGGAGATTTTTCCACGTAGAGGGCGTGTTTACTTTCTACATTGGCAAAAAAGATAAAGAAAATAGACTTAACTTCAATCGATTTTGCTGGCAAACTGAGCCCAAAGATATATTATTTTTTGTTAATAATAATAAATGTTAATACGTAAAGAATATTTTCTGAAAGATACATGAACTTTTACCGGCGATTTTCTACGTAGAGGGCGTGTTTTCTTTCTACATAGGCAAAAAAAAAAAATGACTTAACTTCAATCGATTTTGCTGACAAACTGAGCCTAAAGATATAATATTTTTTGTTAATAATAATGAATGATAATCCGTAAAAAAAAAAAAAAAATCTGAAAGATACATGAACTTTTACCGGAAATTTTTCCAAGTAGAGGGCGTCTTTTCTTTCTACATTGGCAAAAAAAGAAAGAAAAAGGATTTGACTTCAATCAATTTTGCTGGCAAACTGAGCCCAAAGATATGTTATTTTTTGTTAATAATAATGGATATTAATACGTAAAGATTATTGTCTGAAAGATACATGAACTTTGACCGAAGATTTTTGCACGCAGATGGCGTGTTTTCTCTCTACATTGTCAAAATTGTCAAAATTTTGAAAGAAAAAGGACTTAACTTCAATCGATTTTGCTGGCAAACTGATCCCAAAAATATATTATTTTTTGTTCATAATAATGAATGTTAATACGTAAAGATTATTGTCTGAAAGATACATGAACTTTGACCGGAGATTTTTCCACGTAGAGGGCGTGTTTACTTTCTACATTGGCAAAAAAGATAAAGAAAATAGACTTAACTTCAATCGATTTTGCTGGCAAACTGAGCCCAAAGATATATTATTTTTTGTTAATAATAATAAATGTTAATACGTAAAGAATATTTTCTGAAAGATACATGAACTTTTACCGGAGATTTTCCACGTAGAGGGCGTGTTTTCTTTCTACATTGGCAAAAAAGATAAAGAAAATAGACTTATCTTCAATCGATTTTGCTGGCAAACTGAGCCCAAAGATATATTATTTTTTGTTAATGATAATAAATGTTAATACGTAAAGAATATTTTCTGAAAGATACATGAACTTTTACCGGAGATTTTTCCACGTAGAGGGCGTGTTTTCTTTCTACATTAGCAAAAAAGATAAAGAAAATAGACTTAACTTCAATCAATTTTGCTGGAAAACTGAGCCCAAAGATATATTATTTTTTGTTAATAATAATAAATCTATATACGTAAAGAATATTTTCTGAAAGATACATGAACTTTTCCCGGAGATTTTTCCACGTAGAGGGCGTGTTTTCTTTCTACGGTACATTGGCAAAAAGAGAAGAAAAAAAGGACATAACTTCAATCAATTTTGCTGACAAACTGAGCCAAAAGATATATTCTTTTTTGTTAATAATAATGAAGGTTAATACGTAAAGATTATTGTCTGAAAGATACATGAATTTTTACCGGAGATGTTTCCACGTAGAGGGCGTGTTCTCTTTCTACATTTGCAAAAAAGATAAAGAAAAAGGATTTAACTTCAATTGATTTTGTTGACAAACTGAAAGATTATTGTCTGAAAGATACATGAATTTTTACCGGAGATTTTTCCACGTAGAGGGCGTGTTTTCTTTCTACATTGGCAAAAACAAAGCAAAAGTATATTAACTTTAATCAATTTAGCTCGCAAACTGAGCCCAAAGATATTATGTTTTTTGTTAATAATAATGAATTTTAATGTGTAAAGAATATTTTCTGAAAGATTATTGAAAGATTATTGTCTGAAAGATACATGAATTTTTACCGGAGATTTTTCCACGTAGAGGGCGTGTTTTCTTTCTACATTGGCAAAAACAAAGCAAAAGTATCTTAACTTTAATTCATTTTGCTGGCAAACTGAGCCCAAAGATATATTATTTTTTGTTAATAATAATGAATCTATAGGCCTATACGTAAAGAATATTTTCTGAAAGATACATGAACTTTGACCGAAGAATTTTCCACGTTAAGGGCGTATTTTTTTCCTACATTGGCAAAACAAAAAAAAGTATCTTAACTTCAATCAATTTTGCTGGCAAACTGAGCCCAAAGATATTTTTTGTTGTTAATAGTAATGAATCTATAAACGTAAAGAATGTTTTCTGAAAGATACATGAACTTTGACCGAAGATATTTCCACGTAGAGGGCGTTTTTTCTTTCTTGACTTACTTGACTTGACTTAGGGCGGATGATTTTTCCGAACCACAATGTCTCTCTTCCTATCCAACATAGCTGTCTTGATTTCTTCCACCTGCAGTCCTGTATCATGTTTGAGTATGTCAATGTAGGTCAGAGCTGGTCTACCACGCTTTCTTGCTCCGTGCTTTGGGATCCAATATGTATAAGTTTGTGTACAAGCTCCTTGGACCCTCTGAAGCAGTGTCCAGCAAATCTTGCTCTGCGTTCTCTGATCTTGTCCGAGACTTTTGGCATGTCCCCATACAGGTCCTTATTTGTCATATGCTGACTCCAGTTGATGTTGAACACAGATCTTAGCATCCTAGTGTAGCATCCATCCAGTTGTTTACCAAGCTTTGGGGTGACTGTCCATGCCTCACATCCATAAAGGAGGACGGATTCTACTGTAGCTATGAACAGTCTTTCTTTGAGCTTTCTGGATAATGATTTAGCCTTCCATAGCTGACTAAGTTTGCCACAAGCTCTCCATGCAGCTGCTTTGCGTGTTTTGATGTCCTTTTCAGTGTTTTTCATCCAGGCTCCAAGGTATTTGAAGTCTTCCACTTTATCAAGGCGCATGCCTTCACTTGTGGTAATTACAGGTACTTGCGTCTGGTTGAAGGACATGTACTTCGTCTTTGCAGCGTTCATTTTGAGCCCAACTCTTCCCACTGAAGTCTCCACTCTATTGAGTAGTGATTGCGCTTGAGACACTTCCTCAGACAACAGTGCAATGTCATCAGCAAAGTCTAAGTCTGTTACTACGGTTGGTCCTATTCTTCTGCTGCTTCTTTTTGTTAGGTGGAATCCTAGCTCTTCTTCTCTGCCATCTATGGCCTCTCTTAGGGCATAGTCAAGAACAATGACAAAAAGATATGGAGCCAGGGTGTCTCCTTGTAATACTCCAGCCAGTATCTCAAACACTTCTGTTTCTCCATCTGGTGATATTACCTTTGCCTTGGTGTCTTTGTATATGTCTGCTATCGCATTTGTAAGCTGATCAGGTACACCATAGGCTTTCAATATTTGCAGCATTCGTCCCCTATGTATTGTGTCAAACGCTTTCTTGAAGTCGATAAAGGTTATGATGGCTGGCAGGTGATTTGATCTTATTCCCTCAATAATTCTTCGAAGGGCAAGTATATGACCTACAGTGGTACGTCCTACTCTGAAGCCATTTTGATTAGCTCTTAGGTGGACGTCGAGCTCCGGTCTAATTCTGTTGAGTATCATCTTGTTGTATAGCTTGGCAACAATTGAACTCAGGCTTATTCCACGGTAGTTACCCCCCCCCCACCCCCCCCCCCCCCCCCCCCCCCCCAAGCTGAGATCACCTGATTTCGGTATTGGTACTATGTTGAGAATGGACCACTGTTCTGGCTTTTTCCCGTTCAACAAGGCATCATTGCAGAGGTCGAGAATGATGTTATCCAAATCACATCTTTTGAGCATTTCAGGTGTAATACCATCTTCCCCACAGCTTTTCTCCTCTACTAGTGCCTTCTTAGCCTTCTCATATTCCTCCAAGTCAAAAGTTCCTACTTTAATGTTGAGATCTGATAGTATTGGAGCAATTTCCTCATCCTCATTACTTATATGTGGTGGGCTCCCAAGTAGATTATTGAAGTGAGTGTACCAGTTGTTTAATCTCTCCTTTTGCGTGGACCCTTTGATTTGCCCCTTTCTTGTTGTCAGTCTTCCTGATATTTGGTTTATCAGTTTCCAACTCTTACCATGCTTGCTGTTTATGTGAGCATTTTCTACCTCTCTTAGCTTATTGGTAAGGTCTTTCTCTTTCACTTGATCATAAGCCTCCCCTAGGCTTTTCTTTCTACATTGGCAAAAAAGAAAGAAAAATGACTTAAATTCAATCGATTTTGTTGGCAAACTGACCCCAACGACATATTATTTTTTGTTAATAATAATGATTCGGAATACGTTAGGATAATTGTCTGAAAGATACATGAACTTTAACCAGAGATTTTTCCACGTAGATTGCATGTTATTTTCTAGATAATAATAATGAATCTAAATACCTAAAGATTATTGTCTGAAAGATACATGAACTTTGACCGAAGTTTTTTCCACGTAGAGTGCGTGTTTCATTTCTACATTATCAACACAAAAAATAGACTTTTAATTCTATTTTCTTTTACTTTTTCTTTTTTACATTGGCAAAAAAAAGAAAAAGAAAAAGGTCTTAATTTCAATCGATTTTACTCTTAATTTGAGCGCAAAGATTTATTATCTTTGTTAATAATATTGAATCACGAGACCTAAAGACTATTTTCGGAAAGAAACAGGAACTTTGACCGAAGATTTTCCAGCCCAAAGATACATTCTTTTTTGTTAATATTGAATCACAGCACTTGTCTGGCATCGTCTTAATCCATGTGTATAATATGTTAACGCCACCTACGACGATACAATCGCGAATCGTATTATTCTATTTTGCCTGAATTAATCAAGCGAGGGTACTATAATACTCCAAACAAGAGCGGAACAGACGATGCCGGACATGGATCATGCATACGACGAGAAGATAAAGCGAATGTATGAAATGACTAACGACGGATTAAATTTAAAAAAATGTTACTGACACTGAATGGAGCTGGTTATCTTACTCCGGCGGTTTCAGGATGAAATAGATTATTTCCAACGTGTGATTAATTTTCTGGGCTGGGGTCATTATTATCAATTCCATTTTTGTATTGAATCAACGGAATTTAAGGCCATTCGTGTCCTCCATCGTCTGAACAGACGACGTCGTTAGACACAACTTTAATATACAAAACACGGTTATAGTCAGCATTTCGGTCGAAATTAACACTGTCGGTTGAGATTGCCACTGGTCACGTTTTTTAACCTCGGCACCACAAAAAGGTGGGTTTGTTACATTTTAGAGGGTTTTTGTTGTCTTTAGGCTATTTTGTATTTGAGTAACACTCTATCAAATAGCACCCCCTCCCCCTTCCCCCAACATGACACCAAATACCCTACAAACAGGCCTATAGCCATTTCCCGTGTAGCTTCTACGCCATGTGTAGGACGGCGCGTGCCGCGCGGCAGTCAAAAACATGCACGCCCAAACATGCACGCGACGCGTTACCACGGTAAGATTACGCTGTAGTACGCGCAACGCACAATGTTGTTCAATTCTAGTGGCATTTATGAGCCAAATCTGAGAGGTTTTTGGCTGTTTTACCCAAAGAAAAGTTGAATCCCTCCCCCCTCCCCCACACCCCAGCTGTTACGGGCTAGGGTTACAGTGGAACATCGTACAATAAAGACAAAAACATGTAATTGTATCATCATTTAAAAGTATTCTTGCTCTTAATTGTTTGCTGCAAAATAGTATGACAAGACTTTGGGCTGGTGGAATTTTTGTCGGGCAGGTAAATTCTGTGAGTAATACCTGCCCGTCTGGCTAGTTGAAAAAAATCTGTTCCACCACTGAGGGGCGAGGTGGCGCAGTCGGTTAGAGCGTCGTACACTGCTGCGCACCGTAGTTCTGTTGATGGATCGTTTATGAGTGAGAGTTCAAAACGATACACCAACACAGCCTCGTCCCCATGCCTCCTTCAGACCGTGCAGACTGAAGTTGGCATGTTCATGGCGCATCGTGCTTCGGAAGGTACGTAGAAATGTTGGTCCCGTGTATCGGAAGAGCTATCCCCGAGCACGTTAAAAGGTCACAGACTCCTTCGTAAAGAGTAGGGGATCGTCCCGGTCTGTGTCTGTACGCTCATGTTTGTATTCCTAGGTTCCAGGGATACATTGTGCGAGTATACTCAATATTGAGGTTTATGCACAGTATAGGTAGATGATGATGATGATGATGATTAGGTAGCACACTACTTTTGTCTTCACCAAGCCCGGGTAAACCGTTCCCAACTTTTACTATGATACGATATACATTTTGTCCCCAACATATCTCTGGTAATCTTTCGAATTTTGGTCCTTAGGCTACATTTTATTTTTCAAATAATTGTACAGGCGATGACTAGGGACGAGCGGTTCCAGATAACAGGGTATGGCGGTTTTCAGTTCTTTTTATAGCACAATGCGTTGAATGTAATGCAGAACTACGTGGTCAAAGGTTCTGTACTTTCTCTTATTTTTGGGGCCTTTCATGTCGAGGGTTGACCGCCAGAAGGCCGTTACCAACATTTTTGGGCAATTTTATATTTTGGTACTAAAATAATCCATATAACCTAGATTTTCAGAACAATAAAGAGATAACCCATAAACACTCTTAATTTGACGAAAATTAGAGTTATAAGTTGGGTGCAACAGTGTACTGTACTCTCTGAGAGCTCGTGGAGGGACAGCTCACTTTAGGAGTAAATTTCGCTCTATTTGGAGTGATGTGCCACTCGTTTAGAGTGATTTTTCACTCTTTTCCACCCTGAAAAGAGTGGAAATCCCAAATTTTTGAAAGTTGATTATCTCGAAGTAGCATTTTTTGAATTAAGGCCTTCTGGCGCTCAACCCTTGATGTAGTCTTTGTTGAATCTAAACATTATGGTGGTTTAAATTAAAACAAAAAACACATCGCCCTTGACTAGTTAAATGCTTCAATTCCTGTGATAACACGATCAGGTCACTGTGACGATCATCATGGTCATGTAGTACGTATTTCGGCTTATATTCGACACAAGTCGACAACGGACAACATTCTCAGCTCAGTATTTGGTGCCGTTGTCAATTCTATGGTTCACATAAAGATGCGTATTTATATGCATATAGGCCTAGTTGTGAAAGTTATCCCGGGGGCATTTTTTTTTTCGTACATGATCCTAGTGAAATTAACTTTATTCCGTTTTAATACGGAATAAAGCAAAATTCTCTGAATGAAATGATTTTTCTGATTTCACTACATGTAGGATCTGATGTACGAACAAAAAATCGCATCCCGGCGGGTTTTGCTCCGGAACTATTTAGTGACGCGCTATCACACCATAAGTAAACATTGACCTGTTGCCACATTGGATAAATCCACCACTCCCCCGTCATCTTTTTTTAATCATTATGAATTAAAATACTCATTATCTTCTAAATGACTGTTTGACGGGTTTAATTCCTCTTTCAACAATGCTCAACGCTAACAGGTAACAAGTGAACTTTTAATCGAATTTTGCTTTAAAACTGAGCCTAAAGAAAAGGAAAAGTTAATCTCTGCAAGGTAAATGAAAATTGACCAAAGAGTGATCCGCCTAAGTGATTTCCTTTTAAGGATCAAAATTGGGGGTCTTACTTTTTTGAGACATTGTAGCAAATGTTTACATTATTTGCCTTCGTTATTTTTATTGTTTTAAATTCAGCGGAAATGCCACGAAAAAGGTCAGGTCTCCTTAATAAACTTTCTAGCCCGTAGGGTTTTATTTGCAAGTTCTCAAACATAAAACACAATGTACACATTAATATAAACAAGGCCAAAATAACATTACAAGAATACAAAACATGATAGATGTATTTTTATTTGCAAGTTCTCAAACATAAAACACAATGTACACATTAATATAAACAAGGCCAAAATAACATTACAAGAATACAAAACATGATAGATGTATTGCGACAACTTTGAAATTAATACTATAATAAATGATTAACACAATACAATATTGACCATGTTGACGATCTCATTTCTGTATAATTATACCGGTATTTTCATTGTCATTAAATTGTTCCTAGATTCTTCTTCATTGGTGGCGTATAGATCGGTAACCATTGGGCCGACTGCGACCACGTTTACCCGACCCGTCCGTCCGTATAAGCTAAGGGGTGCCACTATTTAATTTCCCATTGACAAGTACATATGTAGGCCTGACCAACAAAATATTCCTCTCAATGCTCAACCCGCATATTTTGTGATCTTTTCCAAGGGGCGCCCTCTATTCAAGATTTATTTTAGAAAGTAGATTTTCTTGCAGATTTACATTTCTGATCATAAATCATGAATATATTCTGAGTTACAGAGCGATAGGCCTACTATTCCTAATTACTTGAAAATTATGGTTTTAAAGAGTGAAAATAAAGGGTAATTTTAAGGGGGGCCCCCACCCCCTGGCTATGCCACTGGCAAGAAATTGTAATTCAATTTCTAAAAATATCATGAATAGAGAGCACCCCCTGGACAAGATTACATAATATGCCTTTAAGATAAGCCGCAAAACATTACACATTGTTGCCACTTTTGTCCGTTTATTCTGTCGAATAGGAACTATGTATTCGATTTCGCCAGTGCCGCGCACGACCGATTGAGTGGTGTTTCCCTTTTTTTAGTGATTCATGCAGTCGGGTCAATGATGCAGAGTGCCACCTGCGGGAGCGCAACATTGTCGTCGTGCACATCACTTGAGTAGGATAATATTAATAATAGTTCCTATTCGACAAAACAAAACAATTGGTGATATTAAACTTAGTGTTTTAAGAATTCTCTCAAATTTTGAATTTTGAAAGTAAGAAAAGTAGAATTTTTTCATAGTAAACAATAGCCAAATCCCTGAACCTTTGCATGGGCTTTGAACAACATGAAGGTTAAAATAATTATTTTGGATCAATTTATAGTTTTTTGTTCCGTCACATTTTCATGGAATCGCCCATATATATTAATATGCAGTAATGGAAATACCCACATGACTCGACTGTAAACCTGGGGTGACGAGCATGTGTCGCAGCTATATAAACGTTCAACATAGTGGTATACATAAACAGTTAGTATTCAAAGTTTGAACGTGCGAGTTACGCAGGGAAAAGGTGTTCAAATAAGGTTTTAATAGCAAAGAGTGTTCATTTTTTAACATCAGGGCAAACTATACATTTTTAATGTAACTAACTTAATAATAAACTTGATTTCCCACGAGCAAGTCGGTTAAGTTGAAATCATTTTGATTTTGATCCCTGAACAATGGCAGCCATTTTGAATGGAGCGGGAAGCCTCGGCCTCATTAGACTGTGCGATCGAAAAAATCTTACCAAACAAAACTGTTTAATATTTCAGTCAGTTTTATCTTTCATATTCCACTATAGGCATGTGTGTGGCAATTTAAATTTGATTGATGATAAAGTAACTGAAATTCACAATTTATAATATACAAATAAATTCAAGACATCAACAATATCTTTAAAATAAAAACATTTACTTTTGGTTGCCATGGTAACCAAGTTGCAATAATGAAGAACACATGTTGCAATATTTGGACAAGCAATTGCCCACAAAAGGTATTCTTGGGGAAACTTAATATTCTGAAATTATCAAGGGTGACACAAATTTGATGCACAGCTGAATGTGAATTGTTCTTGAAACAATGAAGCTGTTGCCATGGAAACAGGTTCAAAACTCAAAGAGCAACCATACTTTCCAATATGCAGATTCCTAAGAATTGAAGCGTTGATTTGGTATACAATACATGATGTTCATTTTTGTGGACAGGTTAAAAATAAATAATTCTATATTAGGTCTTTTTGCCCCCCAAATGACTGTTCTTTTTATTGTTTCCATGGCAACCAGGAATAATCAAAGTACAATTGGCACAACCAACCCCTCTAAAACTCTGCACTGTGTTATAGAGATCATATTGGTGAAATGTTGATGTATAAATATCAAAGGTAGAGCAATTTTACCAAATCTCCTATATTTGAATGGCGGCCATTTTGAAATCCAAGATGGCCACCAAATCATTGCTCTAAAATTGTTGGGTTTTAGATTTTTGAAATCAGTACATCAAATCACCCCTATAACCCAATTTTCATACTGCCAGAAGTGAACATCTTGACCATTTTTTTTTTACATTACTAGTATCCGCTTCACTATATGAAGATCCACTGGCACATCAAAGTGTTATATTTAAGTAGAAGTCAGCAAAAATTGGCAAAAACAGGCTTTTTGTGAAAAGCTCATAGGTCAAAAACCTAAAAGTCACAGAAAAAAAAGTATAAATGACAATTTTGATCTAAATGCTTTGGTCAACAAAATGGATACTATTTCAAGAAGAAAAGACAATCAGAAAAAATGCCAACTATGTAATTTTGGTAAAAAAATAGTAACAATTGGCACTTTTTACCCCCAAAAGGCTAGCCAGATAGCATTATTGGATTAATTTGTTATTTATTATGATAGACATTATATACAATCTAATTTTAATTACAGTTTTGCTTAATTTATTTTAATAGTTACAGATATTCTTAAAATTGGCATTTTTGGGCAATATTAGCATAAAAAATAAAAATCATGATTTATAACACAAATATCTCAGTTCATTTCACTTTTTAGCCTTGTCAGCCAGATTATTGTAAAAATATAAAGTCTTCTGAATAATGTTAACACCACAAGTGACACGAAATTCCATGTTCATCAAGTGGCCTCTCTATACGCAAAACCCTCGATTTCCAAACACGTGTATATTGTCGCCGGTTAATAGGCTACGCGTGTTTGGAAAATAGAGGGTTTTATGCGTACATAACATAATGTTTGACTCGCCTTACCCCCCCCCCCCCCCCCCCCCCCCCCACCCCACATATAATAATGCACAGCTTTAAAGATCAATTCAGGTAATTAAAACATGGTTTTAGCACCATAAGTCTTTTTTGAACAAAATATGAAGAACACATACATTATAACATTATTTCTTCGTTAAAGCTTTTACAGGCGTGTCAAAAGTGTACATGTATAACATGATTTTTAATGAAAAATTCTTAAAATTTACGTTATAATTAATTCATGTTCCGCAATATTTATGTTCCAATAAGAATGTTTCTATCCATTTCGGAGCTTTCATTATCTTACAGCAAATATTCAGACATGTCAGTGTATGATTAATTGATCATTATCAAATTAATAATAATTTATCAATCACGTGTTGTCCAGAAAAAAGGCCTCGTGCACACCAAGTAAAGAAATGATCAACTCATTGACAAAAACATTTAATTAAAGGTAGATGTTCCGATTTTCAACTTGAAGTTTTCTATTCTACATGAAAGGGCCATCTTTAAAAAAGTCGTGTTCCAAAGTTTGAGTTGCATAGCTCTAATGGTTCTTATTTTAGACGCACAAGATGCTGTGAACTGTACCCATTGAGTAGTACACAAACTATATCGGTGGTTACCACCATTCGCGGTAATTCGACGTTATTTGATCGATTTCTCCGTAATTATACCGATTTAGGCCGTCAAATTTCAGTATGATGATGAGAAAAATACGCTTTCATATGATATGAAAATCTCCGTATGTTGAAATAATTCTGTGTTACGAAAATGTGATCGGGTCATCTATACCTTTAAAACGTTGATAATATACTATAGCAGTGGCAATACTTTATCATGTGTATTATTTACATACACTTTTAAGAATATCCTCCTCCTTTGGTGCCAAGACTGTTGTCATCCATACTGTATTCATTATGATTATCGCTTCATGTAGTTCACAACTTGATGCACTGAACAGTTTGAGAGAGGAGTTCATAGTGATAACTGTACGGTATTTCACTATTGACAATTTCAAATCCGAAAATATACGATCGGTTCCGAATGTTTCCGATTAGCCGAGTGTAAACACTCGGTTCCATGACCTGTCAGCTCCTGACAGGTCATGTCCATGTGCCGGAGAAAAACAAACGTGTTTTTCACCCGTCTGCCCGTGTGGTAGATTGCGCTGGTGTTGGAGATAGATTGTATTCCTCACAAAGTTGATGTTGCGGCATTTCAGTAACAAAAACGGCGAGGTAAAAGAGATTTGGGGTAATATATTTTCACTTTTTACCGTCTGCTCGATACATTTGGAATTTGCCCGTCAACTCCATTGTTGATAAAAGAACAAATTAGTCTCGTTCCACGTTTTACTTCTCATGTAAGCACGCGTGTATGTAAACATAGTAAATCACTAGGCGACAATCAACTATTCTACTAATTGCATCACATAATGCGCGCTGGAACACGAGCGTTGAAAGGCGGAAGATACACACGCGTGCGTAAAAGCTGCGCCTGTTCAGTTACGTCACTGTCTCGAGATGGCCAAACAGAGTATAGGACAATACTGTGAATGCGATCAACTGTTGCGAAGAACGCGCAACGCACCTACTCCACGTGAGCTGTTTTCCGAAGATTTCCGATCTCAATTTGAAATGGTCTATAGTCAAAGTGTTCATCTCTGAATTTCCTTCTCTACATTGCACGTTTTCCTGTCCAGGAATTTTTGGGAATTTCCAGAAAGTTAGTTTAGATCATTACTGTCCACGCATTAATGCTCTCACGTAACTCGCCATTTTCTTCTTCTTTATGATGACATTAACCACTTTAATTGTTGTTTGTTTCGCCATGTGAGACTTGGTCGCTTTCTTCAGTGCTTGACATGCGTCGTCGACACTAACGCCATATATACCTAAAGATAAAGATACGGATTAAACAGAGATCATTAATACGAAATGACCATCCCACGTCCCGATGGAACCCAAATGGGGGTTCATCATGTTCATAGAAAGCCTCACGCAGAGAAGAGTTTTGGACGAAATTCACATCATCTAAAAGGGCGAGAAGCTAGCAGAATTTGTATTTTTAAGACGGGATTAGTGAGTCCAATTTCGTGAACTTACTTTTAGGCATATATATAAACTCCGAATGGGTGGGGTAAATGTAAATCAATTTAGGGACATGCTTACGCAAGTGGCGTATCTGGGGTATTTTTCAGTGGGGGGGGGGGGGGGGGGGGGGGGGGGTGGGGGAGGGGGGGGGGGGGGCAAAGGGTGTTTTTCCCGGTAGACGATGGCGCTTCGTCAGAAATTTGAGCGGGTGGGAGGGGGAGGTTCGCGTTGTCTCCAAACTGGCGCGGAAAAAGGAGCTCAATAAAATAATCAACAGTGCTTTTTCTATAAACCCACCACACAAACTATACAGAAAATTTAAAAATTACTTCCACGCCTTTTGGCCGATAGTTTGAACAGTCTTCCCGATCAATGAGCTGTTTTCCCGGTCAGATTCGCCTTATCAACACTTCAACACGTTTATTTTTATGTTTTACGTGTAAAGGTATAGGAGGCATTACATACGATAAACGTTTGTATAAACACTACAACACGTTTATAGAGGTATTTGTTGTATCATTATTAACACCCCAACATGTTTCTTATTGCTGATATAAACATGTTGGTGTGTTAATAAATATTGACACTCCTTTACACATAAAACACAAAAATAAACGTGTTGAAGTGTTTATTAAGTGTTATCAGAAATATAAACGCATCTTTTTACAGTGAATGTTCTCAAGAGAAGACAAAATGAGCCGAATTTGGATTAACTCTTAAAAGTTAATTGAATTTCCAAAGATTTATTTCTCCGTTGAAAAAGCGTCATTGATCATTCAATTTATAAATAATCATAATGGGATAATGATTATAACATGGGCCATCCCCATGATCAAAGATTGGGAGATCATTGCGACTTATCCTCGATTTACGCCATGGAATTGTCAAAATAGACTGTCATTCCGTCATAGGCCCTCATTTTATGACGTATAAGGTGATAAACTATAGGCGACAAGAATAGAAGTGATCCTTGCCACTGCTTGTTTTTAAATGCGTTTCTAAAATAATATTCGGGTCATGAACGGACAGCGCGAACACAATGCTATTTTTATACTAATTTGAATAGTTTCCCCTGGTCGACACCTTGAACCTGACCCGGAAATTGGACAGAAATTAAAGTAAAACATTGAAATTTCCGCGAGTGGTTGCAAAGGCGGCCCACCCCTCTTGGATACGCCCATGTTTTTTTACAGACGATGGTGGACACGAATGGCCTACTTCAGTGTTAGTATGTTTCGTCCCATTCGAGGTCAGGATCATTGTTTGATCACGGTAGCTCGTACCTCGTCGTACGCATAATATAAACCTTGAAATATTCGTGAACGAGCCGTGTCCGGCATCGTCTATGTTTTTACATGCATGTACAAACACTTACCCGAACTTATCAGCGGTATTGCAACTATCTGTGCTTTCAGCTTGCAGGCTGTTTCGAGTGCGCTGGAAAATGCTTTGCAAAGCAGATGAGGGTGCTCGGTGTGCTTGTCAACCATAGGACCAACTGCATGTATTACGTGCTGGGCATTCAGTAGACCAGCACCTGTAACGACGCATTTGCCAACAGAAACTGCGCCGCATTTCTGCACAAGTCTATCGCTCTCGATCTGTAGAGAGGGCCCTGCTGCTTCTGAAAGTGCTTTTGCAACACCCCCTCCATGTTGTAGGTAACTGTTAGCAGCATTGACGATGACATCTGCTTTCACTTTTGCAAGGTCTCCATGCTGGATACGAACTTGAAATCCATCCTGTTTTGAATACAAATTTAACAAAAATGTACCTCAAACTGCTATAAATCGGTAGTTATAAAACTCATATTTCAATATTTGAAGCTCCTCTTATACCCTTTTTGCTGAACTATCTCTGAATGAATCTCAAGAACAAAATGTGACTTTTTGCAGTGTTTTGTGGGGATTGCTTAACACATTGCGTTGGAATACGCAGGACGAATAATTTGATTTAGGTTAATTGTTAAAGGGGCACTAAGAGATGTGTTGGAGGCTGCGCCCTTAGTTATGATAAAAACTGGGATTAGTATATTTTTATAATTGTATTACATGTATGAACTTACACCTATAAGGATTAAGAAAAATCAGCCCTCTTTGTACAAGAAAACGTCGATTCAAAATTGCTCGTAGAGCCGCAACGAGCATTTTACGTCCGACAGTACCCCCTGCAGTACGCGTGATACATAATGCGAACCATATTTGCATAGAGGGCGTTTTTCACCTGCATGGCCGTCATTTTGTATTTTGTGCTGTTAACAAATCAACATTTTGTATTTTGTTTATCATATCATCAGATCATTAGGCAACTATCTCGAATAACCAGCTTGGTTATATTTGTTCTGCCGTGTCTGTGCCATATAGGCTTCCTATAAGTTTTACCTAAAATATAGACTGATCGATATCATAAATGTTTAAATTGCATAAGGCCTACCTTGTGTAAGGTAGAGTACTGTGTATCGAATATCCCAGTATGCTCTTCGTTAAGAACATACACTAGGTGCTGGGCGTCTTGTAAATTCATTCTGTCTGCTCTCTTAAATATAGGTGTTTTCATATCGTTGTACAGAAGTATCTGTTTCTTTCCAGCAGCATTTGGCCATTGTAACATATATGCCACAAAATGACTACGAATCATCCTGGTAACTGCATAAAGTCGATACCTGCATTCGTACGGTAGACAAAATTAATGAATATATAAAGGGGCATGGAGAGATTTCTCAAAAAATGAAATTCAATATTTTCACCTTTTTTAGATAGATAGATGAATCACATTATGCATTTAGATATCCTCTCATGTAAGATTTCTTCAAAAGAAATCAGTAAAAATGAAAAATAAAGACATTTTCTCAGCATTTCCGAGGGTATATTAGTGCTTTTCACTTTGTTTGTATTTTGGTTCAAAATCACCACCAATTGAATCAGGTAGGTTATGCATCACGCAACAAGCCATGGGTGGTCTTCAAGGTTATTTTGAATGAACATGAAACAAATAAGCAAGAAGCCATATGTGGCCATTTTAGATGAATTTGGTAGTTTCTATGTCATCACATCGAAACTCGAAACGCTATCAAATCCATGAATTTCACATGAAATACTCCGAATTAAGCTCTATTATTTTGGATGGTAGTTAGTACGTATAATATTTGATATTATTTAATGCCGACGCAGCTTCTTTGTTTATAAGCAATACGTATGCGAAAAACCCAACTTCTGATAAAAAAATGAGGGCTCCCTTCATGAAGGATCTCTTAATGCCCCTTTAAAGACTTAACATTGAGGTATGTACATTATAGTAGTGACAGTTTTCGTATTGAGAGGGCCCTGTGTGCCATCCATACTCCCAAAACCAACTACAAACCAACCTTTGTAACATCCTTTGTGGTCTTAAAACATATTCAAGATGTAAGTGAACTGAAATTTTGAAAAAAAATGTCAAATTTCACAACCAAAATGTAAAGTCAAATTTTAACAATGGGATAGATCTCTTGAAACTCGTATCCAGTACGTTTGCTTTGTTACTTTAAATTCATAATGACCGCCAAAATGGACCTCGTAATTGTATAACCGTAACAGTATAATATATTGAATCACATTATGCATTTAGATAAACGAACCTCTGTGACAGTCTTTGTATTTTTTGTTAATATCCGATATGTTCGAACTCAGGAATCCATAATGTGATTTGTGAATTGTGATTTTATAGATTTCCCTTGAACATTTTGCGATTGTAATTAACGCTTAATAAGGCATAATGCAGACAATTATTATCTCAATAGACGTTAATCTTGATTGGCTCAGCAAACATTTCATTTAGTGGAACAGTGGATGGGCCAAGTGAAAATACATTATCTGGGCCAGAAAATCACAAATGAGCCCTTATTGGTCCATGCAAAAACGGTACACATCTATCTGTGAAAGGACGGGAGCGTAATATAGTGGAAATAAACAGTAATGTTAGGTCAAATATTGAACAGCTCAGAAGTATGAATGTATAATAAATTGCAACACATCATTGAGGGAGAACTATAAAATGCAAAATTTAGGTAATTTCACTATTAATTATAAACCTACAATCACTTGCAAACTAGATGAACAAAATTCGGTCAAAAATAAAATCTCCAAATTGTATTCTTTGACCTTTAAAAATTGATACTCACCTGCAGTTAGACAAAATTAGTTGTTCATTCAGGGTCTTTGTTGTGATTTTCAGGTTTTCTACACTGATGACGGCTATCGGTGCTGGAGAATATTCAAAACGTCGCGGTGCCATAGTACGTACACCCGTGCATTTGTTCTCCTCCACACTAAAATGGAAAACAAATAAGTTTACAAGTTAAATATAATAGTACGAAAAACCGATACAGCCGGGTCCACAGGAAAATCACACTTCTTGGACAGTCTGGTCTTTAGTGTAGAATGCACATGCGTGATCATGATGACGACGGTCTCTATTTAAACATTGCTCTATAGAAAGTACAGTTTGATGTCATCTTGTCATGTTGTATTGGATCCCTCATGTACAATTTTGTCACATGTACTTTTCAACATTTGAGTCATTTTTGAAGCAGTGCTCCATGCTCCCTCATAAAATATTCTTTGAATTCGAGGTAATTCATAGTAATTAATCTTACGTTACTGTGGTATATTCGTCATCTGAGTTCAAAACAGTCACATCAACCTCCTTCCTGGTGCCTTCCTGTCCATCAGCTAGAGTTAAGTTGCACACCTTCTCACCAGGATTGTTTTCCCACATGTCTAGATGGTCTTGAATCGTCTTGGTCTTTTCACCTTTTAATGGACTTTTTAGAAGAGATAAAATAAACATTTAATAATAAAAATGTATGTATTTCATTTCTTATTTCTCACGACATGCACGAATGTGACTGAGAAATTCCATCATTAAATTACTGACATTGTTAGTAAACAAATTATCCCGGGTTTTGTTGTTGTTGTTGTGTGTATACAGCCAGTTTACGTCATTATTTGTATGACCCCTCCCCTTCAAGGGCCTATAATGTTAGCATGTGTGGGGATATAGTACAGTCGAGCCGGAAGCAAACATTTTAGGTTTTGAAATAAATTTGGACCATCCCCATAAAACTGAAGTCTTTATTTGAAATCGAATCAATAGCACATAATAAGTATGTAATATTGTCAGAAATTGGGTTATGAAAATCGGAGGAGTGAATACAAGTTTTATTCGATAGGCACATAACAGAGACAATTGAACGCTTGATTTCAGTTCATAAAAAATAATACGAGGCTTATGTTGCATTACGCAAATTTACGCAGTTTTGCGCCCAAAGTGCCATTTAGTAAATGGTTGAAAGAAGGATATCAAATATAGTTCAACTTACTTGAGGTTAATATCATTACTCGCCATCCACCGTGTTTTTCGAGGGCATCTGGTATTATCACATGTACTGATGGTTATCGACGTTTGAATAGGCGCCAGTTCAGCAACAAATCGTTCGTTTTCGCCTCCCCATACGTCTATTGTGCCTTTCTTTGGTACTAGCTGAAGTACGTCGTTCAGCCAAAGATATCGACCGGCATCCCAATGTTCTTTTAGAAAAAGACCATGCATTCTTAATATGATAGGGCACGGATGTGCTCCAGGCATGCTCGACCTTATTTTAAGGGCATTGAGGATGTCTGGTCGCCGGAGAAGTATCATATGAAAAGCCGTCATCAGATTATCTACAGGACACGTATTGTGAATGTCAATTGCTTTGTAAGAACCACCCCAAGATAAACCTTTTGGTGGTGCTGGCTTTTTTTCCTTCTGGGTACCTTTCCTTTCCTCCGTCAACACCTTGCTCCTTTTCGTGCCTTTAAATGTATTCTCTTCCACCTCCTCCGTCAATACCTTGGTCCTTTTCTGGCCTCTGTCTGTATTCTCCTTCGTCAAGATCTTGCTCCTTTTTGTGCCTCTTCCCGTATTCTCCTCCATCTCCTCCGTCAATACCTTGGTCCCTTTCTGGCCTCTGTCTGTATTCTCCTTCGTCAAGACCTTGCTCATTTTTGTGCCTCTTCCCGTATTCTCCTCCGTCAATACCTTGGTCCCTTTCTGGCCTCTGTCTGTATTCTCCTTCGTCAAGACCTTGCTTCTTTTTGTGCCTCTTCCCGTATTCTCTTCCATCTCCTCCGTCAATACCTTGGTCCCTTTCTGGCCTCTGTCTGTATTCTCCTTCGTCAAGACCTTGCTTCTTTTTGTGCCTCTTCCCGTATTCTCCTCCATCTCCTCCGTCAATACCTTGGTCCCTTTCTGGCCTCTGTCTGTATTCTCCTTCGTCAAGACCTTGCTTCTTTTTGTGCCTCTTCCCGTATTCTCTTCCATCTCCTCCGTCAATACCTTGGTCCCTTTCTGGCCTCTGTCTGTATTCTCCTTCGTCAATACCTTGCTCATTTTTTTGCCTCTTCCTGCATTATTCTCCACCTCCTTCGTCAATACCTTGCTCCGTTTCGTGTCTCTGCCTGTATTCTTCTCAATCCCCTCCATCAACACCCTGCTCCTTTTCGTGCCTCTGTCTGTATTCTTCTCCATCGCCTTCGTCGATACCTTGCTTATTTTACTACTGCTTTGGCCTTTGCTAAGGATGAAATATTTGGATGACTTTCTGCCCCTTTTTTTTGGCGTCCACACTTCCTCGAGAACAGTCTCATCAATTTTTGAAGGACATTTTGACTTTCGCCGCTTTGTTATCGTGTGGTGACGCTCCCGTCCTTTCACAGATGTGTACAGTTTTCGTATGGCCCAATATGGTCTCATTTGGGATTTTCTGGCCCAGATCCTGTGTTTCACTTGACCCATCCACTGTTCTATCTCGCAATTGGTCAAACGCGGTTCCTCCTCGGGTTGTTGGTGTCGTATCATCATTGCAGACCATAGAGGTGCAAATGGCAAGTAGTCCTTGAGAAGCATGTCAACGAATTGGGGATAGAACAGGGGATTGTCTTCATGACCATGATGACTCCGCGACGCCTTCTTGTCCTTTATTTTTTCAATGATAACTTTGAAATAAGCAAAGTACGGAGACCTTTCGCGTAGAGTTTGCGCAGTTACAGGTATGTCATCTAACTCCTTGGTATCATCATCCAGAGAGTCCAATTCCGGTACCTCTTTGCTTGGTGTCCGCAGTAACCGGTGAAGTTTCTTTGTTTTTTTTATAACATTGGGTGTTTTTGTCTTTGTCAGGAGCACTCTACACACTAGCTTCAAAACCGCTGTCATTGAGTTAATAGATGTCTGTGTCATCAAGAGCCGGAAAATGAACACTAGAAAATCCCTCTGCTGTCGTCTTTTTTCTAGTTTTGTGCACTTTTGGGCTACGCGGTGCAGGACATGCGCTGCACATATATGGATTGGAGTCAATTGTGCCTCATCACCACGAAATATACATTCTATATATTTTGTTATGTTCATGTTATTTGCTGCCATGCAGGCCGATTGAACCATTCCCCAACTCCAGTCAGTTTCTATTGTCGGTAGTTTGCGTTTTGAGCTATGAAGTTCCGACAATGACCTCCTCACCAGCATCAGGAAATGGGTTATGGTTGGCATTGAATGGCTGTTGGAAAACATGCTTGCAATTGGCAGCGTAGGTTCCCCCTTGTCTGTCGCCAAAATGATGGAATAGAAGAATATCTTCTTGGGGTTGTCAGTTGGTCTCAAAATAGGAGCTCCGGTGGCATCAAAACACAGGACACTTTGTGGATCTTTACAGGCATTCCACAATTTCTGTATCTGCTCTTCGGTGAATATGATTATGACAAGAGGATCATATGACAGATATTGTATGAAGCCTGGAATGACCCTGGAATGTACATCGGTGTCACGGTACAGCTCCATGCCTAGAATAAGTTCACGAAATAGGTCCTGGTGTAACTTCTCCACTGATTTTGCCTTTGAAGCTACTGCTTTTAATACATTTC
Source organism: Ophiura sarsii (assembly GCA_035610835.1). Classification (NCBI taxonomy): domain Eukaryota; kingdom Metazoa; phylum Echinodermata; class Ophiuroidea; order Amphilepidida; family Ophiuridae; genus Ophiura; species Ophiura sarsii. The sequence continues at coordinate 36,642,105 of CM069449.1, read as the reverse complement.
TGGATTGGCACGCAGTGAGGTTACCAGCCTCAAATTCGGTAGACGTCATTTCCGCCATTTCTGAAAAATACACTTCCGATGGGGCTTTCTTGTCCAGTTTGTTTTCGAGTTGTTTCCGAAGAGTACCTTTACATTTTCGCTTGTTGAAGTCACACTTCTGGTGCAAAATGTGCCCAAGGCGGGTGACGACAACGATAACATTGCCTGAAGCTGGCTTCTTTTCGATAGAGAAAGTGTATGAGCAACACGTGCCCATGGCACATTTAGCCTTTCCCATAAAGTATGGCGAGTGTATTTTTCTGGACCCTGCTTTTTTTATGTGTTGGGCTTTCACGACGAGCACACATGATTTGTTGACTGCTTTGAATTTATCGTAGAAGATGTCAGTCCACCCCGTCCTAAGTTTATGTGGACACTCTTTAGTGGGCGAAACTATTAACCAATCCTCTTGCGATAGCTCAAATGTCCAAGTTGTCGGAACAGACACATCCTCGAAGGCCGACTTACTTCCATCACTTTCTGCTTCATCTTCGTCATCGTCATGAGTTTTCTCTCCGTGTTTGAATTTGGCGCTATTCTTTTGGTAATTATCAGGTAAAGAGATTTTCTTTTTCTTATTGATAATTTGGGTATTTCTTCCTCTTTTCATCTTCTTTTCGCCTTTGCCAATCGGTATATCATCTGAAATATTGCTATCCACATCATTATCCACGCTTTGATTACTACGCTCAACATATGTTATTCTACTTTCTGTACTCTCTCTTTTCCTCATCTTTTCGCCGGTCATTGAAGTCTCGCTCGCCGCGCTGTCACTTTGGCTTAAGTAATTAATACTACCGTCTTCATCATCGTTAAAGCCCAGTGATTCAAAGTTGTCGTCTGGAGTCTCGGTATCCTCATCCTCGTGATCATAACCGGAGTTCTCACCATGACTACTACTCTCATCTTCATTTTCTTTGTATTTGATTCCTGTTTTTTCATGAATATAACTTTCATCATCATCCCCTTCATTCTCCTTCTTTGTCTTCTTCTTCTTCTTTTTCTTCTTCTTCTTCTTCTTTTTACTAGTCGATCCAACGTCTAACGTCGTCTTATCCTCATCGCCGCCATCATAGTGGGGGTTCTCAACAGGTCTCCTATCGTCATCACCTTCGTTGTTGCTTCCTGTATTTATCTGAATATCGATTTTCTCTTTCTTCTTCTTCTTTTTCTTCTTCTTCTTCTTTTTCTTCTTCTTCGTCTTACTACCGTCATCATCATCATCGTTAAAGCCCAGTTCAAAGTTGTCGTCTGGAGTCTCGGTATCCTCATCCTCGTGATCATAACCGGAGTTCTCACCATGACTACTACTCTCATCTTCATTTTCTTTGTTATTGATTCCTGTTTTTTCATGAATATAACTTTCATCATCATCCCCTTCATTCTCCTTCTTTGTCGTCTTCTTCTTCTTCTTCTTCTTCTTTTTCTTCTTCTTCTTCTTCTTTTTACTAGTCGATCCAACGTCTAACGTCGTCTGATCCTCATCGCCGCCATCATAGTGGGGGTTCTCAACAGGTCTCCTATCGTCATCACCTTCGTTGTTGCTTTCTGTATTTATCTGAATATCGATTTTCTCTTTCTTCTTCTTCTTCTTCTTCTTTTTCTTCTTCTTCTTCTTCGTCTTACTACCGTCATCATCATCGATAAGGCCCAGTAATTCAAAGTTGACGTCTGGAGTCTCGATATCATAGCCCAGTAATTCAAAGTTGACGTCTGGAGTCTCGATATCATAGCCCAGTAATTCAAAGTTGACGTCTGGAGTCTCGATATCATCGGTACTATCTTCATCCCCTTCATTCTCCTTCTTCTTTGTCTTCTTCTTCTTCTTCTTCTTTGTCTTCTTCTTCTTCTTTTTACTAGTCGATTCAACGTCCAAAGTCGTCTTATCCTCATCGCCGCCATCATAGTGGGGGTTCTCAACAGGTCTCCTATCTTCATCACCTTCGTTGTTGCTTCCTGTATTTATCTGAATATCGATTTTATCCATCTTCTTCTTCGTCTTGCTTTTACCCATCAATTCAACATCTGAAGCATTATCGTCTCCGTCATTGTGTTCAAATGTCTCACCACATTCATCATCGTTGCTTTTGCTTCCTGTATTTATCTGAATATCGATTTTCTCCATCTTCTTCTTCGTCTTGCTTTTACCCATCAAAGCCTTATCGTCACCGTCATTGTGTTCAAATGTCTCACCACATTCATCATCGTTGCTGCTTCCTGTATTTATCTGAATATTGATTTTCTTCATCTTCTTCTTCGTCTTGCTTTTACCCATCAATTCAACATCTGAAGCCTTGTCGTCACCGTCATTGTGTTCAAATGTCTCACCACATTCATCATCGTTGCTTTTACTTCCTGTATTTATCTGAATATCGATGTTGTCCATCTTCTTCTTCGTCTTGCTTTTACCCATCAATTCAACATCTGAAGCCTTATCGTCACCGTCATTGTGTTCAAATGTCTCACCACATTCATCATCGTTACATTTGCTTCCCGTTTTTTCCCGACTTTCGTTGTTTTCTTTTTTTGTTTTGTCTTTGCGAATAAATCCAACTTCAGAAGCCTTCCTTTTGTCATTGTAATTTTCACCAGGCCTACATGTACTACCTTTGTCATGTTTACCATAAAATGTATCATCCCTGCTGCTGTTTTCTGTATTCTCCTGACCTTTCTTCTTCTTCTTCTTCTTCTTCTCCTTCTTCTTCTCCTTCTTTTCATCATCGTCGCTACTACTTTCTGTATTTCCCTGAATTTTGCTGTTCTTCGTTTTCATCTTTTCTTTGCCCATCGTTCTTATATCTGAACTCTTATCCTCGCCATCATCTTGGTTACCATTATTAACGTTAGCATCTTCGCTACTACTTTCCGCATTTGCTTGACTCATCTTGCTGTCATCACTTCCTTCTTGACATTGCCCTCCTCTCCTTACCCCGACGCTTTCACACCGTTCTTTATTTTTCAAATTTCTACGTGGTTCGTTTGTTTTTACTTCTTTTTTATGTCTATTTCGTGGTTTTGGGATTATAGAAGTAAAGATAAAATTTGGATCATTTCTCCAATACGGCTGTTTCCTTGTCCTTCTTCGTTTCTGACTACGAGGAGTAGTGTTCTTGCTTATGATATTTGTTTTGTGCCCGTTTGCAGTAGCAAGCCCTTTTTCATGTCCGTCTTGCATGTTGACAAAGTCGATGAATGAATGTTGAAAAGAATGATTCATTGTGAAAGCTGTGTCGTTCCTGTCTTTTATTCCCGCATCACGGTGTATGCTCTCTACGTCATATGACTTAATGTTTAAATCCTTCGTTACCATGGTTACCGCGTCTGAATCAGTATGTACGTTTTTATTTTCTGCATTTTCCCGACTTTCGGTTTTCTGTGTTTTTTTCTTTTGTTTCCCCATCAATTGAAAATCTGAAGCCTTATCGTCACCGTCATTGTGTTCAAATGTCTCACCACATTCATCATCGTTGCTGCATCCTGTATTTATCTGAATATTGATTTTCTCCATCTTCTTCTTCGTCTTGCTTTTATCCATCAACTCAACATCTGAAGCCTTATCGTCACCGTCATTGTGTTCAAATGTCTCACCACATTCATCATCGTTGCTTTTGCTTCCTGTATTTATCTGAATATCGATGTTGTCCATCTTCTTCTTCGTCTTGCTTTTACCCATCAATTCAACATCTGTAGCCTTATCGTCACCGTCATTGTGTTCAAATGTCTCACCACATTCATCATCGTTGCTTTTGCTTCCTGTATTTATCTGAATATCGATGTTGTCCATCTTCTTCTTCGTCTTGCTTTTACCCATCAATTCAACATCTGAAGCCTTGTCGTCACCGTCATTGTGTTTAAGTGTCTCACCACATTCATCATCGTTGCTTTTGCTTCCTGTATTTATCTGAATATCGATGTTGTCCATCTTCTTCTTCGTCTTGCTTTTACCCATCAATTCAACATCTGAAGCCTTATCGTCACCGTCATTGTGTTCAAATGTCTCACCACATTCATCATCGTTGCTTTTGCTTCCTGTATTTATCTGAATATTGATTTTCTCCATCTTATTCTTCGTCTTGCTTTTATCCATCAACTCAACATCTGTAGCCTTATCGTCACCGTCATTGTGTTTAAGTGTCTCACCACATTCATCATCGTTGCTGCTTCCTGTATTTATCTGAATATCGATTTTGTCCATCTTCTTCTTCGTCTTGCTTTTACCCATCAATTCAACATCTGAAGCCTTATCGTCACCGTCATTGTGTTCAAATGTCTCACCACATTCATCATCGTTGCTTTTGCTTCCTGTATTTATCTGAATATTGATTTTCTCCATCTTATTCTTCGTCTTGCTTTTATCCATCAACTCAACATCTGTAGCCTTATCGTCACCGTCATTGTGTTTAAGTGTCTCACCACATTCATCATCGTTGCTGCTTCCTGTATTTATCTGAATATCGATTTTGTCCATCTTATTCTTCGTCTTGCTTTTATCCATCAACTCAACATCTGAAGCCTTATCGTCACCGTCATTGTGTTCAAATGTCTCACCACATTCATCATCGTTGCTGCTTCCTGTATTTATCTGAATATTGATTTTCTTCATCTTCTTCTTCGTCTTGCTTTTACCCATCAATTCAACATCTGAAGCCTTATCGTCACCGTCATTGTGTTCAAATGTCTCACCACATTCATCATCGTTGCTTTTGCTTCCTGTATTTATCTGAATATTGATTTTCTCCATCTTATTCTTCGTCTTGCTTTTATCCATCAACTCAACATCTGTAGCCTTATCGTCACCGTCATTGTGTTCAAATGTCTCACCACATTCATCATCGTTGCTTTTGCTTCCTGTATTTATCTGAATATCGATTTTGTCCATCTTCTTCTTCGTCTTGCTTTTACCCATCAATTCAACATCTGAAGCCTTATCGTCACCGTCATTGTGTTCAAATGTCTCACCACATTCATCATCGTTGCTTTTGCTTCCTGTATTTATCTGAATATCGATTTTGTCCATCTTCTTCTTCGTCTTGCTTTTACCCATCAATTCAACATCTGAAGCCTTGTCGTCACCGTCATTGTGTTTAAATGTCTCACCACATTCATCATCGTTGCTTTTGCTTCCTGTATTTATCTGAATATTGATTTTCTTCATCTTCTTCTTCGTCTTGCTTTTACCCATCAATTCAACATCTGAAGCCTTATCGTCACCGTCATTGTGTTCAAATGTCTCACCACATTCATCATCGTTATATTTGCTTCCTGTTTTTTCCCGACTTTCGTTGTTTTCTTTTTTCGTTTTGTCTTTGCGAATAAATCCAACTTCAGAAGCCTTCCTTTCGTCGTTGTAATTTTCACTAGGCCTTCTACCATTGTCATGTTCGCTATTGTCTCCTGTGTATTCTTGTCTTTCGCTGTTCTTCTTCTTTTTCTTCTTCTTCTTCTTCTTTTTCTTCTTAATTTTCTCTTCGTGGAGGTCCTTATCATTTCTACCGTCATTTTGCCGACTTTCGGTTTTCTTTGTCATCGTTACTTCTGTAGTGAAAACGAACACATATAACACTTACAACCCGAAAAAAGGTTGACAATACACTGCAAATTGAGTGTTTTGAAATTAAACATCTAAACATGTTTACTTTAAACACGGCTAAACACGTTAGGCCTAGGCCATATACGTTTAGTAATTAAACACATACGTTATATGATGTAAATACTTCCTAAACATGTTTAGGTTATCAGGCGTTTAGCATTTAAACATCAGTTGAACACGTGACGAACAATATTGAATGTTATTGGTTGAACGTATTGGATCATGTTAGCGACTGTCGCCATTTTGGATTTTGGATTTAATCGTATTTAGTAAATTGGGATGGAAAATCAGATTTTCCATCTCAAATTTATCCAAATTGAACTGTGATATCACGTGGGAGGCCGTCAAATATGTTATGGTCACAAATTTTGTTCAGTGAGTTGGTGAGATGTTACGAGGTAAGATGGTGAGAGCCTAACATGTAGTATCAATTGTTATGCTCATCGTGTGTGTGTATAGTTTAAGCTTACTTAACTTCGATACAGCATACTATATGCTGTGATGTACATTTATGATGAGCGAATAGTTTGATGAATTTAAGTATAGGATCTAACTAACCATCTTACCAACAATATCACATCAACTTCATATAACTTTTTACCACAACCTAACATGTTGACGGCCATAGCAACCACTGAGACAGCCTGATTGCATGTACTGCCACGGAACATGTTTAGAATCTAAACATTTGATCATCTTAAAATGTTTGCTTTCTAAACATTGAAGTGGTTGACATGTTTCAGTGCTAACATTATGAATGACACTAAACATGTTTAACATTTAAACATGTTTAGAAAGTGAGGTCAAACTTGTGTTTAGCATTAGTGTTTAGGTTGTAAACATGTTTAGTAATTAAACATGTTTAAACAGTGTCTTCAAGATAGTGTTTAGCTTTGTGTTTAGGATCTAAACACCCAATTTACAGTGTATACAGACTTTACGATGGTCATTACAATCAGAAGCTTTAGCGACAGTGTATACTGGTTAGAAAAATAGGTTTACCTGAAAACAAAATGTTAAGTTGCCTTATGGCCTAGTTTTCTTCTTGTACAAAGGCGCATACTTGTCATTACAGGTTCTGATTAAATGTAAGCAAGATATTGGAAAACGGTGGATGTTTTGACGCCAAATATACATATTTGGCATAAAAGTGTTCAATGTCTATTCATTTTAATAGGCAAAAGTGTGCACGAAATTCACTTGGTCGTTCTTCATCATAATAATAACAAATAATAATCAAACATTGCTCATTGAGCGCATATAACCCAATTAAGTCCCTATGCGCTATAACAAATAAAACAGAAAACACATAATACACATCGAATAGTAACAAAACAAAAAGGAAATCAAGCATTAACATTAAATAGGTAAGCTTTTAGCAATTATTTGAACTGCATTTACCAACCACTACACTGTAAATACAGTGCTTAGGATTTAATCACTAAAAAGTAAATTAAACATGTTTAATGTCTTAGCACAAACTGTTTACATGTTGAATCACACGACGGATATTTGTTCCCATGTTGAGCTCTTAAGCATAAAACGTTCTAAACAGCTCTTTCCTGCACGAGATTTTGTCTTTGTGTTTCCAAAAACGACACCTCCATACACGCGTTTACAGTTTAGATACGCACTTTTTTACAACATGATGGAGTCTAAGACTTTTTTACAACATGATGGAGTCTAAGCACAAAATAAATAAATATTTAACAGGCAAATGTGTTTACACTTTGGCACTGCCGTGGGTTGCTATCTATTTAGTGTTCGAAGAATGACACCTTCATAAATGCGTTTAGAATGTAAATAATGATGAAGTTCTAAATGGCTGCTCTGATACAGTGCCGGCGGTAGCTATTTCGTGTGTTTTGTTAATGCTAAATCTGACGAAAATAATGAATTTGAGGGGTTTTGAGAGGAAGACATTGATACTCTGTACATTTGTGACTTCGATTAAAATAGTGGTTCCGAGTTTGGCGTCACTAGCGAGCAATTAGAAGCAGAAAAAGAGTCGTCATGGTCATCATTTAGAACAACATGTGGTTGAAGCTTATCACTTTATACTGGTTTGTGTACCGAAAATAACCTGTATTTTGTGATATTCTATGCCCGCTTGTTCACCAAGGTCTTTCTCTGGAGTCTACAGGACCACGATAGGAATATATGGGCACATGATAATAAAGGTAAGAAAATGAACCCATGTTGCTGAGGCATAGTTGATGAGGATAAATGGTAATGATTTTGATTTAAGTACCTTACTGAACACGAAGAAGTAGTTGTTCAATTCACAAACATAACCAATGGCAAAGAAAAGCAATACAGGGTGAGTCAGAAAGAAGTTTACCCGGATTAGTGATGTTTTAAAAAACAAACAAATGACACTCGAGAGTTCAGTAAAGCATATCTTTAACAAGCATTCTCTCCTGCTTATTAGGAAAAAGGAATGACCCAAATTGAGCATTGCTAAGAGGAGTTATGTCTATTTTAATAAAGGTACTCATTTTGCAAGCTGTCCACGGAATATTTGACCAAACAAATGTAAAGTATGCATTTTAGCTGCGTACTTCCCTATTGACCAAGATTAGTGATGTTTTTCGAAACAAATAAATGACACTTAAAAGTTCAGTAAAGCATTTATTTACTAAACATACTCTGCTGCTTATTAGAGAAAATCAATGAAGCAAATTGATCATTCCTAACAGAAGTTATGCCTGTTTTACTGAAGGGCAGGGCATTAATTGTAGGTAAGTACCCCGCTAAAATGCTTACTTACATTCGTTTTGTCAAGTATTCCGTGGACAGCTTGCAAAATGAGTACCTTTATTAAAATAGGCATAACTCCTCTTAGCAATGATGAATTTGCGTCATTCTGTTTTTCCTAATAAGCAGGAGAGAATGCTTGTTAAAGATATGCTTTACTGAACTCTCGAGTGTCATTTGTTTGTTTTTTAAAACATCACTAATCCGGGTAAACTTCTTTCTGACTCACCCTGTATTACCTGATTCGGCGATATTGTGTTTCCAGATTCTGAATCATTTCACAGGTTGCCGTTTTTTGGCAGTTTGCCCTGACTGTTCATATAGGCCTATGCATATTATTTAATTTCAAACCAGTATAACGAAAGCGTCAACACTTGTAGAGATTTAAAACAAAATTAAAGTGATACATTTGTGAACTCACCATTATGTTTACGAATGTTTTTTATTAATCGGGCTTTTGACGCTTTTTCTCCACGCCGAACAAATCTTCCTGACTTATCTCTGGTATCATGTGCTTTGATGTTCGCCTTTTTCTGTAGCTGTGAATTCAAAATAATAAGAAAAAAATAAATTAGAACTAAATTCAATATTTCAAGAAAGTGCTGTTCCACCTAGCCGATTTGGCTCGTCGATGCTATACTATGGGCGGCCAAATACGCCAAAAGGGTACAAAATGTGAAAGGTAGATACATGGCCCGATGTGTAGGCCTACGGGATGGAGATTTCACTCTTTTCAGCAAAGTGCAACAAAATGTGCGTATCACTTTACACGCGGCAATTAGTTTTACCATATACAAAACATATTTTTTAGAAACCTTTTCCCAAGTCTATCTTAAGAATCACTGACGCAATACTAGGGCCAGTGTACTTATTTTAATGCACTTCTCATAATGAATCCAAATATGGTGACGGCATGAATAATGTTGACATTTTTTAAACATTTTGTGAAGTTTTAGAACTGTCGTCTCAGGCGACTACCGCGTGGAAATTGTTCAGATTATTTGAAATAAACAAAGTTATTCTCTCGTCTTATTCTAACGTTGCTTACCCTCCCCCTCCCTGTCCGCGTTACCGCTGGCAAGATTTTCCCTCCAGAATGCAGGCATTATATATATGCTTACATATGTCCAATTTAGGCCTTTTCAGCCCGGCTTTTGAGACTAATTTCTACGGGCCATGTTTGTTTTTCTCTGCGTACATGTACACTGTAACCATGCAGTCGGCGCGCGTTACACATAGCGCCCAGCAGTGCGCCATGCAAAATAAACGCGCACACGCACTACACCCACGCACCCCTACAAACGCGGGCGGGCAAATATTGGAGAAATACGCTGCGCCACGGGAGTTGGTTTCGGTTTAGGCCTTGGGGTTGCATAAGCCACGGGGCGGGGGCGGGGCGGTTAGGGGTTGTGTGTATTGATCCCTTTAGGGCCTAGGTTATGTTATGGTTATGTAGTTTGGGATGGGGTTAATAAAGAAATGTATTATTAAATTGCGTAACGATGGTGTCAGATGTGGGATTTGATACTGTATGTGACACGCGGGCGGACAAATATTGGAGAAGTACGCCGCGCTACGGGAGATAGTTAAGGTTAGGCCTTGGCGTTGAGATAAATTGCGGGCGGGGAACTTTGGGCTTTGGCCTTGAGGTATGCCACGGGGAGGGGCGGGCGGGGCGGTGACGAATGGGGGTTGTGTGTAATGATGTAATGTGGTTTGGGAGACAGGGGGTTAATGAAAAAATGTGATGCTAAATTGCGTAACGGATATGCGCGCCACTGGACGGGGGCGGGCCGGGAGGGGACAGGGAGGGGGAGGGACGGGTGGGGTACGGGAGATGGTTAAGGTTTAGGCCTTGGTGTTGAAATATGCCACGGGGCGTGTGCGGGCGGGGGGCAATTTTCATTTTTTTTTTAAATTGAAATTTAAAAACTTTTGAATTAGGCTACAAAACCTTTTGATTTAAAACAAAAATGTTTTAAATATTGTTCTATTCCTGTGTGTTTCGTTATAAATTTTCAACACTTTATTTTTGTAGGTGTCTATCTGGTAGGCCCTACTCCCTAGCGGGAGAGCCCGTCCGCAGGACGGGCGTGCCGCTAGTCTTACTATAATTCACCGTATGTTGTGACTATGTATGTATGTATGTATCCATAAAAGGCTCTCTCAGTTTGCAACTAAACGCCGTGAACATTGCACGGATAAAAGATGATTATAATGTGAGTGTTATAAGCTATAAATGGCCGAAAACCGTACAGAATTGACCGAGATATGAGCAAAATTATGGCAATTTAGGGCCTTTTCAGCCCGGCTTTTGAAACTATTTTTTACGGGCCATGTTTGTTTTTCTCTGCGTACACTGTAACCATGCAGTCGGCGCGTGGAGCACATAACGCGTCGCAGTGCGCCATGCAAAATAAACGCGCACACGCACGCACCCCTACACACGCGGGCGGGCACTTGGAGAAATACGCTGCGTCACACGGGGTTGGTTATGGTTTAGGCCTTGGGGTTGAGATACGCCACGGGGCGGGGGCGGAGACGGGAGCGGGCGGGGACGGCTGGGCGGGCGGGCGGGGCGGCAGCGGGTCATAAGGTAACGAAATAATGTGGTTTCTGGTAAAACAAAACATGATATGGTGAATCTAAATTACATAACATGGTGTCAGATGTGGGATTTGATACTGTATGTGACACGCGGGTGGACAAATATTGGAGAAATACGCCGCGCTACGGGAGATGGTTAAAGTGAGGCCTTGGCGTTGAGATAAGCCACGGGACGGGGAACTTTAGGCCTTTGGGGTTGAGATATGCCACGGGGCGGGCGGGGGCGGTGACGAATGGTGGTTGTGTGTAATGATGTAATGTGGTTTGGGAGGCAGGGGGTTAATGAAGAAATGTGATGCTAAATTGCGTAACGGATATGCCACGGGCCGGGGGCGGGCGGGGGCGTGCGGGGGCGTGCGGGGCGTTTGAGGGCGGGATGGTGACGGTTGGGGTACGGGAGATGGTTAAGGTTTAGGCCTTGGAGTTAAAATATGCCACGGGGCGTGGGCGGGCGGGGGGTCTTTGAATTAAAACAAAAATATTTTAAATATTGTTCTATTCCTATGTGTTTCGTTATAGATTTTCCAAAATTTTGTGTTGTTTCATTTGTAGCCTGTAGGTGTTCTATCTGGCAGGCCCTACTCCCTAGCGGGAGAGCCCGTCCGTAGGACGGGCGTCCCGCTAGTCTTACTATAATTTGCCGTATGTTGTATGTGAGTATGTATGTATCCTGAAAAGGCTTTCTCATTTTGCGTCTAAAAGCCGCGAACGTTGCACTGATAATAGATGATTACTTGACACGGGTTATAAGCTATAAATGACAGAAAACCGTACAGAATTGACCGAGATATGAGCAAAAGAGTAAAACCCAGGGCCTTTTCAAACTGTTTCTACGGGCTATTTGTTTATTTTTGTGCGTAATGCAACCATGCAGTTGGCGCGTAACACATACCGCGTCGTAGTGCGCCATGCAAAAGTCATACGCTCACGCGCACTACACCCACGCACCGCTACACACGCGGGCGGGAAAATATTGGAGAGATACGCTGCGCTAAGGGACTTGGTTAATTTAGGCCTTGAAGGTTTATAAGCACGGGGCGAGCGGGAACGGCGGAAGGGGCGGGGACTGCGGGCGAGGGACGGTAGGGGGATGGCGAGGGGAGGCCATGAAGTAATGAGGTTTGGGAGGCAGGAGGATAATGAAGAACGCTACGGGAGTTAGTTAATTTAGGCCTTGAAGGTTTAGATAGGCCTATAAGCACGCGGGGCGAGGGGATGCCATGAAGTAATGAGGTTTGGGAGGCAGGGGGTTAATGAAGAAATGTGATACACTAACAGCGAGGGTCACGAGGTGGAAGGAAATACATGTAGTGTGGTTAAAAGTATAAACCAGGGGATACAGCCTTGGCTTGGGGAGATGGTTTAGGTTTAGTTAGGCCGTGGGTGTTGAGATAAGCACGGTGCGGGGGCGGCGGGCCGGGGGCAGAACGGGCGAGGGTTTTTTTAATGAAGTAATGTGGTTTGGGTGGCAGTGGGTTAAAGAATGGTTATAAATCAACTTGATTGGGGGGGGGGGGTTGTAGGGGGTTTATAATGCCTATAAGGGGATATGATTATAAAATCAACCTTTTAAAAAAAAAAAATTGGGGGGGGGGGGGGGGGGTTGTAGGGGGTTTATGTGGTTTCAAAGGTAGGTAATGTGGCGTAACCATCTAGCGGGGACCCGAGCGCAGCGAGGGTACGCCGCTAGTCATACTATAATTTGCCGTATGTTGTATGTATGTATGTATGTGAGTATGTATGTATCCTGAAAAGGCTTTCTCATTTTGCATCTTAACGCCGTGAATATTGCACTGATAATAGATGATTACTTGACACGGGTTATAAGCTATAAATGGCCGAAAACCGTACAGAATTGACCGAGATATGAGCAAAATGATGTCCAATTTAGGCCTTTTCAGCCCGGCTTTTGAGACTACATCTACAGGCCATGTTTGTTTTTCTCTGCGTACACTGTAACCATGCAGTCGGCGCGTAGCACATAACGCGTCGCAGTGCGCCATGCAAAATAAACTCGCACACGCACTACACCCACGCACCCCTACACACGCGGGCGGGCAAATATTGTAGAAATACGCTGCGCCACACAGGGTTGGTTATGGTTTAGGCCTTGGGGTTGAGATAAGCCACGGGGCGGGGCGGAGACGGGGACGGGACGGGGACGACAGGGAGGGCGGCAGCGGTGGGTCATAAGGTAACGAAATAATGTGGTTTCTGATCAAACAAAACATGATATGGTGAATCTAAATTACGTAACATGGTGTCAGATGTGTGATGTGGGATTTGATACTGTATGCGACACCCAGGCGGACAAATATTGGAGAAATAGGGCCTACGCCGCGCTACGGGATATGGTTAAGGTTAGGCCTTGGCGTTGAGATAAGCCGCGGGCGGGGGACTTTTAGGCCTTGGGTTGAGACATGCCACGGGCGGGGGTGGGGGGTGTAATGATGTAATGTGGTTTGGGAGGCAGGGGGTTAAAGAAATGTGATGCTAAATTGCGTAATATGCCATATGACGAATGGGGGGGGGGGGGGTGTAATGATGAAGAAATGTGATGCTAAATTGCGTAACGGATATGCCACGGGCGGGGCAGGGCGGGGAGTGACTGGTGGGCTACGGGAGATGGTTAAGGTTTAGGCCTTGGAGTTGAAATATGCCACGAGGCGTGGGCGGGCGGGGGTCTTTTAATTGAAATTTGAAAACTTTTGAATTAAAACAAAAATATTTTTAATATTGTTCTATTCCTATGTGTCTCGTCATTAATTTGCCAACACTTAAATTATGTGTTGTTTCATTTTGTAGGTGTTCTATCTGGTAGGCCCTACTCCCTAGCGGGAGAGCCCGTCCGAAGGACGGGCGTACCGCTAGTCATACTATAATTTGTCTTATGTTGTATGTATGTATGTAAAGGCTTTTTCATTTTGCATTTTAAAGCCGTGAATATTTCACTGATACTAGATGATGTCTTGAGACAGGTTATAAGCTATAAATGGACGAAAACCGTACAGAATTGACCGAGATATGAGCAAAATGATGGCAATTTAGGGCCTTTTCAGCCCAGCTTCTGAGACTATTTCTACGGGCCATGTTTGTTTTTTCTCTATGCGTACACTGTAACCATGCAATCGGCGCGCGTTCCACATAGCGCGTCGCAGTGCGCCATGCAAAATAAACGCGCACACGCACTACACCCACGCACCCCTACACACGCGGGCGGGCAATATTGGAGAAATACGCTGCGCCACGGGAGTTGGTTACGGTTTAGGCCTTGGGGTTGCATTAAAGCCACGAGGCGGGGGCGGTGACGGTTAGAGGTTGTGTGTAATGATCCCCTTAGGGCCTAGGTTATGTTAGGGTTATGTGGTTTGGGATGGGGTTAATAAAGAAATGTATTATTAAATGTTGCGTAACGATAGTGTCAGATGTGGGATATACTGTATGTGACACGCGGGCGGACAAATATTGGAGAAATACGCCGCGCTACGGGAGATGGTTAAGGTTAGGCCTTGGCGTTGAGATAAGCCACGGGGCGTGGAACTTGGGCCTTGGGGTTGAGATATGCCACGGGGCGGGGCGAGCGGTGGCGGTGACGAATGGGGGTTGTGTGTAATGATGTAATGTGGTTTGGGAGACAGGGGGTTAATGAAGAAATGTGATGCTAAATTGCGTAACGGATATGCCACGGGCGGGGGGCGGGGGAGTGACGGGTGGGGTACTGGAGATGGTTAAGGTTTAGGCCTTGGAGTTGAAGTTGCCGCGGCGGGGGTCTTTTTTAATTTTTGGCGATATCTTGAGTTACCTTGCAACTACGTTTATAAAATTTTGGAATAGTAATTAACACACATAGATCTAACTTAGGTCAAAAATTCAGGTCGGGTTGCCCTCTTAGATTTTTCAATATTTCCCTATTTATACAGCGTAGTCATTCTTAAAACGTATAGAGGTATACTCTTTTCATTCAAAATATATCGGGTACAATTCAGTGAACAAATAGAGACCAAATTCAATCATCTTTGATGCCAAATAATGTCAATATGAATCATTCTTTCCGTTATTTAGAGACTAGCTGGGTGATGGCGAAGCTTTGACGATGACTGTAATAGTTGTGACGTGTGCACCCTTAAATCAATTAACATAATTAATCATAGGGCGCCCTCACTTGATTATCGCTCCCCTTAAATCTTCCAGCAGAATATGCCCTCTAATTATCCAGAACCAGACCAGGACAGCCATCAATTTTAACCCTACCCTAGAGAACCGCTGAAAAAGTCATATTTGCTTTTCATAGGAACTACGAGATCAATGGATATATTTCAAGTCTCTCGAAGATATATTTTTCTATCACTGTCTATCTGATTAACTATTTTAAATGTTGCATATAAGAAAAAATTATCAAGTTACTATCATGTTAAGATTTAACATTCGAGGCATCACTGTGGCTTGACTTGTAACAACGAACATGTGACTGAATCCAGTATGCTAAAGGTGTGTTAATACATTCGAGTTTACATCACACTATTTGCAAGCTACAAAGGTTAATATTGGCTACCATCTGATTTAAACATGAAAGTATACTATATAACATTTTATTCAGAAATCATCCATTGTTTTCTAAGTTCAATATATGAATCGGGCGGTTATACCTAATTATACAATACGTAGAGAAAACGAAAAAACATGTATTTATCATCTTTGGGGTAATTTTCCGTGTCCGTTGTCCAAAATCTCTCTCTGGCTTTGATTGCATCATGACACTAACTAAGTGAAATAGGTATAAATTAGCATTTACTATAAATGTGTAGCTATGATTCGGAGCCATAATCATGACAAATGTCATGAGGCTGACATTCATATTAGCGATGTTATGAGTGAGGAGGTAGAACTTATTGAATGACCCTCGTAATATTTGATATTTTATATCATTTTAAAATACATACACATCTCGACTTAGACTGACAATGGAAGTGCTTTGAATGAACATGTTGAATGAGGCTGGTAACATAAATCTCTGGGGGCAACTTCAGTTGCGTCTCGTTTTCATGAAATCAATCGCCTATGTCAATTGTTTTTCAGTTTGTAATTAATTTACATACCTTTTCCTCCTGGAGATGCTCTTCCTTTTCAATACTTTTCTCAGCAAGACTTGTCCTGATTAAATCTTCATCGTGGGAACTATCAACTTCAGATAATGTGGTCATAATGGTATGCTCTGAGGATTGCACGTCAATATTGTCATTATTTTCTTCCCTAATGTTGTCAGAGTCCGAGTCGTCTGTATCCATGGATTCGGGTGATGAACACGACAGTGGTTGACTTATGGACATGATGCATCGATGGACTAGGTGTTCTTCTTGGAAAAAGGAAATTCCTGTTTGAAAATAATAACATTATAAATGCATTAAAACATGTCACAAAACGTAAAATCCTCGTTTGTTTTAACATGTTTAAAGAAATAATTATTCGTATACACGTGGAAAAGTGACGCATGAAACAGAAACTGGAACATATTTAAACGATTCCATCCATGGTATTGGTATCAAGGCCTAATGAAACACTGGCTTGCTATGTTGTTTGTTTTTCTCTGGGATGATGGGGTATAGGGTGTTGTTCATAATAAACCTTCGATGTATGTGTAGACTAGATTAATATAAAATGCCATACAAAATTTCAATAATTTGGATTTTAAATACTATTACCCACCCTCTTTACTGAAATATGAATATGACTACACCACACAAAATGGATAGAATGTGATAAGGGACAAATTAAAACAACTTATGTTAGAGCAAGTAATTGATCCAATTATTGAAATGTATTGGTAAAAGGTAGCAAGAACTTGTAGTATCATTTTGATACCCACATTTTTCTTGACTCCTTTTCTGAGTCCCTTATAAAACACTCGCTGGTTTGGAAAGTTAAATACTGGCGCAGTTCTGCCAAACAAGTTGCTGTAAACATCACACTATAGGCTCTTGTATAGGCCTACTGTAAAAAGAATTTGATGAAAACACT
>CM069449.1:36307597-36620097 GCA_035610835.1 Ophiura sarsii | reverse complement strand
GAGTAGAAATACTTCTTCATACCTGGTGATGTTTTCACGACAATATCATATTCCACGCCAGATTTACAACATATTTACGAAAAGACGCGTAATCCAAAGTGTTCCAAGTTTGGTGGTGGTATACAACACAACACACTGTATAACATAGAAATAATAGGCATATACGACGGGTATTAAACAAATTATAAATATTTTAAACAGGTTCGCCGTCGGGGTAGAAAAGAGACAATAATGGGAAAACGATCTCGCCCGGGAATCGAACCCAGGATCTGTTGATTTCCTCTGATTGCACGAAAACTATTGAAAACTTAACCGCAAAGACAATAGAATTTCTTTTCCTATTGTAATTGCCGTGAGTACCAACACGCCTTTGATTGACTTATTCAAATGGCGCGCGGTAAACGTTAACATTCATAGGGATCCCTTAGACAAGTTGGAACAGGTTTCATTTCACAGAATTTAGAAAAAAGATCATAGGCCTATCTCCCGTTTCGAATAACCAATTTGAATGAAATAAAATTAAGGTTATAGCTACATGTAGTAATGCCACCTTGCTAGGCAAATCATTAAATATATTCATTTTTGAATTTCAACTGGTTTAAAAAATCGGTGAAATCGGGACCTGACTATTTTGACTCACCCTGTATGTCAAACTTTAACAGAAGTCGTACCGGACAAAAGAAAGCAGTACACCCATGCCATTATAAAAAAACACGTTCATTTTGGACCACTTGCCCCATATTCCCTATTGATGCTTTGATGATGGCAGAATTTAGTTCTTATATGACACGAAACATTCAGAATTGGTTATTTGAAATTAATTTCCGTATAGAACAAAATACGAATTTTAAATTGTGGATGGCTTCGTCTGGCCTGAGACTAGTATACTAGTGTCAGCGTCTGGCAGTGACAGAGGAGGGCTAGCGTTATTTGCATTGTATGAATATTGTAATCAGATCAGTTAGGAAGAACGCCGGATCAGGGATACTATTAATTTTGGGATAGGAAAGTCCTATACTAACGTACGTAGCGAAAACGGACCCTTTTGCATATTTGAATAAATTATGGTAATCGTCCGGAATGCGTCCGTGACCGGCGTTTAACAATGTTTAACCAGGTTTAACGGAATTGTTAGTCAGCATAGGTTTTGGGGCGCTGTAGATTTACACAGACGACGGTGGCCACGCGAAACCTACATTTTGAATTCGTAGTGAATAACACGTAATCGCGAATATTTAACTTATCATTTTGACAAATTCATCATAATTAGAAGAATTTTTATCGTTAACGGGCGATGACTGTTAAAAATAATTCAAATTGGTGCACTCCCGTTGCCATATGATAGGCCTATTGGGTCGTCTGAGAGACGCGTGGCCAGCGTCGCGTCGTCTGCTACAATTACGCCTTATCGGTAGAACAGCGCCACCAATTCTATGCTGACTAAGTTCAATTTAAAAGTGGACCCGATCGGCCAGCTCAGTGGCATACCCCTGGCCGGATCGCGACGATCACATGGTGTGAGGTCATGAATAGTCAGTCGTGAGTCGTGACTGAATATTCATTCACAACGAATGATTGGTAACTTCCGGGTGAAGGTTTGATAGAGTGCGCTATACTGAACCAAATCTCAACAATGGGCAGATTTATGTGAAATACCCCCGGCCCCCCAACTCAACACAAAAGTTGGTAACCATGACTGTTCTAAAAATCGCGGAAAAGGGGTATATTTTCGATTGTCAGCGCTGACACTTAGTGACAGCGAAATCATGAAAATAGGGGGTATTTCATGAATTAGTCTCCGCGAAATTCGAAAAAAGGGGTATTTTAGGAAGAGGAAAAAACTAAAAACATCACAGTATGGATTTAATCATTTGATAGAATATGTTAACAACCCAAATACACCACTTGGGGTACACTAGTTTATAACAAATTACCATAAACGCCTACTATTACTATTGGGAGCAACACATTTTTATCTACTTAATGTATGTATAAAGTGTCTTTGAAAAGGGGTGTTTGAAATTATAGTAATTGAAAAGCCAAAAAAAGGGGGTATTTTCACTCCAATTTTGTCCTCGTTTTTGCCAAAAAAGGGGGGTAACATTGTTGAAAAATCATTGCAAAGGGGTACTTTGAAAAAATGAAGAACAGTCATGGTTACCAACTTTTGTGTTGAGTTGGGGGGCCGGGGAAATACCCCTGTTAGAATCTCTCATTATGCGCATGGTATTTGGGCCTAATCTCTGCCACATACATATCAATCACCATCAGTTATAATATACATTGTAAACATATATAACCTGAAAACTAGTCTTGTGTAAGAGATGGTCACTGTCTTAAAGGTGTAAATTGGCAGACCAGACAATTGAATGGGACACAAGTGGACTTCAAAGAGCACAATAAAAGAACCAATTGCATGGATTAGGATTAAGTCTGAATGGCCTACAATTGACAATATATCCCCATTGATAGTACACATGAATTTCAATAAAACACTTTATCACTCACGCAAGGAATAAAAGCTTTACACATCAATATACTATCTGTCTGCTGCAGGTTGACTTTGAAACTCAAAGGGATTAACCACATCGTGGAAACGTGATAAACAAATGTTCCAAAAATACAAATGCCACAAGGATTCGTAATAATATAATAAAGCATGAGGTATAATTAATGACAGAATGAAACAATTTAATATTAATAATATCACTAAACATAAATTGATGCGATGGAAGTGACTATTACATTTAGAAAAACATTTGTTTGCTAATGTTCGTTAAACATTTTTTTAAATGTTGCTGAAATGTTTGCATACAATGATTTTCTAAAGACATTACCTATCAATTGATAACTTTTCATCAAACATTTACAGAATGTTTGACGTACATTTCTAAATAATATCGTAAACAATTATTTTATAACATTTTTTTAACATTAACTGTTATCTACTGCAAACGTTTCAAAGATATTACTTAAACCATTTCGGATATTATATTGTTTTCCTAATGTTTTCAAAACATTGTGGAGTGGAAATGTTATGAAAATCTGATATTGAAATTGTTTTTAAAACATCGTAAGCAAACATTGTTGACACGATTGTCATGTCACATTGTGCAAATGTTCAAATAATATTTTCTGATGAAATTGTTTTTTATAATGTTTGTCAGACATTATGCCAATGTTATTAAAATGTGACCCACGTGGGTTATATCAGGTCAATTTCACGCATGCGCACTGACCTTGATTATATTGGTTTTGTAACAGTATGGATTTCATATTTATAAATTTTGATAAATGATTCGATCCACATCATGTACTATTTCATACTTTAATGGCAAGTACCCAGCAAACACAAAAATGTTTTATTAATGTTGCCTAAACATCATGAGAATGTTATTTGAAAATGTTTATATGACGTAAAAATGTATGGTTAGGATTAAGTCGGGAAAACATTTTCAAAAAAAATTTTTGCCAATGTTTTAAAAACATTTATTTAACATTTTGGTGAACATACTGAAAAAAATGTTGGAAAAACATTTGTAAAACATTGTTAAATGTTTTCTAAAATGTTTGCCCGACCAAATCCTAACCATACATTTTAACGTCATATAAACATTTTCAAATAACATTCTCATGATGTGTTGGCCAATGTTTAAACAACATTTATAAAACAATGTTGTGTTTGCTGGGTAGATCATATCGATATTACACACTTTGCCGAAAGGGTGAAACTGAAATCACAATCCCTTATACAATCTCTTCAGTTTAAAAAGTCCGATTTTCATGATCTAAATTGTAATGAAAGGTTAAAATATTTCAAAGTGGATTTCAAAACAACGAACTTAATATTGAAAATTTTTAAATAAATAAACCGGAAAACCGGAAAACAGCATGTAAACATCGAAACGATCACATACATGTACAAACAATGAAATTAAGCATACAAAATAGCACCGCTCAAATGTGAATAAATATACAACATTATAGCGATAAAATACAATGCATCATAATAATTAGAGAATAAAGGTATTGTTTTTAGACCGTACGCCGCAACGACGCCGCAGGCGGAGTTGTTCTACGCCGATTTCTCTGAGAACCAATGAGATTGCTAAACTTTCTTAATAGTTGTAGAATAATACATATTAGAAAAATTACGTATTTCACGTCCCCGCCCGCACCGATTTTAGACGCTGCTCCAATATTTTTGTTATTTGTTATTTTCAAAAATTCATACCCGTCTTTGTTGTATGTGAGTGTGTCCAGTGGCGTAGCCAAGGGGGGGCAAGGGGGGGCAGCTGCCCCCCCTGTGGGGTTCTCTGCCCCCCCTGTTGCCCCCCCTGTGGGAAATGTCAGTTGAAATAATTTGGGACTAACCTATTCACAACACAAGGAAATTCAATCCTCAATTTGGTTGTTGCCCCCCACCAAAACTCCCGGCCCCCCCTTTGCCCCCCCACTGAGAAAAACCTGGCTACGCCACTGAGTGTGTCCATCATCATTTTCAACTATATTTCAATTAAAAAAAAGACGCGAGAAACACTCGTTGGCACATAGTGATACGAATATTGAAACAATTCTTGCACAAAAAAAAGCCTGTAATTTGGTTTCTGAAAAATAACAAAAAAATCCAAAAATAACAAATAGTAAGGGCCGCCGCCCTCACAAAGTTCGAGAAACACGTTATTATTTTATTTTTGTTACTTGGCCTTTACATAGAGAATACCGGTAATTAATGCATTAACAGATACAAAAAATAACATTTTAATTTAATACTTACATACAGGATTACGGCCCATGTCTTCTTCTTGTCCTTTGCAGATGTAGACATGTATTTAGTGCAGATTGTAATACCAGGGAGGTGTAATATAACATCTCTCTGGTAATACTACGTTATAGAGCATCCTCGAAATCAAAACATAAATAAACTGCAAGTTATTGTTGATTAGAAGAGGCTGATAAAACGAATGTAGCCTGCGTTGTATGTGTCGAAATAATGAAGTTGTCCATTTCTGTAGCTATATGTAGGTGCAGTGTTGTCTTGCCATTGGTTGCTGATACCCGCGCCGCGGTTGCTGATACCTAAAAGCATGTAAAAGTGGACAAGTGTGGGCGGGGCTTGTGTCCCTGGAAATGTAGGTGTTTTGTCATTGGTTGCCGATACCTTCTATCAACTGTGGGTGGAGCTACATGTATGTGTCTCTGTAAATGCAGTATGCTATGGGCGGCTAAAGGGGTCAAAATGGTCTAAAATGGAGAAAGGTCTCAGTAATTTTCTAGTCACCTTTCTCTAAATTACTGAGACCTTTCTCAATTCTAGACACCGTTCTCTAAATTACAGAGACGTTTCTCGATTCTAGACACCTTTCTCTGAATTACTGAGACCTTTCTCCATTTTCTAGTCACATTTCTCTAAATTACTGAGACCTTTCTCCATTTTCTAGTCACCTTTCTTAGACCATTTTGACCCCTTTGGCCGCCCATAGTATGCAGCTGTCCTGTCCTTTGGTTGCCGAGACTGCGGCCCTTTTTTTTGGGCAAAACATTGTAACTTCAAAATTGTCATTAAGAAACTAAGCTTTAAAAAAATTAAAAGTTTACATGAATGCATTTTTTTATATTTGTGAAATTATTCAGTTGTAATGAAAACATGAATATGCAGGCCCGGTATACGGGGTAGTTTTGTACTTTTCTACAAATTAATTATATTTACATATTATACAGGGTGTCTCAAAAAAAAACCCGTGCACGTGTTTACCCAACTTATTGACCATGAACTTCTAGAATTTGGTGTAACAATTGTATACATATTAATAGACTAAACACTTAGCCTTCATGCTATTTATTTCTTGTAATTTAGTTTTGTCATTCCTGAGATATGATCAATTAACTAAAGCTAACTAAAATCGACGTTGTGCCACTTTTACAGAAAGAATGCTTAAGATAAGCATTAATATCCTCATCCTCCTAAGGGAGATGGTCGTCGATTGCGCTAAAACGTAAAGAACAGTGACCTAGGGCGTCTAGGTGAACGCTTTTACATCCCTTGCGCTCATTTTGACGAAAACAAATTGAGGGTGCTACCTTAGCCGGGGTAGAGTAAGCCGTCAACGTCCGATAGTAAGCCGTCAACGTCCGTGGTTGCCACTTATACAATTTTTTTTAATCGCCATTTTGAAAAAATATTTTAATTGTATGGTCCTGAATATTATAGCATAGGCCTATGTTAGAAACACCATTTCCATCACTTATAAGCAAAAACCGGGTGAAATTCCGATATTTGGAACTTATTTGGCGAAGATTTCTATTTTGGCCTTCAGTGTCCAGCGAATACGGCGGGATTTTGAGGTCGGCCATGTTTGGTGACGTCATTGTGACGTCGTGCGTGGGATGTTTGTACTTGTTTTGGTATGTATGGATAGAGTGATCCTCTAGCTATAGGCCCTACCATGGTACCCAAATAGACATACTCTGCATTTCGGATTGGATTTTTTTAGGAGTGGTAACCCCCCGCCCTCTCTCCGGAGTAACCCTTTCTATTTATTGCAAACTGTAAAGTGGCACAACGTCGATTTTAGGTAGCTTTAGTTAATTGGTTATATCTCAAGATTGACAAAACCAAATCAGATGAAATAAACGGCATATGAAAGCTAAGCGTTTAATAGTCTATCAATATGTATACAATTGTTACACCAAGTTCTAGAAGTTCATAGTCAATAAGTTGGGTAAACACGTGCGCGGTTTTTTTTGAGACACCCTGTATGATTATTTTGAGGATACAATCAAATGTGTTGAGTTACAGTGTTTTGCCAAAAAACATTGAATTATATTTATTTGGCAAAACACTGTAACTCATACAATGGCTGTTAACATGACAAAAGAGTAAAAAATACATTGCATTCTATTTGTTTGGCAAAACACTGTAACTCATACAATGGCTGTTAACATGGCAAAATAGTAAAAAATAAAAAGGAAGACAATTAAGGTGGAAGGTAACGATCATAGACTGCGCAAGCGGGACGGGGAAGGGGGAACGCCCCCAAACTTGTCACGGTGGGGACGATCCCCCTCAAAAGAAACATGGCTTAACGAACGTTTTTCTGGACCATTTTAGTTTAAAATACTGAAAGTTTGTACGCGTACATTATTTAAGCTTAAAACATGATGACTAAGGAGCTTTTTAGAGTTAAAATAGCCATTATTTGAGCGCTTTGCGCGAATTTGTTTCAATGTTTATTCAAGCTTTATAACAACATCAGGAACGTTTTTCTGGTGTGTTACTTTTCATCGAGTATTGAGTCTCGAGTCTAAATTTTCGAGTTTCGAGTCACAATTTCCGAGTCTCGAAAACCAAAAACCGAGTCTTAAAAACCAAAAACCGAAAACCGAGTCTCGAAAACCAAAAACCGAGTCTTATAAACCAAAAACCGAGTCTCGAAAACCAAAAACCGAGTCTCGAAAACCAAAAACCGAGTCTCGAAAACCAAAAAACCGAGTCTCGAAAACCAAAAACCGAGTCTCGAAAACCAAAAACTGAGTCTTAAAAACCAAAAACCGAGTCTCGAAAACCAAAAAACGAGTCTTAAAAACCAAAAACCGATTCTCGAAAACCAAAAGCCGAGTCTTAAAAACCAAAAACCGAGTCTTAAAAACCAAAAAACGAGTCTCGAAAACCAAAAACCGAGTCTCAAAACCATAAACCGAGTCTCGAAAACCAAAAACCGAGTTTCGATAATTAAAAACCGAGTCTTTAAAACCAAAAACTGAGTTTCGATAATTAAAAACCGAGTCTCGAAAACCAAAAACTGAGTTTCGATAATTAAAAACCGAGTCTTAAAAACCAAAAAACTGAGTTCGATAATTAAAAACCGAGTCTCGATAACCAAAAACCGAGTTTCGATAATTACAAACCGAGTTTCGATAATTAAAAACCGAGTTTCGATAATTGAAAACCGAGTCTCGAAAACCAAGAAGAAGAAAAAAGTTCTCAAAAAGAAAAGAAGAAAAAAAATCCTCAAAATAAACAATTGAATCATCTGAACTAATTGAATCATCTGAAGTGAATATTCCCTGGAATCTTCCCCAACCATTGATTTATCAGACTGATGTGATAGTCCATGCCCCAATTAACAATATGTTTCTAGGTTGATGAGGCATCTGTACACTTCACTTTCATCAGAAAGTTGGATTTGAATCAACATCTGGTTTTTAAAGAGAGATGGATTATATTCTTGTATGATTTGTTAAGAAACAGGGTCAATGATTTGTAGTACAGAAAGCAATTTGAAGAGCATTTTAGGGCTTTTAGGCCATATACACACCTGTGTCAACAATCAAAATAAAAAGTAGGCCCTAATGGCAAACCCAATCCCACAAGATTATCTGCATGAAGCTAATTATATGATAGCTCATAAGTAAGTGCGGCTATTGTTGTGTACTTAAATGTAATTATCATCATTTCTTATAACCTTGCACTTAAACTGTCTAGAATTAGACCATCCTCTTCAGTTCACTGTTGCTTAATGCTTGGTACTCCACAATGTTATTCAATTGTTAGGCCACTTAATCGGTAGGTTTGCATTTTTTGGGTCGGTTTCGTGGACAAACTATCGCTACCCCCCACCCCCCACTTATCAAGATTTCAGCTGCTGATGGATTTTTTTGTATTTTTTTGCACGTTTTCAACAACAAAAAATTGAGTCTGTAAACAAAATTGTCGGTAAATCATGCCTTTCGTCGGTACAACTATAATATGGTCGTGCCCCCCCCCCCCCCCTCCCCCCCAGTTTCCAAAAGCTGGTTACGCCACTGCCCTCAGAACAACCATGAAATAAAAACTATGTAATGGGAACAAAGTGTAATCACTAGTAAGGGCCATGTTGCTCTAATAAGTGTTTTTTTAAATAAACAAATAAAGCGCCTAATCCTTATTTTTTTAAACAAACCTTAGAGTTAGACGCTTGGTTAAAAAAGAAAATGCCTAAAATAGTATGATTTAGTTTACTGTTGTATACCATGGTATCGATGCATTACATCTAAGGATACATCTTGTATAATTTTGAAGACAATGATTAGATTTGCAGAATCTTAAACAATCTTTTCAGTGATACTTATTACATGTTTTAATGTGAAATGCACTTTTTAAAATATTGAGAAACAAATATTCTCAATTTGTTTGTTGCTTCATATTGTATACAAAGCTATTTTGCTCGATATCTCAAAATAAGCCTGACGACAAGATGAATATACCATGACGATGTGATAACACCACAATCATTACAAAAATTGTGTAAATAGCAACTGCCGTACATGCCCAGATGCCATAATAAGTGCCCATCTCTATGTTTCTAAATGACTTCGAAAAGTAGAATTTTTTACCGCCCACCCTAAAAGTTGAAAAGTTATTTTATTTGGAATAAAGACAACTAACTGTAACAAAAATAACCATGAATTTGAGAGACGATTCACATATCACACAATTAAAAAGGATTTTAATCCTTTTTAAAAACATTTAAAAACATTTGAAAGTTAAAAACTTTTGAAACATTTGAAAGTTAAAAACACCAAAATGTACTTTGATTCTCTGTATAAACCTGCTATTCAAAATCGTTTAATTCCACAACCTGAACAAAATTAATGGCAGGAATTATGTAACAAATAACCGCTCACCCAAAATTACTGGGCGCTTATTAGGGGTAATACGGTAAATGCCGCTTTTGTTTCCAGCACTGGTTGCCATTTTATCTTGATAAGAAATATATTTTATTTTGACTAAAGTGGTTTTTACTCATCCTGTATGTTATTATTAAATTATGCAAGTATAGTGCATTTAAATGTGATGTTACCAAGTTGGATGCATGTTATGACTGGATATCAAAATGAATAAAAATGACCTTGAATATATTTACATTTTTCTTTGTGTAATATTGTATCTTATTATGGTATTATTTTATAAATGGTTGCATTTTCCTTTGCTATGCCAAAGTTAGTCGGAATGGGGGGGGGGGGGGGGGGGGGGGGGGCGGTGCTATACATAACCCCAACACTGCCAAATCCAACAAGAATGAATTCAATGAGCCAGCCTGTTTTTATAAACTGGTGTTGAAGTGTTGCAAAGAAATTATGGCCCATACTGCACAAGTCATGCAAGTAGCTTTAACACCAGTACTGTGGTGTACAGGACAATCCCATGCCCTTTGTGCCGGAGGTCCGTGGTTCAAATCCCTGGTGGTCGCGGCGATATTTTGGGTCACTTCTCGCGCGGGAAAAACAAGTCTGAAAAACAGTATAGCCGGCAGGGTTAGGGTTAAAGGTAGATGATCCGATTGCTGGCCCGATTTTCAACTTGATGTTTTCTATTTTACATGAAAGGTCATCCTTAAAATTGTCACATTCCAAAGTTTGAGTTGCATAGCTCCAATGGTTCTATTTTTAAAAGCACAAGGTCACAAAACATTTGCCCATTGAGTCCTACACAAACTGGCTGGTGGTTAACCACCTTTGGCAGTAATTCACCACTGCATTTTCGCCTATAATTTAAATGGAACAGTTCTGGCCCCTTAGATTTGACAGACATAATGAGAAAAATATGGGGATTCTTCTGATATCAAAATATCTTGATGTGAAAAAAAAAATCATAGCCCCAAAAACGTGATCGGAACATACACCTTTAACAAGCATTTTTTCTTCTAATTTTGGTTTCTACAACCCTAACACTGCCAAATCCAACAGAATCCAATGAACCAGCCTGTTTGTAACCCGGTGTGGAAGTTTTTCGAAGAAATTCTGGCCCAGCCTATATGGTGCAGCATACTGCGCCAAGTAGCCTTGACACTCGTGGTATACTGGAAAATCCCAATGCCTTGTGTGGTTCAAATCCAGCAGGTCGCGGCTATATTTTTGGGTCACTTCGCCGTGGGGAAAACAAATCTGAAAAAGTGGCCGACAGGGTTAGGGTTAAGCATGGTTAAGGGACCATTAAAAACGCTAATTGCTCTTATAAATCATATTACCTGAAAAAACAGACCCTGTATCGAAACTCGATTTTTTTTTTTCTTCTTTTTTTCGAGACTCGGTTTTTGGTTTTTAAGACTCGGTTTTTGGTTTTCGAGACTCGTTTTTTGGTTTTCGAGACTCGGTTTTTGGTTTTCGAGACTCGGTTTTTGAATGTTAAGACTCGGTTTTTGGTTGTCGAGACTCGGTTTTTGAATTTTAAGACTCAGTTTTTGGTTTTCGAGACTCGGTTTTTGGTTTTCGAGACTCGGTTTTTGAATTTTAAGACTCGGTTTTTTGGTTTTCGAGACTCGGTTTTTGGTTTTTAGGACTCGGATTTTGGTTTTCGAGACTCGGTTTTTGAATGTTAAGACTCGGTTTTTGAATTTTAAGACTCGGTTTTTGGTTTTCGAGACTCGGTTCTTGGTTTTTAAGATTTAATTTTTTTTTGCATTTGGTATTATTCAGTTTCAACAAGATGGCTTCATAAACGTTTTCTGGACCTTTTTAGTGTTAAAATATACATACACATTTCCAGACAATATTGTTCATTCCGTAAAATAAATAGAGCATAAACATGAGTTTGACATCTTTACATGGTTGTTGGTGGAATAACAGTGTTTACTTAGATGAACTATATATATTATGTGCAGATATTTGGGCCAATGTTGATGATTGTAATCACGCTAATTAGCATAATAAAATCCGTATAATTACGCAGAAAATACGACATTTCACTTTACGGAGTCCGTAAATTTACGGATATTCTAGTGACCCTTATGACAGACTAGCGACCCTATTATTACTAGCGAGTTTGACCCCTTTTTACAACAAAACGTGCCGCAAAACATTTATTCAAAAATTGAGCCGCAACCAGCATTTTACCGTAGACACTGCAGCATGCTTGATAAATAATGCGAACCATATTTACATAGAGAGCGCCTTTTTAAGAAAAGGTTCAATAAATAACGATGGTATTGTTTTAATCAAGTTTTGCTATGTTTTTGTGAGTAGAAACAACAATAATAATTGTTAATGTTCATCTTGAATTCTGAAGTGAATTTTTTTTTTTAAATCAGCTGGGTTTTTTGTCGCCTAATTTGTAAACAGCGGGCAATAAAATTATTAAGCGCTTGGCTTTGGCAGTAGCCGGCCACAGTCAATACGTTACGTAAACAAAATAATTTTACAACCATGACTTTCAATTTAAGGTTTAATTTTTATTCTAAAGCGGTTAAGTAGTTAAGTGTATAGGTGTTGGAGATCGTTGTTTACAACATGACCATAAACCGTTAAATTACTCTAGTATAGATTCACAGATTTTGGACTCCAATCTTTAAGTGTCGCGTGACAGACACCTTCTCTCCAACTCTTCAGAGTTTGTTGTCAAGCTCTCTCGATGTCAATGACCTCCAGATATTTATTTTTGTTTTATTATTTTTGTCATCTGACGATTGTATAGAGAGTCACCAGTTTGATTTGTTGTAATCACTCAGTTCATTCATAATATATAATTTATCATAATTTCGTTGGCCCGTTATGATTTTGTTGGCCGCTATAAATTCCGTTGGCCGCTTCTATTTAAAAGAACAACCCATGTATTTGTATTTGGTTTACTGGACTAAAAGTATGAACTTCTTAATAAATAGGCTTTCACTCTTATCATGATTTTGTTGGCCGCTTTAAAAGAACGACCCATCAAAAAATCAGGGGAATATGGGGCAACTGGTCCGAAATGAAGGATTTTGTAATTGTATGGGCATACTGCTTTCTTTTGAACAGTACGACTTATTAAAACTTGACATATATCCTTACCTTCTACATTCAAATTGCAACTTTAGGGTATTTACACATGTAATATTCTCCAGATCTTGGAAGCCACCTCCTTGAGTAACTGATGGAATATTAACAGATAATGGGCGCTTTAGGAAGATGGGTTTAGATCATGTTTGATGTAAAAGTATACTTTCGCGCGCGAAATGTTTCAACTTTAACACCTATTTTTGGCACGATCATTTTGACTCTAAACAAGCTTGTAGCAAAGATCTGTCATGTCTGTGTACTTTTGACCATAATGATTCCATGATTCCTGTAGCAAATGAACCGTCAGTGACAAACTCACAACCGACACGACGTCAATACAATATTGGCGACTCCCCCCCCCCCCCCCTCGCCTGCCCCACCCCTCCCCCTCACACCCACACACCCCACACCCCCTCTAGCGACGCCACTGCCGAAATATGATTAAAACCATATAGGTTGTGATTGTAATG
This sequence comes from Ophiura sarsii, assembly GCA_035610835.1. NCBI lineage: Eukaryota > Metazoa > Echinodermata > Ophiuroidea > Amphilepidida > Ophiuridae > Ophiura > Ophiura sarsii. The sequence continues at coordinate 36,606,835 of CM069449.1, read as the reverse complement.
ATCGTAAAATCATGAAAATGGCGCATGTTGCTATTGGGATATTAGTGGTTCGGATTTGCGACCAATATTATCATTTATAGAATGCTTCAATCATTATCACAGATATTCATTTGGTAGAGTTATTAGTTTATGAATTTGCAAATAACAAAGTTATTTTATCTGAAAACACTCGTCTACATCTACTTGTAGGACCCGAACGCCGTATAATTGCGAATTCGAAGATACTCGCTGGCTACAGAAAAATGTGCAATGGCTAAAAAACAAAAATGCAGTTTTTCCTTCTAAAAAACAAAAATGCAGTTTTTCCTTTTTTCTGAGATGTTTTAGACGTCACAGGCGTGTTTGAATAATGTTTCATCTCGATAAAGTGCTGAGTTTTGTTGGGGCAAGTGGTCCAAAGGGGTAGGCCTATGGGGCAACTGGTCCACCTCTGCAAATAACTTAATCAAAAATTCATTTTGAAAATTAGTTGTTAGTGTCAATAAAACATGACTCGGTATTGAAATGTGAATAGAAAATAAAATAATTCACATTCTTTCTATCTTAGACATTCTGGGGCATTTTGGGTCTTATACAGCTTTTGAATGATTACAATATGACATGTAATTACTTTAGAATGGTTTAAAACCTCGGTATTATATTACATTTTTATTATATTTTGAATTATGTCTGTAAAGATATTTGCAATGACGGAATATCATGATTTATGAATTTTATTATACTCCTTATAATGTGTAGGCCTATATTAACCGTTGGGTCATCACTTCCCCTACATGAAAAACTGGCTAAATGTCAAGATGGTTTATTATAAGTACTATAAAAGGATGATTATATGAAGTAAATAAAATCATTAACGAAAGGGATAGATAAATGTATGGGGCATCTGAATATCACAACCATGTAACCATTTAAAAAAATGTGCAGTCGAAGATTTCGCTTTCTTTACACACAGTTTTTATTACTGCTATTTACACGTTAACCACGAAAACTGTATAACACAGTAGCGTAGCGAGAGGGGGGGGGGCGGGTGGGGCGAACTGCCCCCCCCCCGGAGGCGAAAAAATTGGCAAAATGGAGACGAAAAGGGCGGAAAATCATGTTAAATCAACCGTTTTTTGACCTTGTTTCTTTGAAATAGGGACCGTTATGGGGATCTATGGGGATCTTGCCCCCTCGGAGTGGCTGGGCTGGCTACGCGGCTGGTATAACACATTGGTTTCATGAGACATGTATCCTTTTTACACGTTAAATAATATGGAAATGTGTTTGCTGTTTTGCAAAGAAAATACTGCCTATACTTACTGCTTAAGTGCCACCACCTATTGTTAAGCAATATAAAACCCATCACCAATAATTACCTCTTTAACCCCACCCTCAACTTGACAATAAAACCTCTAATTATAAACTCTAAAGAATCTAAAGAATAACCACCCAATTTTAATGTCTGGAAAGTGGAAACCAGGTGTAACCACTTAACTACAACTAAATAAAATAAAGCTCCCTTTACTCCATCACAGGCGTATTATAGGTGAACGCTTTTACATCCCCTGCTGCGCTCATTTTGACGAAAACAAATTGAGGGTGTTACCTAACCCGGGCAGGGCCGTCAGCAGCTTTTGCCCAAGGGGGGTGCGTTTTCACGATTTTTTACCGGAAGCAGTGGCGTAGCTAGGTGTTTTTTTCGTAAAAGGTTGCCCCAAATTTTTTCCAAGTCAGTCACCTCGTGAATTTCACGTAAGTGGGGGAGGGGGCAGTAGCGTAGCGAGTGGGGGGTGGGGGGGGGGGGGGCGGGTGGGGCGAACTGCCCCCCCGGAGGTTAAAAAATTGGCAAAATGGGGACGAAAAGGGCGGAAAATCATGTTAAATCAGCCGTTTTTTGACCTGGTTTCTTTGAAATAGGGACCGTTATGGGGATCTATGGGGATCTTGCCCCCTCGGAGTGGCTGGGCTGGCTACGCGGCTGGGAGTGGGGGGGGGGGGGGGGGGGGGGGTGGAGTCAAAAAAATTCGCACGGACACAAAATGTTGCAGTCCAAAAAGCACTGTAGTCAATGTTTTATGAGTAGTTATACTATCATTGAAATTTGAAACTAAGAAAAACGCCATTTTTACCTTTTAAAAAAAAAAAAAAAAAACCCGCACCCAATGCACACCCCCTTCTGACGCCCCTGCCGGGGGTAGGGTAAGCCGTCAAAATCCGGGGGGTGCTACCTTACAATAATTTCAAATCGCCATTTTGAAAAATATCTTAATTGTATGGTCCTGAATATTATAGCATAGGCCTATGTTAGAAACACCATCCCTCACTTATAAGCAAAAAAGGGTTTCCGTAACCTGACATACTTTATCTGACACACTGACACACTTTTATCTGCTATTCCATGAAATAAACTTACCCCTTCCTTTATTTCAGAGGGAGTAAATTTATTTGATGTAACAGTCTTTTATTTATGAGGGAGTAAGTGTAGACCAGCCTTTTATTTAAGAGGGAGTATTTGATGGAACAGACTTTTTATGCGCAGAAATATTTTAAATGTGTGTAACTTGCCTGAATTTGCACTGATTTAGACATTTCCGACCAATTAAGCTAGTTTTATCCCCCAAAATGTTCAAGAGTGTTTGGGACAAAATAAAGTGGGGGTTGCGCTGACTTGGGGGAGGGGAGACCAAATGTCATGACTTGGAGCCCCTCCCCCTCGTAGTGTCGTTACCGGGGACGTTACTTTACAAAAGGGCAATGCAAGTGACTTAAAGGTAGATGACCCGATCACATTCCGATTTTCAACTTGAAGTTTTCTATTCTACATGAAAGGTCATCCTTAAAAAAGTCGTGTTCCAAAGTTTGAGTTGCATAGCTCTTATGGTTCTTATTTTAGACGCACAAGATGCTGTGAACTGTACCCATTGAGTAGTACACAAACTATATCGGTGGTTACCATCATTCGCGGTAATTCGACGTTATTTCATCGATTTCTCCGTAATTATACCGATTTAGGCCGTCAAATTTCAGTATGATGATGAGAAAAATACGAGCTTTCATATGATATGAAAATCTCCGTATGTTTGAAATAATTCTGTGTTACGAAAATGTGATCGGGTCATCTACCTTTAATTATAATTAACTTGTAACATGTTGATATTTCGCGGGTCGAGTGGATTTTCTTTTCCTCTCTGCTACTTTTTCCCGACCTCATGGAGGGGGGGGGGGGGGCATGAGGTGGGGAGAAAGGTTATGAGCAAGGGAGCTCATTAAAAATGTAATAAACAATAAATACTGCGAGGATTGATTTCAGTGGTGTGTGCATTATATTGAAGTGGGAGTGGGGCACCTTTTTTAAATTCCCAAACAGTTCAAAATTGTTGTTTTTTCATGAAATTTAGCATAACTGTTTTATTGTTCTGAATGGAAATATTACCACTCAGTCTCATATGGACTTGAATTGCATAAGTGAATCAATGAAACTAAACCCAAGTTATGAAATTAACAAACTGGGTGGTATTATTTGAATAATGCAAACATAATTATAGTAATATTTCCTGATGATCGACAAATATTTGTTTTGAAATTTGTAATGACTATAGAAATTAAGTTTTATTATCATAAACATTTTCTTGTAAGCCTGCAGCAAGACAAGTCAAAGCAACAATTCAAATTAAAACTATCATGACTTCATGTTTTTTTTCATAATTAAAATAAATTTAATCATCCATCTGTCACAAATTAACGTATAATATTAATAGGGGACTATATTTTGATAAATTGATTTTTTCTAAAAATCATTGCACTAGCAGTGATTGGCTGCAACTGTCATCAGACAATGTCATAGCTTTAGATGGATGGCATGTCACATCATCATGATATGTTTAAACCATCATGAAAAGTCTTACTCTTTCTAGTAATAGATAATACTTTTAAGTTAAATTACTATGTACTAGCCTTATTATAGGGCTTAGGCTATACGAAGAGTAAGACTAAAAGCTATAAAGTCATGAATAAAGACATTGCGTTATTTGATTTTGTAAGCTATGTTATGATACATATCATGGCCTGGTAATGGGATGGGGGATCCTAAGTTTCGTTTTCTGACCGAAAATCGGTGAAAATCAGACTCGTTTTTTTCTCATTCTTTAGTAAAAATGTTAGTCTATTTATACATTAGCATGATTTAATAGCCGTGTTCAATGAGGACTCTTAAAGAACGATACCTTCGATCCTTCGATACCTGTGAGGAATAAGAATGATAGGGTACTCTAAAACCAACCCCTGTTACAAATTTGTTTTCCGATTTTAGTTTGTTAAAAAATAACCGGCGCTTGTGACGTTAACAAAGCATGCTAATCTGTCTGTCATGACACCATGTTTAGCCTATAAATTAGGCGTCAATTGAAAAGCAGAAAACTTGTTTTCTGAGATAGAGATATGATCAATAAATCCGGAGCGTGTAAATGTGTGTGCCACATCTGAGCGTGGTCTGGCTCAAATTGAAAAGTATTTCAGTATTTCACACCCAATTAACGCCTACATTTGGACAATCCATAATCTGGATTACCCTAACATTTTACGAGTTGGTATTCATAATAAATTAATATAAGTTAAAAGTTTAACGGGTTCGCCGTCGGACGAGTTTTAATCTGTCTAGATTAAAACTCGTCCGACGGCGAACCCGTTAAACTTTTAACTTATTTTACGAGTGTCTGACACAAGCGGTCTGCTTTAAAGCCTAAAAGTGTTTTGGTTTTGTCTACCCATCTTCATTGTCTACCTCATTTTATGATCTATAAAACCAGCGCGTGGTACATTAATACAATCGCCTAACATTTTTAAGCTACGGCCAAATAAATTAATACACATGTTCAGCGTTCCCTTCCGTGGTGATTTTGACGGGGTCAGCTTTAGTTGGATATTAACAAAATACAAGTTTATAAAAACATAGAATTAATTAAATGAATTTCCAGGATTCAAAGATTGCTTTGAATCGAACGGTCATTTACAACGGCGGATCCAGGGAGGGGGAAGGGGGAGGGGTGCTGCGGTGGCTGCAGCACCCCGGGTGTGAAGAATAAAAAAAGAATAAAAGGGGGAGTAAGAATAAAAATTCCCTTTAAAAGGGAAAACCTAGTATCAGGTAAAATCCCTTGCAATGAGGTGAAGACCATTTCGCATTCGCGGTTTCATGTATAAAATATGTAGTGATTAATTATGTGTTATACTGTACTAAAGTATCGTATCATTTGTTTCAAAATAGGTCTATCAAAAGTAAACCTGATATTGAGATATTAAAAATTATCATTGACTCAAAGATCAAAGATGAAAAAAGCTATTTTTACAAAACAAATCAAGTAAGCAATTTTAAAAACAAATGGAACTGATTTATTTGATGATGAAATTGTAACTTCCAAGTATTAACATATAAAATATATAGTATGATTGTACATTGAAAGTACTCATGTTAAAAGTGTATACATGTATCATTCTAAACAAGTGACATAAGAAACTATCTCTGTCCCATTTTTCTTGTCTTGTCTTGTCGTGTCGTGGTAGGTCATGTTGTGGTGGGTCATGTTGTGGTGGGTCATGTCGTGGAATGTCGTATCGTGGCATGTCGTGGCATGTCATGTCGTGGCGTGTCGTTTCATGTCGTGGCGTGTCATGTCGTTTCATGTCATGTCAGGTCATGGTGTTGCGTGTCCCTGTCATGTCGTGCCGTCATGCCATGCCGTGCCGTGCAGTGCCATGCCGTGCAGTGTCGTGTCGTGTTGTATCGTGTCGGATCTTGTCATATATTGTCTTGTTTTGTCTTGCTATTTTTTCAATGGTTAAATGTACATCGTCTTTAGTATTAATATAAATTTGTAATATATCATTACATGTATCCTTTAAAGGTATATTATGTGATTTTCCAGGGAACGCCCTCAACATCGAAAAAAAAAAATAGAAAGCAGATTTTCTTGCAGATTTACATTTCTGATCATAAATCATGCATACATTCCAAGTTACAGGGCGATACGATTCTTAATTACTTCAAAATCATGGTTTTAGAGTGAAAATAAACGGTCGGAATTCCGACAGTTTATAATTTTCACTCTAAATTCACTCTAAAACCATGATTTTGAGGTAATTAGGAATCGTATCGCTCTGTAACTTGGAATGTATGTATGATTTATGATCGAAAATATAAATCTGCAAGAAAATCTACTTTCTAAAAAAAATCATGAATAGAGGGCACTCGAAAAAAATTCCTTTTTCTCAGACGACGGTGGATACGAACGGCCGTTAATTTTGAATTTCCGTTGGTTTCAATGTAACAGTGAATTTAGATTAGGCCTATATGACCCAATAAAATTCATCACACGTTGGAACTAAATTATTTCATCCTAAAACCACTGAAGATGGCTAACCATCCGCATTGTCAGTATCATTTTTTGAATTTAAACCGTTGTTAAGCGTTCGTCCCATTCACTTGATCACGTAACCTCGTTCGCATATTTTTGCCTGAATATTCGTAAATACGCCCGTGTCCAGCGTCGTCTGCTTTTTCTTTCTATTTTTGCCAATGTACAAAGAAAACACGCCCTCTACGTGGAAAAATCTCCGGTCAAAGTTAATGCATTTTTCAGAAAATATTCTTTAGGTATTGTGATTCAATATTTATAACAAAAAAGAATATATCTTTGGGCTCAGTTTGCCAGCAAAGTCGATTAAAGTTAAGTCCTTTTTTTCTTCTTTTTTTGGCAACTGTTAAAAGAAAACAACCATGATAAAGCACGCCCTCTACGTGGGAAAATCTCCGGTAAAAAATCATATATCTTTCAGAAAATATTCTTTACACATTAACATTCATTATTATTAACAAAAAATAATATATCTTTGGGCTCAGTTTGCCAGCAAAATTGATTAAAGTCAAAATACTTTTGTTTCGTTTTTGCCAATGTAGAAAGAAAACACGCCCTCTACGTGGAAAAATCTCCGGTAAAAGTTCATGTATCTTTCAGACAATAATCTTTACGCATCATTCATTATTATTAACATAACAAAAACTAATATATCTTTGGGCTCAGTTAGCCAGTAAAATCGATTGAAGTTGCGTCCTTTTTTCTCTTTTTCTTTTGGCCAACGTTAAAAGAAAACAACTATAATAAAACACGCCCTCTACATGGGAAAATCTCCGATAAAAGTTCATGTATCTTTCAGACAATAATCTTTACGCATTAAGATTCAATATTATTAACAAAACAGAATATAATATATCTTCGGGCTCAGTTTGCCAGCGAAATCGATTGAAGTTACGTCCTTTTTGTTTTTGTTTTGGCCAATGTCAAAAGAAAACAACCATAATACAGGAGTCTGTATCGGAGTCTGTATCGTGCGCCCTCGTCCCGATACAGAATCCTCGACTAGATATAATCCGTATCCGACCCAACCTCACCTAATAACTAATAATCTTATGCTCGAATCATACTAGCCGGTCGCTGGTCGCAACAGGTCGCGTAGTACTCGCTAGCTCAAAAGTATCTCGGTGCGACCAAAAGTCGCATCGAGCTACTAAATCGCCGGTAGCCGCAAATATTTCTCGAACACGCAGACGACATCAAACCGGGGTAATTGCTGCTGATTGGTTATGCTAATTTCGAAACAAAATAACTTCCCCCCATTGGTTGAAAAAGTTTGGTGTTCATTACGTCATGAGCGACCGATCTTTCGAGTTGAACTGAAGTCAACTGGTGGCGACTGGTCGTTTCCACTCAAGCGATCTCTTGATCGATGTATCGGGGTTTTTTATATGACGTAAAACTCGTCATAGGAGCGATTAAATCGCAAAGCGACTTTAGTATGTTTTCAGCATAAGGCGCTGGGAAACTCCCCGCGTATTTGGTGCGTAAAGTGAAGCCGAACGTTTTTGTTTACATTTTACGCAGCCGTGCGTACTTCTGAAAAATATTACGCACATACGCAACCTTTTCCGCGTTATTTGTCAGGGGCTGCGTATCATCACGCCGCAAAGAGCGAGTTTTAATCAGAAAAGAAGCTGTCTCCTTTGTCTAATTTAGATTGAAACTGTTTTGAAGTTATATCTGTCTCAGAAATAAGTTCATCCTTCTGCGTTTTCGGACTGCCTTTGTAACCGTGACCTGGCCTCATTATGATGTTGAAAGCCTATTGTTTTTGAAATCAAAATATTAAGTGAGTTTTTAGATTGGGGTAGAAACATTTTCATATCGTTTGGAAGTATTTTTGTTTTTTCAATTTTATTTGAAACTAAACACTTTTTGAATTAGATCTTGATTTTATGATAGGAGTTTTTTGATCTATAAGTAGTTGTTGTTTTTTCTGATCATTTTTTCACAACAGTATTATCATTTCTGTCTTCACTATCACGCTAGTAAAACAGCCAATGACATGCAGGCAAACTAGATCAAAGAGTGACTAAATAGAAACGAAATAACAGGCCGCGCCTACTATAATAATAATGTAATAATAGCGACAAAAAGGCACATCCACTCAATTATTAGAGTGCTTAAAGACACGAAACATTTATATAGAACGATACAAATAGAAAGAACAAACCGCAAATAACAAAAACAAAAGCAAATTTCCCAACACAAAAAGAAATGGACCCAAACAAGTTACACCAAAGTCATTTTTCAGTTGAAAGTCATTTTCTTGTTCAAAGTGGTCATTCGCACCCATGTTACTGCATTGATCATATCTCGGTAATTATATAGGTGGTGAAATTCAATTGGATAAAGTGTATTTGATAGCGGACTAATGGCTTACCAAAAACATGGGATGTATTTTCAATTAATCTGTTAACTCATATTCTCATGGAACACCTTTTTTGACACACGCTGCAGAACATTTCCCTTTTCAATATCATATTCACCTTTTCTAAAACATTCATATTCCCCCAAAATGATGTTTTTAGAAAAGGGGGGGGGGGGTGACCCCTTTTTCGAACAAAACAAGGACATTTTGTCTGAAAATGACACTTACTATTTTAGCAATCCGATTTGCTCAAAAACGAGAACATTATTCAAAATATTCTCTTTCTAATTCCAAAAATTGGTGGTTGATTAGGCCTACATGACGCATACTCATCGTGTTATTAAATTTGAACGTTGTAAAACTGATTGTTTTAAATTAACTTTAACAAAAGCTTTGTGTTGAACATTTATAATAGACTACCACTGCTATTAGCAGGCTTACCTTTTTCTTTTACGCGAACAAACCATCCCTAATTTGGGGAAATTGCGGACATAATAACATGTTGGCTGTGAGAGAAGCATTGTAAGCGAGCGCTGTACCGTGGCACGGTCGCGTATCTCGACGTGGGGAAGTACGCCGCACAATTTAAACGCGTACGCACTTTTCTTACGAATAGGTCGCGTCAAGGCGCGTGGGTACAAAAGTACCCAGCTGAATTATTCTTGAGCTGAAATAACAGGGGAAGGATAGGTCGCGTCAAGGCGCGTAGGGCTGGTGCGTGGCTTCATTCTTTTTGGGGAGTTTCCGATCTACGCTCCGCTTAGATATCTATGGATGTAGAGAGAAAACACGCCCTCTACGTGAACAATATTCGGTTAAAATTAATATATCTTTCAGAAAATTATCGTTACGTATTTAAATTAAATATTATTGACAAAATTAATCTATCTTTGAGCTTAGTTTGCCAGCAAAATCGATTGAAGTTAAGTCATTTCCTTTTTTCTCCTTTTGTTTTGCCCAAATTTTATTTTCCAACCATTATCTTCTTTAAAATCTCCATTTTTACATCAGACCATTTTTTTAGGGTACACATTTTCCTGCCTTCACAGATTTTCGTAGTTGGCTTCCAGATTTGTCACTCAATGTATTTTTTTCACAGCGTCACACTATACAAAACAAGTTAGAGGGCGGTATTTCAACCCTGATGCATAGAAATCCTACAGCTTACGGGTAAGCTCCGCTTATCTATGCCCTGATGCTGTGTAGCTGGCAGCCAGGGCTGGATATACTGTAAGTGTCCGGCATTCCCTACTGTCCGGTATTCCCTACAGGTACCCTATTGTGATTCAATATTTTTAACAAAAAATAATATATATTTGGGCTCAGTTTGCTAGCAAAATCGATTGAAGTTAAGTCCTTTTTCTTTCTATTTTTGCCAATGTACAAAGAAAACGCGCCCTCTACGTGGAAAAATCTCCGGTCAAAGTTCATGCATTTTTAAGAAAACATTCTTTAGGTATTGTGATTCAACATTTTTTTTACAAAAAAAATTAAATCTTTGGGCTCAGTTTGCCAGCAAAGTCGATTGATGTTAAGTTCTTTTCTTTTCTTTTTTTTGGCCACTGTTAAAAGAAAACCAGACGACGGTGGACATGAACGGCCGTTAATTTTGAATTTCCCTTGGTTTCAATGTAACAATGGATTTGATTTATATGACCCCATCAAATTCATCACACGTTGGAACTAAATTATTTCATCCTAAAGCCACTGTGGGTGGCTAACCATCCACAGTGTCAGTATCATTTTTTGAAATTAAACCGTTGTTAAGCGTTCGTCCCATTCACTTGATCAGGTAACCTCGTTCGCATATTTTAACCTGAATATTCGTGAATACACCCGTGTCCAGTGTCGTCTGAGAAAACAACCGTAATCGATTGAAGTTAAGTCCCTTTTCTTTCTTTTTTGCCAATGTAGAAAACAATACGCCCTCTACGTGGACAAATCTCCGGTAAAAGTTCATGTAAATCAGACAATAATCTTTACGTTTTAACATTCATTATTATTAACAAAAAACAATTTATTTTTGGGCTCAGTTTGCCAGCAAAATTAATTGAAGTCAAGTCCTTTTTCTTTCTTTTTTGCCAATGTAGAAATAAAACACGCCCTCTACGTGGAAAAATCTCCGGTAAAAGTTCATGTATTTTTCAGAAAACATTTTTTACGCATTAACATTCATTATTATTAACAAAAAATAATATATATTTGGGCTCAGTTTGTCAGGAAAAACGTTTGTAGTTAAGTCCTTTTTCTTTCTTTTTTGCCTATGTAGAAAGAAAACACGCTCTCTACGTAGAAAAATCTTCTGTCAAAGTTCATGTATCTTTCAGAAAATATTCTTTACGTATATAGATTTATTATTATTAACAAAAAATAATATATCTTTGTGCTCAGTTTGCCAGCGAAATCGATTGAAGTTAAGTCTATTTTTTTTCTTTTTCATTTTTGCCAATGTAGAAAAAAAACACGCCCTCTACGTAGAAAAATCTTCTGTCAAAGTTCATGTATCTTTCAGAAAATATTCTTTACGTATTAACATTCATTATTATTAACAAAAAATAATATATCTTTGGGCTCAGTTTGTCAGCAAAATTGATTGAAGTTATGTCCTTTTTCTTCCTCTTTTTGCCAATGTAGAAAGAAAACACGCCCTCTACGTTGAAAAATCTCCGGTAAAAGTTCATGTATCTTTCAGAAAATATTTTTTACGTATTAACATTTATTATCATTAACAAAAAATAATATATCTTTGGGCTCAGTTTGCCAGCAAAATCGATTGAAGTTAAGTCCTTTTTCTTTCAACTTTTGCCAATGTAGAGAGAAAACACGCCCTCTACGTGGAAAAATCTTCATCAAAGTTCATGTATCTTTCAGAAAATATTCTTTACGTATATAGATTCATTATTATTAACAAAAAAGAATATATATTTGGGCTCAGTTTTTCAATAAAATCGATTGAAGTTAAGTCCTGTTTTTTTTCTTCTTCTTTTTTTGCAAATGTAGAAAGAAAACACGCCCTCTACGTGGAAAATCTCCGGTCAAAGTTCATGTATCTTTCAGACAATAATCTTTACGTATTAATATTCATTATTATTAACAAAAAATAATATATCTTTGGGCTCAGTTTGCCAGCAAAATTGATTGAAGTCAAGTCCTTTTTCTTTCTTTTTTGCCAATGTAGAAATAAAACACGCCCTCTACGTGGAAAAATCTCCGGTAAAAGTTCATGTATTTTTCAGAAAATATTTTTTACGCATTAACATTCATTATTATTAACAAAAAAATAATATATCTTTGGGCTCAGTTTGTTAGGAAAATCGATTGAAGTTAAGTCCTTTTTCTTTCAAATTTTGACAATGTAGAGAGAAAACACGCCCACTACGTGGAAAAATCTTCGGTCAAAGTTCATGTATCTTTCAGACAATAATCTTTAAGTATTAACATTCATTATTATCAACAAAAAATAATATATTTTTGGGATCAGTTTGCCAGCAAAATCGATTGAAGTTAAGTCCTTTTTCTTTCAAATTTTGACAATGTAGAGAGAAAACACGCCCTCTACGTGGAAAAATCTTCGGTCAAAGTTCATGTATCTTTCAGACAATAATCTTTACGTATTAATATTCATTATTATTAACAAAAAATAACATATCTTTGGGCTCAGTTTGCAAGCAAAATTGATTTTACGGATTATCATTCATTATTATTAACTAAAAAATATTATATCGTTAGGCTCAGTTTGTCAGCAAAATCGATTGAAGTTTTAGTCCTTTTTCTTTCTTTTATGCCTATGTAGAAAGAAAACACGCCGTCTGCGTGGAAAAATCTTCGGTAAAAGTTCATGTATCTTTCAGAAAATATTCTTTACGTATATAGATTTATTATTATTAACAAAAAATAATATATCTTTGGGCTCAGTTTGCCAGCAAAATCGATTGAAGTTAAGTCTATTTTCTTTATATTTTTTTGCCAATGTAGAAAGAAAACACGCCCTCTACGTGGAAAATCTCCGGTAAAAGTTCATGTATCTTTTAGAAAATATTCTTTACGTATTAACATTCATTATTATTAACAACAAATAATATATCTTTGGGCTCAGTTTGTCAGCAAAATTGATTGAAGTTATGTCCTTTTTCTTTTTCCTTTTTTGCCTATGTAGAAAGAAAACACGCCCTCTACGTAGAAAAATCTTCTGTCAAAGTTCATGTATCTTTCAGAAAATATTCTTTACGTATATAGATTTATTATTATTAACAAAAAATAATATATATTTGGGCTCAGTTTGCCAGTAAAATCGATTTAAGTTAAGTCTATTTTCTTTATCTTTTTTTGCCAATGTAGAAAGAAAACACGCCCTCTACGTGGAAAATCTTCGGTAAAAGTTTATGTATCTTTCAGACAATAATCTTTACGTATTAACATTCATTATTATTAACAAAAAAGAATATATCTTTGTTCTCAGTTTGCCAGCGAAATCGATTGAAGTTAAGTCTTTTTTTTCTTTTTCTTTTTTGCCAATGTAGAAAGAAAACACGCCCTCTACGTGGAAAAATCTCCGGTAAAAGATCATGTATCTTTCAGAAAATATTCTTTACGTATTATCATTCATTATTATTAACAAAAAATAATATATCTTTGTGCTCAGTTTGCCAGCAAAATCGATTGAAGTTAAGTCCTTTTTCTTTCAAATTTTGACAATGTAGAGAGAAAACACGCCCTCTACGTGGAAAAATCTCTGGTCAAAGTTCATGTATCTTTCAGACAATAATCTTTACGTATTAACATTCATTATTATCAACAAAAAATAATATATTTTTGGGATCAGTTTGCCAGCAAAATCGATTGAAGTTAAGTCCTCTTTCTTTCAAATTTTGACAATGTAGAGAGAAAACACGCCCTCTACGTGGAAAAATCTTCAGTCAAAGTTCATGTATCTTTCAGACAATAATCTTTACGTATTAATATTCATTATTATTAACAAAAAATAACATATCTTTGGGCTCAGTTAGCAAGCAAAATTGATTTTACGGATTATCATTCATTATTATTAACAAAAAATATTATATCTTTAGGCTCAGTTTGTCAGCAAAATCGATTGAAGTTTTAGTCCTTTTTCTTTCTTTTTTGCCTATGTAGAAAGAAAACACGCCGTCTGCGTGGAAAAATCTTCGGTAAAAGTTCATGTATCTTTCAGAAAATATTCTTTACGTATATAGATTTATTATTATTAACAAAAAATAATATATCTTTGGGCTCAGTTTGCCAGCAAAATCGATTGAAGTTAAGTCTATTTTCTTTATATTTTTTTGCCAATGTAGAAAGAAAACACGCCCTCTACGTGGAAAATCTCCGGTAAAAGTTCATGTATCTTTTAGAAAATATTCTTTACGTATTAACATTCATTATTATTAACAACAAATAATATATCTTTGTGCTCAGTTTGCCAGCAAAATGGATTGAAGTTATGTCCTTTTTCTTCCTCTTTTTGCCAATGTAGAAAGAAAACACGCCCTCTACGTTGAAAAATCTCCGGTAAAAGTTCATGTATCTTTCAGAAAATATTTTTTACGTATTAACATTTATTATCATTAACAAAACATAATATATCTTTGGGCTCAGTTTGCCAGCAAAATCGATTGAAGTTAAGTCCTTTTTCTTTCAACTTTTGCCAATGTAGAGAGAAAACACGCCCTCTACGTGGAAAAATCTTCATCAAAGTTCATGTATCTTTCAGAAAATATTCTTTACGTATATAGATTCATTATTATTAACAGTCTCTGCCTGTAATAGTGTACCATTTTGGGGGGGGTGTTGTGATTCATGAGTCCTCAGATCAACTTTATAAAAAAATCAGTGATACATTACCATACCATTATATCATAGCCAAATTTTAAAATTCCTAACATTTTTGGTTCGGTCGTTAAAAATCACTGAAATTTCAGGAAAAAAACCCAGTAAAACGATTACTACGTTCCCCATAAGTATATCTATGCGCGCTACGTACATCCCAACGAATGGAAAACATATTTTGAAACCTCCAGTTAGGTACATAACAAAAGTGAAACAAAATCGTTGGGATCTCGTTGGCGTGTCATATTACGCTGACCTTGAACCCTTGACGAACAGCGCTCTTATGCAGTTTCAAGACCTTATAATTCGATGCGCCAACAAGATCCCATTCAATAAACAAGTGCATATGAAAGAACTCGGAGCCTTTAACAAATTCAAAAGGAAACATTGTTGGGATCTCGTTGGCGCAGGGAGATAATCAAGGTCAAAGGTCAAATGTTACTATTTTGAGCCATTTTTGCACCTCCGTACCTCTGTGCGCCATCTTTAAAACACCTTGGAAATGATCTCCAGTTGCAAAGATGGTTTACCTTAAATCAAAAATGAAGATTCCAGCTTGGGATCTTTAAGATTTTTTTTTAAAACGATTTTTACAAATTTGCTTAAGGTCAACTTACAGTGCATGCGAGTCAGTAATAGCCCCACATACATTGTTCAAGCTCTTATAAATCAGTGCGCCAACTAGATCCCATTAACTTTTTGATTTATTTGCTTAGTTTGGCCACCATTCAATAGATACCACTAGAAAAAACTTTGGGATTTTGATGGCGGTGAATTCTAAATGAGCGCAAAATTGAGGTGTCATCAGCTTTATTCTCAAGCCTTTTTGAGCCATTTCAGACTAAGTCCCAGGATATCAGATTACTTTGGTGAATTTTGGACATGTCATATAGGACATTGTTTTCTATGCATTTTAGACTATTCCGAACACATCTATGTTAGTCTGTAATGTCGATTTCAAAATATGTAAGTCATGTCTTCCGAATTCGACAGGGTTGTTGAATTCTGAAGACATAATATGCAATTTATGAAACATCATGCAACAGATTAATGTTGATGGGTTGAGAATGGTTCAAAATGCATGAAAAACAATGTCCTATATGACATGACAAAATTCACCAAAGGAATCTGATATTCTGATAATCTGATAAATGGCCCAAAAAGGCTCGAGAATAAAGCTGATGACACCTCAACTTTGCGATCATGTAGAATTAACCGCCATCAAAATCCCAAAGTTTTTTCTAGTGGTATCTATTGAATGGTGGCCAAACTAAGCAAATAAATCAAAAAGTTGATGGGATCTTGTTGGCGCACTGATTTACATGAACTTGGACAATGCACAAAGGGCTATTACTGACTCGCATGCAGTGCAAGTTGCTCTTAAGCAAATTTGTAAAAAATCATTAAAAAAAAAATCTCTGAGATCCCAAACCAGTTTCTTCATTTTTTATTCAAGGTAAACCATCTTTACAAGTAGATGTCATTTCCAAGGTGTTTTAAAGATGGCGCACGGATTTACGGAGGTGCAAAAATGGCTCAAAATGGTAAAACTTGACCTTTGACCTGGATTATCTCCGTGCGCCAACGAGATCCCAACAATTTTTACTTTTGAATATATTAAAGGCTCTGAGTTCTTCCATATGAACTTGTTTATGTAATGGGATCTCGTTGGCGCGTCAAACTATAAGGGCTTGAAAACTGCTAAGGACGCTGTTCGTCACGGTTTCAAGGTCAGCGTAATGTGACGCGCCAACGAGATCCCAATGATTTTGTTTCACTTTTGTTGTGTACCCAACTGGAGGTTTCAAATATGTTTTCCTTTCGTTGGGATGTGCATGGTGCGCATAGTTATACTTATAGGGAACGTAGTAATCATTTTACTGGGATTTGTTCCTAAAATTTCTGTGATTTTTTACGACCGAACCAAAACTTTTGGGAATTTTAAAATTTGGCAGTAGTATAATGTTATGGTAATGTATCACTAGTTTTTTTAAAAAGTTGATCTGAGGACCCATGAATCACCACATGGTACGCCCTTAGAGGCAGAGACTGTTAACAAAAAAGAATATATATTTGGGCTCAGTTTTTCAATAAAATCGATTGAAGTTAAGTCCTGGTGTTTTTTTTCTTCTTTTTTTGCAAATGTAGAAATACACGCCCTCTACGTGGAAAATCTCCGGTCAAAGTTCATGTATCTTTCAGACAATAATCTTTACGTATTAATATTCATTATTATTAACAAAAAATAATATATCTTTGTGCTCAGTTTGCCAGCAAAATTGATTGAAGTCAAGTCCTTTTTCTTTCTTTTTTGCCAATGTAGAAATAAATAAAACACGCCCTCTACGTAGAAAAATCTCCGGTAAAAGTTCATGTATTTTTCAGAAAATATTTTTTACGCATTAACATTCATTATTATTAACAAAAAATAATATATCTTTGGGCTCAGTTTGTCAGGAAAATCGATTGAAGTTAAGTCCTTTTTCTTTCTTTTGTGCCCATGTAGAAAGAAAACACGCCCTCTACGTGGAAAAATCTTCTGTCAAAGTTCATGTATCTTTCAGAAAATATTCTTTACGTATATAGATTTATTATTATTAACAAAAAATAATATATATTTGGGCTCAGTTTGCCAGTAAAATCGATTTAAGTTAAGTCTATTTTCTTTATATTTTTTTGCCAATGTAGAAAGAAAACACGCCCTCTACGTGGAAAATCTTCGGTAAAAGTTCATGTATCTTTCAAACAATAATCTTTACGTATTAACATTCATTATTATTAACAAAAAAGAATATATCTTTGTTCTCAGTTTGCCAGCGAAATCGATTGAAGTTAAGTCTTTTTTTCTTTTCTTTTTTTTTGCCAATGTAGAAAGAAAACACGCCCTCTACGTGGAAAAATCTCCGGTAAAAGTTCATGTATCTTTCAGAAAATATTCTTTACGTATTATCATTCATTATTATTAACAAAAAATAATATATCTTTGTGCTCAGTTTGCCAGCGAAATCGATTGAAGTTAAGTCTATTTTGTTTTTGTTTTTTTGCCAATGTAGAAAGTAAACACGCCCTCTACGTGGAAAAATCTCTGGTCAAAGTTCATGTATCTTTCAGACAATAATCTTTACGTATTAACATTCATTATTATCAACAAAAAATAATATATTTTTGGGATCAGTTTGCCAGCAAAATCGATCGAAGTTAAGTCCTTTTTCTTTCAAATTTTGACAATGTAGAGAGAAAACACGCCCTCTACGTGGAAAAATCTTCGGTCAAAGTTCATGTATCTTTCAAACAATAATCTTTACGTATTAATATTCATTATTATTAACAAAAAATAACATATCTTTGGGCTCAGTTTGCAACCAAAATTGATTTTACGGATTATCATTCATTATTATTAACAAAAAATATTATATCTTTAGGCTCAGTTTGTCAGCAAAATCGATTGAAGTTTTAGTCCTTTTTCTTTCTTTTTTGCCTATGTAGAAAGAAAACACGCCGTCTGCGTGGACAAATCTTCGGTAAAAGTTCATGTATCTTTCAGAAAATATTCTTTACGTATATAGATTTATTATTATTAACAAAAAATAATATATCTTTGGGCTCATTTTGCCAGCAAAATCGATTGAAGTTAAGTCTATTTTCTTTATATTTTTTTGCCAATGTAGAAAGAAAACACGCCCTCTACGTGGAAAATCTCCGGTAAAAGTTCATGTATCTTTTAGGAAATATTCTTTACGTATTAACATTCATTATTATTAACAACAAATAATATATCTTTGTGCTCAGTTTGCCAGCAAAATGGATTGAAGTTAAGTCTATTTTCTTTATCTTTTTTGCCAATGTAGAAAGAAAACACGCCCTCTACGTGGAAAATCTCCGGTAAAAGTTCATGTTTCTTTCAGAAAATATTCTTTACGTATTATCATTCATTATTATTTACAAAAAATAACATATCTTTGGGCTCAGTTTGTCAGCAAAATTGATTGAAGTTATGTCCTTTTTCTTTCTTTTTTGCCTATGTAGAAAGAAAACACGCCCTCTACGTAGAAAAATCTTCTGTCAAAGTTCATGTATCTTTCAGAAAATATTCTTTACGTATATAGATTTATTATTATTAACAAAAAATAATATATATTTGGGCTCAGTTTGCCAGTAAAATCGATTTAAGTTAAGTCTATTTTCTTTATCTAGAAAGAAAACACGCCCTCTACGGGGAAAATCTTCGGTAAAAGTTCATGTATCTTTCAGACAATAATCTTTACGTATTAACATTCATTATTATTAACAAAAAAGAATATATCTTTGTTCTCAGTTTGCCAGCGAAATCGATTGAAGTTAAGACTTTTTTTTCTTTTTCTTTTTTGCCAATGTAGAAAGAAAACACGCCCTCTACGTGGAAAAATCTCCGGTAAAAGTTCATGTATCTTTCAGAAAATATTCTTTACGTATTATCATTCATTATTATTAACAAAAGATAATATATCTTTGTGCTCAGTTTGCCAGCAAAATCGATTGAAGTTAAGTCCTTTTTCTTTCAAATTTTGACAATGTAGAGAGAAAACACGCCCTCTACGTGGAAAAATCTCTGGTCAAAGTTCATGTATCTTTCAGACAATAATCTTTACGTAATAACATTCATTATTATCAACAAAAAATAATATATTTTTGGGATCAGTTTGCCAGCAAAATCGATTGAAGTTAAGTCCTTTTTCTTTCAAATTTTGACAATGTAGAGAGAAAACACGCCCTCTACGTGGAAAAATCTTCGGTCAAAGTTCATGTATCTTTCAGACAATAATCTTTACGTATTAATATTCATTATTATTAACAAAAAATAACATATCTTTGGGCTCAGTTTGCAAGCAAAATTGATTTTAAGGATTAACATTCATTATTATTAACAACAAATAATATATCTTTGTGCTCAGTTTGCCAGCAAAATGGATTGAAGTTAAGTCTATTTTCTTTATCTTTTTTGCCAATGTAGAAAGAAAACACGCCCTCTACGTTGAAAAATCTCCGGTAAAAGTTCATGTTTCTTTCAGAAAATATTCTTTACGTATTATCATTCATTATTATTTACAAAAAAAAAAAAAATCTTTGGGCTCAGTTTGTCAGCAAAATTGATTGAAGTTATGTCCTTTTTCTTTCTTTTTTGCCTATGTAGAAAGAAAACACGCCCTCTACGTGGAAAAATCTTCGGTCAAAGTTCATGTATCTTTCAGAAAATATTATTTACGTATTATCATTTATTATTATTAACAAAAAATAATATATCTTTGGGCTCAGTTTGCCAGCAAAATCGATTGAAGTTAAGTCTATTTTCTTTATCTTTTTTGCCAATGTAGAAAGAAAACACGCCCTCTACGACGAAAATCTCCGGTAAAAGTTCATGTATCTTTCAGAAAATATTCTTTACGTATTATCATTCATTATTATTAACAAAAAATAATATATCTCAGTTTGTCAGCAAAATTGATTGAAGTTATGTCCTTTTTCTTCCTCTTTTTGCCAATGTAGAAAGAAAACACGCCCTCTACGTTGAAAAATCTGCGGTAAAGGTTCATGTTTCTTTCAGAAAATATTCATTACGTATTATAATTCATTATTATTAACAAAAAATAATATATCTTTGGGCTCAGTTTGCCACCAAAATTGATTGAAGTTGAGTCCTTATTCTTTCTTTTTTGCCAATGTAGAGAGAAAACACGCCTTCTACGTGGAAAAATCTCCGGTCAAAGTTCATGTATCTTTCAGACAATAATCTTTACGTTTTAACATTCATCATTATTAACAAAAAATAATATATTTTTGGGCTCAGTTTGCCAGAAAAATCGATTGAAGTTAAGTCCTTTTTCTTTCAACTTTTGCCAATGTAGAGAGAAAACACGCCCTCTACGTGGAAAAATCTTCGGGCAAAGTTCATGTATCTTTCAGAAAATATTCTTTACGTATATAGATTCATTATTATTAACCAAAAAGAATATATCTTTGGGTTCAGTTTTTCAGCAAAATCGATTGAAGTTAAGTCCCGTTTTTTTCTTCTTTTTTTGGCAAATGTAGAAAGAAAACACGCCCTCTACGTGGAAAAATATCCGGTAAAAGTTCATGTATCTTCCAGAAAATATTCTTTACCTATTAACCTTCATTATCATTAACAACATAAAATATGTCTTTGGGTTCAGTTTGCCAGCAAAATTGATTGAAGTTAAGTCCTTTTTCTTTCTTTTTTGGCCAATGTTAAAAGAAAAAAAACCATAAGAAAACACGCCCTCTATGTGACTAACTTCGGTTCAAAGGTTAAACGGTCTTTAATCTGCCAAATATGCTAATATACCAATATGCCAATATGCCAATATGCCAATATACCAATATACCAATATACCAATATGCCAATATGCCAATATGCCAATATCGTGCTGGGATTACCGCGGTATCAAATTCGTGTAAATTGCCGGTAAATTGGTGTAAAAGGGTATATTTTTCGAGCTCTTATACGTACTTTAATACGGTAGATTTTCAAGACTAGAATTTTGTGATTTTCCTCCATTCTTGAAAAACTGAAAAATAAAAGGACAATTTTTTTGTTATCAAATTTCGCTACGGATACGTGTTGAGGGGTGTAAATTTCACTTGAAAACTTTGACTTGAAAATACGTGTTTAGGCTGCTTTTTGTGAGTCTATGGACGCGCCTGATTCCGAATTAAAGTCGGCAAAGAAATTTGCTCTTATTCGGGGTTAAAACAAAAGGTAAAACAAACAAACCAGCTCTGCTACAAGTCTTTAACTAGTCGCTTTGCTCTGCGGATTTGTTGAGGGTATGCACCACTATTTAGCGCTCCATAGACTTTGTATAGAAAATAGGGGTTCTTCTCCCAGTTGTAACTTTCTTATTAGGGAGTGTTCAGAAATACCTTGGTGGGGGGGGGGGGGGGGGGTTGGCCAAAACGGGGGGGGGGGGTGGCCAAAAAAGTTTTAAGTTTCAAAAAGGGGGGGACTAAAAAGTTTTACCTACTCAAGAGGGGGGGGGGGGTCAAAAAAGTTAGACCAAATAGGTGGTCATTAACGGGAAATATACCAAAATTTTCTGCGCCACGCGCAAATTTTACTGAGTAGTTACATTTCTATAACAAATCAAAGCGATTTATGCATGCTCTGCGCGAATCTTTGTAAAAACATTGTGCCAACATCATGATTTGTTATACAAAATGTCACTTACCAGTGTCAACAATTTGTGCTTAAGAACTGTTGATAAGAGTGATCATTAATAGGATACATACACATTTTAGCGCGATTTTGAACGCAATTTTTACATTTTGTATAGCAAGTTAACTTAATTTCTGCACGCTTCGCGCGCGTCTCTGTGAAAACAACGTGCAGACAGCAGGATTTGTTATACAAGATGTGATTTTACATGTCCACAATTTTTACATGAACACTGCTGGTAAGAGTGATCATCAACAGGATAAATACTTATTTTTGCACGCTACGCGTGAATTTGAACTCAATTTTTAATATTGTGCAGATAACAGGACTTACATAGGCATACTTTGCGTACCAGCAAGTTAGTTTGAGGACCTCATACCTTCTCTCCTAAAAAAAAAGTGACCTGGTCGGACGACAGCGGTCACGCTATTTAGTCGTCAAAAGTATGAGGTCCTCATACTACCAGCAAGTGACATGATGCTCAAAGGGTTCCAATTTTACAATACTTGTTTAGAAGTAGGCCTACACTTTTGTGAAATACCTGTTTAGGGTGTAAATTCGGGGGAAAAACCATGCGAAATCCTCATTTATGGTGTAATTCGCTTCAGAAGAAATCCTCGTTTCGAGGGGGTGTCTGGAAAACCGGAAAACCCGTGGTCACGCATGCTTACAGTATTTCTACCATAATGACTGAGACCCCGGTTTTTTTACAAAGATTCGCGCGGAGCATGCGGAAATCGCTTTTATTTGTTATAAAATGTTAATACTCATTAAAAATTGCTCGTATAGCGCAGACATTTTTTGGTATATTTCCCGTTAATGACCACCTATTTGATCTAACTTTTTTGGCCCCCCTCTTGAGTATAGGTAAAACTTTTTAGTCCCCCCCCCTTTGAAACTTAAAACTTGTTTGGCCACGCCCCCAAGGTATTTCTGAACACTCCCTTACTGACTCAAAAAACAAACAAAATAGCTGCCTGGCAAAGAGACAGAAAAAAAAAAAATTGCCCTGACCCAAACTCCTACCCCCCCTGAAGTCGAATGGTGCGTCCCTTTATGAGCGCTGGAGAGGCCTCAAAAAAGGCCCGGTCAAAAGGGTCTTCACCGCGGCACATCCCCATACCACTTTTCAATGGGAGTGCCCCAGGGGTCTGCCTCTCAGCTTGCCGATAGGGTCCACTTTTAAATCGAACTTAGTCAGCATAGAATTGAGGGCGCTATACCGATCAGGCGTGATGATTGTAGCAGACGATGCAACGCTGGCCACGCGTCTCTCAGACGACCCAATTTGGCAACGAGAGTGCACCATTTTGAATTATTTTTAACAGTTATCGCCCGGATAACGATAAAAATCCTTCTAATTATGATGTATTTGTCAAAATGATAGTTTAAAATGCGCGATTACGTGTTATTCACTACGAATTCAAAATTTAGGTTTCGCGTGGCCACCGTCGTCTGTGTAAATCTATAGCGCCCCCATACCTATGCTGACTAACATGCCGTTTAACCTGTCGTTAAACCTGGTTAAACATTGTTAAACGCGTTAAACGCCGGTCACCGACACATTCCGCTGATGACCATAATTTATGCAAAAGGTCCGTTTTCGCTACGTGCGTTAGTATACGACTTTCCTATCCCAAAATTAATAGAATCCCTGAGTGCCCCCCGGTTATGGGTGCACACCACTATTACAGTCCAACGCCCAGCTTCCGTCGATCGCGATCACGAATATAGTTCCTAAATAACGGAAAGAATGGTTAATATTGACATGATATGTCATTCAAAATGATTGAATTTGGTCTATATTTGTTCACTGAAGTGTACCTGAGATAATTCAAATGAAAAGAGTATACATCTACTGTTTTATTTGAAAATATTGGCGGAGGGATACACATTGGTCACAACGGGCTACAAGGTCTAATTTCGTGTTAAAAAATACTACTCCGTATAAAGGGGGAAATATAAAAAAATGTAAACGGTCACCCCCATCTGAGTTTTTGACCCAGGTAAGATCTATGTGTGTTAATAAATATTCCAAGATTTCATTAAATGAGTCGCAAGGTAACTCAAGATATTGCCGTTTTCCCGAGGCATCTTTCCCATAGAAACACACGTAAGCGCGTAATAGTGGTATGCACCCTTAAAGGGAGCACAGAGATAGTCTTTAAAACCAGGCGATTACGGGTTTTGTGGTTGCAAAACTTGGTTTGTGTAGCATTTTATGTTAGTTTTATATTTTGAAAATACATTTGAAGTAATAATCGCAACATTGACATTATTAAATTTGACTTTTTCATTCATTAAAGTGCGAAATTGTCAAAATACGGGCCAAACGGGCAAAGTCAGTCGGGTGCGCGCCTGACCGTTGCAATTTCGGACAATTGCAATTTGTTACCATCATATTTAAAGATACCAGTGAGCGAGATTGTGTGTGAAAACTCAGTATTTTTTATGAGTTTACAAACAAAACATATAACATCCATTGACATCAAAACAATCCTATAAGCATAATGACTCAGAAACTCAGTTCCACGGGCGTGGGGCATGTGGGGCATGGGGGGGGGGGGGGGGGTATGGGGGAGATAGGGGATACCGGGTCAAAACGCACCAGAAATCAAAATATCGACATCGTTTTGAACTGTAGGTCTTAGGCCTACTGACATATTTCGTGAGAGTTTTGATCAATACAACTTTGTGGAGTGGTCAGGCAAATGTAGGCAATCTAATGATAAAATAGTTTTGAAAATATACTTATGATATCTAAAATGTATATACATGTAGGACTACACGACGATTTAATTAAAAATCATGAATATTAACCAATAATGTGTGGCTTCTTCGTGCATTCACATGAACATGTACTTCCTTTCCCCCGGTATATTGGTGACAATTATTGCAAGTATATCATGACCAAATGAATGAACATGTTTTGCTATGTTATAGAACAGTGGTGTATCAAAAAGATGAAGCATGCATCCTTTTAACATTCAATAAGATCAAGAAACACGGGCCTTCGTTGTAAAAGTGAAAATTGATATCTGGGAATCCCAAAATATGACAAAAATTAAGGGTTTTTATGAATTTCAAGTGGGGAGGTAGCTTCTTGTACATGTTGTATTTACCAAACGGAGTATCCAAATCGAATACAAATTTATCATTCAATTTGAAATTTTCTGTTCTTTAATATGTAATAATGATTTCTGAAATTGGATGAAAATGGGTCTCTTTAAGGGTGCACACCACTATTACAGTCCAACGCCCAGCTTCCGTCGATCGCGATCACGAATATAGTTCCTAAATAACGGAAAGAATGGTTAATATTGACATGATATGTCATTCAAAATGATTGAATTTGGTCTATATTTGTTCACTGAAGTGTACCTGAGATAATTCAAATGAAAAGAGTATACATCTACTGTTTTATTTGAAAATATTGGCGGAGGGATACACATTGGTCACAACGGGCTACAAGGTCTAATTTCGTGTTAAAAAATACTACTCCGTATAAAGGGGGAAATATAAAAAAATGTAAACGGTCACCCCCATCTGAGTTTTTGACCCAGGTAAGATCTATGTGTGTTAATAAATATTCCAAGATTTCATTAAATGAGTCGCAAGGTAACTCAAGATATTGCCGTTTTCCCGAGGCATCTTTCCCATAGAAACACACGTAAGCGCGTAATAGTGGTATGCACCCTTAAAGGGAGCACAGAGATAGTCTTTAAAACCAGGCGATTACGGGTTTTGTGGTTGCAAAACTTGGTTTGTGTAGCATTTTATGTTAGTTTTATATTTTGAAAATACATTTGAAGTAATAATCGCAACATTGACATTATTAAATTTGACTTTTTCATTCATTAAAGTGCGAAATTGTCAAAATACGGGCCAAACGGGCAAAGTCAGTCGGGTGCGCGCCTGACCGTTGCAATTTCGGACAATTGCAATTTGTTACCATCATATTTAAAGATACCAGTGAGCGAGATTGTGTGTGAAAACTCAGTATTTTTTATGAGTTTACAAACAAAACATATAACATCCATTGACATCAAAACAATCCTATAAGCATAATGACTCAGAAACTCAGTTCCACGGGCGTGGGGCATGTGGGGCATGGGGGGGGGGGGGGGTATGGGGGAGATAGGGGATACCGGGTCAAAACGCACCAGAAATCAAAATATCGACATCGTTTTGAACTGTAGGTCTTAGGCCTACTGACATATTTCGTGAGAGTTTTGATCAATACAACTTTGTGGAGTGGTCAGGCAAATGTAGGCAATCTAATGATAAAATAGTTTTGAAAATATACTTATGATATCTAAAATGTATATACATGTAGGACTACACGACGATTTAATTAAAAATCATGAATATTAACCAATAATGTGTGGCTTCTTCGTGCATTCACATGAACATGTACTTCCTTTCCCCCGGTATATTGGTGACAATTATTGCAAGTATATCATGACCAAATGAATGAACATGTTTTGCTATGTTATAGAACAGTGGTGTATCAAAAAGATGAAGCATGCATCCTTTTAACATTCAATAAGATCAAGAAACACGGGCCTTCGTTGTAAAAGTGAAAATTGATATCTGGGAATCCCAAAATATGACAAAAATTAAGGGTTTTTATGAATTTCAAGTGGGGAGGTAGCTTCTTGTACATGTTGTATTTACCAAACGGAGTATCCAAATCGAATACAAATTTATCATTCAATTTGAAATTTTCTGTTCTTTAATATGTAATAATGATTTCTGAAATTGGATGAAAATGGGTCTCTTTAAGGGTGCACACCACTATTACAGTCCAACGCCCAGCTTCCGTCGATCGCGATCACGAATATAGTTCCTAAATAACGGAAAGAATGGTTAATATTGACATGATATGTCATTCAAAATGATTGAATTTGGTCTATATTTGTTCACTGAAGTGTACCTGAGATAATTCAAATGAAAAGAGTATACATCTACTGTTTTATTTGAAAATATTGGCGGAGGGATACACATTGGTCACAACGGGCTACAAGGTCTAATTTCGTGTTAAAAAATACTACTCCGTATAAAGGGGGAAATATAAAAAAATGTAAACGGTCACCCCCATCTGAGTTTTTGACCCAGGTAAGATCTATGTGTGTTAATAAATATTCCAAGATTTCATTAAATGAGTCGCAAGGTAACTCAAGATATTGCCGTTTTCCCGAGGCATCTTTCCCATAGAAACACACGTAAGCGCGTAATAGTGGTATGCACCCTTAAAGGGAGCACAGAGATAGTCTTTAAAACCAGGCGATTACGGGTTTTGTGGTTGCAAAACTTGGTTTGTGTAGCATTTTATGTTAGTTTTATATTTTGAAAATACATTTGAAGTAATAATCGCAACATTGACATTATTAAATTTGACTTTTTCATTCATTAAAGTGCGAAATTGTCAAAATACGGGCCAAACGGGCAAAGTCAGTCGGGTGCGCGCCTGACCGTTGCAATTTCGGACAATTGCAATTTGTTACCATCATATTTAAAGATACCAGTGAGCGAGATTGTGTGTGAAAACTCAGTATTTTTTATGAGTTTACAAACAAAACATATAACATCCATTGACATCAAAACAATCCTATAAGCATAATGACTCAGAAACTCAGTTCCACGGGCGTGGGGCATGTGGGGCATGGGGGGGGGGGGGGGGTATGGGGGAGATAGGGGATACCGGGTCAAAACGCACCAGAAATCAAAATATCGACATCGTTTTGAACTGTAGGTCTTAGGCCTACTGACATATTTCGTGAGAGTTTTGATCAATACAACTTTGTGGAGTGGTCAGGCAAATGTAGGCAATCTAATGATAAAATAGTTTTGAAAATATACTTATGATATCTAAAATGTATATACATGTAGGACTACACGACGATTTAATTAAAAATCATGAATATTAACCAATAATGTGTGGCTTCTTCGTGCATTCACATGAACATGTACTTCCTTTCCCCCGGTATATTGGTGACAATTATTGCAAGTATATCATGACCAAATGAATGAACATGTTTTGCTATGTTATAGAACAGTGGTGTATCAAAAAGATGAAGCATGCATCCTTTTAACATTCAATAAGATCAAGAAACACGGGCCTTCGTTGTAAAAGTGAAAATTGATATCTGGGAATCCCAAAATATGACAAAAATTAAGGGTTTTTATGAATTTCAAGTGGGGAGGTAGCTTCTTGTACATGTTGTATTTACCAAACGGAGTATCCAAATCGAATACAAATTTATCATTCAATTTGAAATTTTCTGTTCTTTAATATGTAATAATGATTTCTGAAATTGGATGAAAATGGGTCTCTTTAAGGGAGCACAGAGATAGTCTTTAAAACCAGGCGATTACGGGTTTTGTGGTTGCAAAACTTGGTTTGTGTAGCATTTTATGTTAGTTTTATATTTTGAAAATACATTTGAAGTAATAATCGCAACATTGACATTATTAAATTTGACTTTTTCATTCATTAAAGTGCGAAATTGTCAAAATACGGGCCAAACGGGCAAAGTCAGTCGGGTGCGCGCCTGACCGTTGCAATTTCGGACAATTGCAATTTGTTACCATCATATTTAAAGATACCAGTGAGCGAGATTGTGTGTGAAAACTCAGTATTTTTTATGAGTTTACAAACAAAACATATAACATCCATTGACATCAAAACAATCCTATAAGCATAATGACTCAGAAACTCAGTTCCACGGGCGTGGGGCATGTGGGGCATGGGGGGGGGGGGGTATGGGGGAGATAGGGGATACCGGGTCAAAACGCACCAGAAATCAAAATATCGACATCGTTTTGAACTGTAGGTCTTAGGCCTACTGACATATTTCGTGAGAGTTTTGATCAATACAACTTTGTGGAGTGGTCAGGCAAATGTAGGCAATCTAATGATAAAATAGTTTTGAAAATATACTTATGATATCTAAAATGTATATACATGTAGGACTACACGACGATTTAATTAAAAATCATGAATATTAACCAATAATGTGTGGCTTCTTCGTGCATTCACATGAACATGTACTTCCTTTCCCCCGGTATATTGGTGACAATTATTGCAAGTATATCATGACCAAATGAATGAACATGTTTTGCTATGTTATAGAACAGTGGTGTATCAAAAAGATGAAGCATGCATCCTTTTAACATTCAATAAGATCAAGAAACACGGGCCTTCGTTGTAAAAGTGAAAATTGATATCTGGGAATCCCAAAATATGACAAAAATTAAGGGTTTTTATGAATTTCAAGTGGGGAGGTAGCTTCTTGTACATGTTGTATTTACCAAACGGAGTATCCAAATCGAATACAAATTTATCATTCAATTTGAAATTTTCTGTTCTTTAATATGTAATAATGATTTCTGAAATTGGATGAAAATGGGTCTCTTTAAGGGTGCACACCACTATTACAGTCCAACGCCCAGCTTCCGTCGATCGCGATCACGAATATAGTTCCTAAATAACGGAAAGAATGGTTAATATTGACATGATATGTCATTCAAAATGATTGAATTTGGTCTATATTTGTTCACTGAAGTGTACCTGAGATAATTCAAATGAAAAGAGTATACATCTACTGTTTTATTTGAAAATATTGGCGGAGGGATACACATTGGTCACAACGGGCTACAAGGTCTAATTTCGTGTTAAAAAATACTACTCCGTATAAAGGGGGAAATATAAAAAAATGTAAACGGTCACCCCCATCTGAGTTTTTGACCCAGGTAAGATCTATGTGTGTTAATAAATATTCCAAGATTTCATTAAATGAGTCGCAAGGTAACTCAAGATATTGCCGTTTTCCCGAGGCATCTTTCCCATAGAAACACACGTAAGCGCGTAATAGTGGTATGCACCCTTAAAGGGAGCACAGAGATAGTCTTTAAAACCAGGCGATTACGGGTTTTGTGGTTGCAAAACTTGGTTTGTGTAGCATTTTATGTTAGTTTTATATTTTGAAAATACATTTGAAGTAATAATCGCAACATTGACATTATTAAATTTGACTTTTTCATTCATTAAAGTGCGAAATTGTCAAAATACGGGCCAAACGGGCAAAGTCAGTCGGGTGCGCGCCTGACCGTTGCAATTTCGGACAATTGCAATTTGTTACCATCATATTTAAAGATACCAGTGAGCGAGATTGTGTGTGAAAACTCAGTATTTTTTATGAGTTTACAAACAAAACATATAACATCCATTGACATCAAAACAATCCTATAAGCATAATGACTCAGAAACTCAGTTCCACGGGCGTGGGGCATGTGGGGCATGGGGGGGGGGGGGGGGTATGGGGGAGATAGGGGATACCGGGTCAAAACGCACCAGAAATCAAAATATCGACATCGTTTTGAACTGTAGGTCTTAGGCCTACTGACATATTTCGTGAGAGTTTTGATCAATACAACTTTGTGGAGTGGTCAGGCAAATGTAGGCAATCTAATGATAAAATAGTTTTGAAAATATACTTATGATATCTAAAATGTATATACATGTAGGACTACACGACGATTTAATTAAAAATCATGAATATTAACCAATAATGTGTGGCTTCTTCGTGCATTCACATGAACATGTACTTCCTTTCCCCCGGTATATTGGTGACAATTATTGCAAGTATATCATGACCAAATGAATGAACATGTTTTGCTATGTTATAGAACAGTGGTGTATCAAAAAGATGAAGCATGCATCCTTTTAACATTCAATAAGATCAAGAAACACGGGCCTTCGTTGTAAAAGTGAAAATTGATATCTGGGAATCCCAAAATATGACAAAAATTAAGGGTTTTTATGAATTTCAAGTGGGGAGGTAGCTTCTTGTACATGTTGTATTTACCAAACGGAGTATCCAAATCGAATACAAATTTATCATTCAATTTGAAATTTTCTGTTCTTTAATATGTAATAATGATTTCTGAAATTGGATGAAAATGGGTCTCTTAAAGGGAGCACAGAGATAGTCTTTAAAACCAGGCGATTACGGGTTTTGTGGTTGCAAAACTTGGTTTGTGTAGCATTTTATGTTAGTTTTATATTTTGAAAATACATTTGAAGTAATAATCGCAACATTGACATTATTAAATTTGACTTTTTCATTCATTAAAGTGCGAAATTGTCAAAATACGGGCCAAACGGGCAAAGTCAGTCGGGTGCGCGCCTGACCGTTGCAATTTCGGACAATTGCAATTTGTTACCATCATATTTAAAGATACCAGTGAGCGAGATTGTGTGTGAAAACTCAGTATTTTTTATGAGTTTACAAACAAAACATATAACATCCATTGACATCAAAACAATCCTATAAGCATAATGACTCAGAAACTCAGTTCCACGGGCGTGGGGCATGTGGGGCATGGGGGGGGGGGGGGGGGTATGGGGGAGATAGGGGATACCGGGTCAAAACGCACCAGAAATCAAAATATCGACATCGTTTTGAACTGTAGGTCTTAGGCCTATTGACATATTTCGTGAGAGTTTTGATCAATACAACTTTGTGGAGTGGTCAGGCAAATGTAGGCAATCTAATGATAAAATAGTTTTGAAAATATACTTATGATATCTAAAATGTATATACATGTAGGACTACACGACGATTTAATTAAAAATCATGAATATTAACCAATAATGTGTGGCTTCTTCGTGCATTCACATGAACATGTACTTCCTTTCCCCCGGTATATTGGTGACAATTATTGCAAGTATATCATGACCAAATGAATGAACATGTTTTGCTATGTTATAGAACAGTGGTGTATCAAAAAGATGAAGCATGCATCCTTTTAACATTCAATAAGATCAAGAAACACGGGCCTTCGTTGTAAAAGTGAAAATTGATATCTGGGAATCCCAAAATATGACAAAAATTAAGGGTTTTTATGAATTTCAAGTGGGGAGGTAGCTTCTTGTACATGTTGTATTTACCAAACGGAGTATCCAAATCGAATACAAATTTATCATTCAATTTGAAATTTTCTGTTCTTTAATATGTAATAATGATTTCTGAAATTGGATGAAAATGGGTCTCTTAAAGGGAGCACAGAGATAGTCTTTAAAACCAGGCGATTACGGGTTTTGTGGTTGCAAAACTTGGTTTGTGTAGCATTTTATGTTAGTTTTATATTTTGAAAATACATTTGAAGTAATAATCGCAACATTGACATTATTAAATTTGACTTTTTCATTCATTAAAGTGCGAAATTGTCAAAATACGGGCCAAACGGGCAAAGTCAGTCGGGTGCGCGCCTGACCGTTGCAATTTCGGACAATTGCAATTTGTTACCATCATATTTAAAGATACCAGTGAGCGAGATTGTGTGTGAAAACTCAGTATTTTTTATGAGTTTACAAACAAAACATATAACATCCATTGACATCAAAACAATCCTATAAGCATAATGACTCAGAAACTCAGTTCCACGGGCGTGGGGCATGTGGGGCATGGGGGGGGGGGGGGGGGTATGGGGGAGATAGGGGATACCGGGTCAAAACGCACCAGAAATCAAAATATCGACATCGTTTTGAACTGTAGGTCTTAGGCCTACTGACATATTTCGTGAGAGTTTTGATCAATACAACTTTGTGGAGTGGTCAGGCAAATGTAGGCAATCTAATGATAAAATAGTTTTGAAAATATACTTATGATATCTAAAATGTATATACATGTAGGACTACACGACGATTTAATTAAAAATCATGAATATTAACCAATAATGTGTGGCTTCTTCGTGCATTCACATGAACATGTACTTCCTTTCCCCCGGTATATTGGTGACAATTATTGCAAGTATATCATGACCAAATGAATGAACATGTTTTGCTATGTTATAGAACAGTGGTGTATCAAAAAGATGAAGCATGCATCCTTTTAACATTCAATAAGATCAAGAAACACGGGCCTTCGTTGTAAAAGTGAAAATTGATATCTGGGAATCCCAAAATATGACAAAAATTAAGGGTTTTTATGAATTTCAAGTGGGGAGGTAGCTTCTTGTACATGTTGTATTTACCAAACGGAGTATCCAAATCGAATACAAATTTATCATTCAATTTGAAATTTTCTGTTCTTTAATATGTAATAATGATTTCTGAAATTGGATGAAAATGGGTCTCTTTAAGGGTGCACACCACTATTACAGTCCAACGCCCAGCTTCCGTCGATCGCGATCACGAATATAGTTCCTAAATAACGGAAAGAATGGTTAATATTGACATGATATGTCATTCAAAATGATTGAATTTGGTCTATATTTGTTCACTGAAGTGTACCTGAGATAATTCAAATGAAAAGAGTATACATCTACTGTTTTATTTGAAAATATTGGCGGAGGGATACACATTGGTCACAACGGGCTACAAGGTCTAATTTCGTGTTAAAAAATACTACTCCGTATAAAGGGGGAAATATAAAAAAATGTAAACGGTCACCCCCATCTGAGTTTTTGACCCAGGTAAGATCTATGTGTGTTAATAAATATTCCAAGATTTCATTAAATGAGTCGCAAGGTAACTCAAGATATTGCCGTTTTCCCGAGGCATCTTTCCCATAGAAACACACGTAAGCGCGTAATAGTGGTATGCACCCTTAAAGGGAGCACAGAGATAGTCTTTAAAACCAGGCGATTACGGGTTTTGTGGTTGCAAAACTTGGTTTGTGTAGCATTTTATGTTAGTTTTATATTTTGAAAATACATTTGAAGTAATAATCGCAACATTGACATTATTAAATTTGACTTTTTCATTCATTAAAGTGCGAAATTGTCAAAATACGGGCCAAACGGGCAAAGTCAGTCGGGTGCGCGCCTGACCGTTGCAATTTCGGACAATTGCAATTTGTTACCATCATATTTAAAGATACCAGTGAGCGAGATTGTGTGTGAAAACTCAGTATTTTTTATGAGTTTACAAACAAAACATATAACATCCATTGACATCAAAACAATCCTATAAGCATAATGACTCAGAAACTCAGTTCCACGGGCGTGGGGCATGTGGGGCATGGGGGGGGGGGGGGGTATGGGGGAGATAGGGGATACCGGGTCAAAACGCACCAGAAATCAAAATATCGACATCGTTTTGAACTGTAGGTCTTAGGCCTACTGACATATTTCGTGAGAGTTTTGATCAATACAACTTTGTGGAGTGGTCAGGCAAATGTAGGCAATCTAATGATAAAATAGTTTTGAAAATATACTTATGATATCTAAAATGTATATACATGTAGGACTACACGACGATTTAATTAAAAATCATGAATATTAACCAATAATGTGTGGCTTCTTCGTGCATTCACATGAACATGTACTTCCTTTCCCCCGGTATATTGGTGACAATTATTGCAAGTATATCATGACCAAATGAATGAACATGTTTTGCTATGTTATAGAACAGTGGTGTATCAAAAAGATGAAGCATGCATCCTTTTAACATTCAATAAGATCAAGAAACACGGGCCTTCGTTGTAAAAGTGAAAATT
Organism: Ophiura sarsii; assembly: GCA_035610835.1. Lineage (NCBI taxonomy): Eukaryota > Metazoa > Echinodermata > Ophiuroidea > Amphilepidida > Ophiuridae > Ophiura > Ophiura sarsii. The sequence goes on along the minus strand of CM069449.1, from coordinate 36,572,509 downwards.
GATATCTGGGAATCCCAAAATATGACAAAAATTAAGGGTTTTTATGAATTTCAAGTGGGGAGGTAGCTTCTTGTACATGTTGTATTTACCAAACGGAGTATCCAAATCGAATACAAATTTATCATTCAATTTGAAATTTTCTGTTCTTTAATATGTAATAATGATTTCTGAAATTGGATGAAAATGGGTCTCTTTAAGGGTGCACACCACTATTACAGTCCAACGCCCAGCTTCCGTCGATCGCGATCACGAATATAGTTCCTAAATAACGGAAAGAATGGTTAATATTGACATGATATGTCATTCAAAATGATTGAATTTGGTCTATATTTGTTCACTGAAGTGTACCTGAGATAATTCAAATGAAAAGAGTATACATCTACTGTTTTATTTGAAAATATTGGCGGAGGGATACACATTGGTCACAACGGGCTACAAGGTCTAATTTCGTGTTAAAAAATACTACTCCGTATAAAGGGGGAAATATAAAAAAATGTAAACGGTCACCCCCATCTGAGTTTTTGACCCAGGTAAGATCTATGTGTGTTAATAAATATTCCAAGATTTCATTAAATGAGTCGCAAGGTAACTCAAGATATTGCCGTTTTCCCGAGGCATCTTTCCCATAGAAACACACGTAAGCGCGTAATAGTGGTATGCACCCTTAAAGGGAGCACAGAGATAGTCTTTAAAACCAGGCGATTACGGGTTTTGTGGTTGCAAAACTTGGTTTGTGTAGCATTTTATGTTAGTTTTATATTTTGAAAATACATTTGAAGTAATAATCGCAACATTGACATTATTAAATTTGACTTTTTCATTCATTAAAGTGCGAAATTGTCAAAATACGGGCCAAACGGGCAAAGTCAGTCGGGTGCGCGCCTGACCGTTGCAATTTCGGACAATTGCAATTTGTTACCATCATATTTAAAGATACCAGTGAGCGAGATTGTGTGTGAAAACTCAGTATTTTTTATGAGTTTACAAACAAAACATATAACATCCATTGACATCAAAACAATCCTATAAGCATAATGACTCAGAAACTCAGTTCCACGGGCGTGGGGCATGTGGGGCATGGGGGGGGGGGGGGTATGGGGGAGATAGGGGATACCGGGTCAAAACGCACCAGAAATCAAAATATCGACATCGTTTTGAACTGTAGGTCTTAGGCCTACTGACATATTTCGTGAGAGTTTTGATCAATACAACTTTGTGGAGTGGTCAGGCAAATGTAGGCAATCTAATGATAAAATAGTTTTGAAAATATACTTATGATATCTAAAATGTATATACATGTAGGACTACACGACGATTTAATTAAAAATCATGAATATTAACCAATAATGTGTGGCTTCTTCGTGCATTCACATTCACATGTACTTCCTTTCCCCCGGTATATTGGTCGGACAATTATTGCAAGTATATCATGACCAAATGAATGAACATGTTTTGCTATGTTATAGAACAGTGGTGTATCAAAAAGATGAAGCATGCATCCTTTTAACATTCAATAAGATCAAGAAACACGGGCCTTCGTTGTAAAAGTGAAAATTGATATCTGGGAATCCCAAAATATGACAAAAATTAAGGGTTTTTATGAATTTCAAGTGGGGAGGTAGCTTCTTGTACATGTTGTATTTACCAAACGGAGTATCCAAATCGAATACAAATTTATCATTCAATTTGAAATTTTCTGTTCTTTAATATGTAATAATGATTTCTGAAATTGGATGAAAATGGGTCTCTTTAAGGGTGCACACCACTATTACAGTCCAACGCCCAGCTTCCGTCGATCGCGATCACGAATATAGTTCCTAAATAACGGAAAGAATGGTTAATATTGACATGATATGTCATTCAAAATGATTGAATTTGGTCTATATTTGTTCACTGAAGTGTACCTGAGATAATTCAAATGAAAAGAGTATACATCTACTGTTTTATTTGAAAATATTGGCGGAGGGATACACATTGGTCACAACGGGCTACAAGGTCTAATTTCGTGTTAAAAAATACTACTCCGTATAAAGGGGGAAATATAAAAAAATGTAAACGGTCACCCCCATCTGAGTTTTTGACCCAGGTAAGATCTATGTGTGTTAATAAATATTCCAAGATTTCATTAAATGAGTCGCAAGGTAACTCAAGATATTGCCGTTTTCCCGAGGCATCTTTCCCATAGAAACACACGTAAGCGCGTAATAGTGGTATGCACCCTTATTCCCTGCTTGAGTCCGCCATTTCCCACGCTTTCCCACTGCACAATAGCTCGTTCACTACGCGTTGTCCGTTTTCTCTACCAATAAAAACAGATTGCCTGGCCGATCGTAGTGTTATCGTAACTGCTACAGCACATACACAGGTGTACATACTGGCCATTGTCAAATTGTGTTTCGACCAAGATGGCGGATGAATTTGATACTAATGAGCTAAGCATGTTAAGTGATGTGGGGGAAGGTAGAGCATCCAGATCGAGATCTAGGAGCAGACGCAGATCTGACAAACGCGGCCGCGGTTCCACTGCCAGGGAAGCCAGACAAAGAAGACGTACTTCAGTCTCAGATTCAAACCTTGAGGAGACTAAGGAGCAGGCAGGGGAGCAGGTAAATCAAGTTATTTTCACTTATTCCGTGTTTTAGCACAAAATACTAACAATTTTAAATGTTGCTCAACTCAAGTACGAAAAAAAAAATCGCTACCAGGCATGCCAGGGAAATGGAATATTTTGGCTGTCCTCGTTAATAATTCCAGTTACAGACACAACAGACAGCTCAAGTCAACAGTCATGACAGTTATGAATATATAAACAACCATCGTGACCAAAGGATGACCCCGGATGATGACATGTCGACAGTGATATATGTGAAAACTGAAATACATCAAGAGTCATCATTCATCAAATGATAAATTAGCAATAGTCTAGCCTAGGTCCAATAGTACCCAGCAAGACTTGTCAGTCACTCACTCGCTCTCAGACTGGAGTACATGGTGTACTACAGCTACAGTGGCAGCCATAGAGAATAGTAAAGGAGTCACGAACACATGAAACTCAGTGTCCATTTTTTAGGCTAAATTGTCATTTGGTTTGAAATAAATTTAGTTTCTAAATGGTCTGTATCTAGTTAATGCCTGCCCAACTCAGTTGGTCTAAAGTTGTCAGTAATCTGCAACGTTATCTGTTTTCATTCGCCGTCTTCAGTCTTTTAAAAAAAAAAAATTCTTTATTACGACAACCCACTAGTAAAAAAAAAACAATCAAAAAAAGAGGAAACAGTGGGGCTAGCATCACTACTAGTATCATCACCTGAACATTATTCAAGGGACAAATACATTTATGGCCATGCATCTTGAACTGGCACCATAAAAAAGGTGGAGACGTTGCATTTTTTCGGATCGCCTCGTAATAAATTGACTGTTACTTTGCAACCACATAAGATATACTCATAAATTTGGTGTCATTTTAAAAGCTAAAACATGTACTTGGCCATGTGTCTGGAACTCGCCACCCAAAAAAGGTGGTGACGTTACGTTTTTCCAAATTCGACTTGAATCAATTGATGATATCTCTGGCAAGCAAGAAGGTATTTTCATGGTTTTGGTCTCATTTTAAAGCCAATTAAATACACTATCACTGCTGTAAAAGGGAATACTATATAGCATTTTTAATAATGACACTGTGCTTCATATCATTCGGAATGGGCAGGGTGGAGGAGGGGGGGGGGGGGGTGGAAGTGCAACACACAAACTCTATGGGGAAAAAAATTGCGCGCCCAAACTAGGAATCAAATCATCATATCTTAGCAACTGTAGGGGTTATATACATTATTTTGGTCAAGCTAAACAATCCTGCTAAATGTTTTGAGTAATTGTAAGTGTGTATCATTGTGTTTAGTTTTAAAAATATCAAGTTTTACTTAGTGAACGACCAATTTTTACATTGAAAGGCTGTAGTAATGATGCGAATGCCCTCGGAATTAAAAAAATGGTGTACGTACAATATAGCATTTTAATTATATACCCCATTATAGTCAATGTATACCTTTTCTGAAAGGAAATTTGATGCAGAATCCAAATATGCACTCATTTGTTTTGTATGGGGTAGTGTTAAAAAGTTTAAGCTCAAAATGTATTATTTAAAATAAAAAAATCAAATATGCTTTGGACCACCCTGTATTCATAGATATGCCGAATACCAGTGAATATATTTTTTTAATCATCAGCAAGCTTACCCTATCCTATACCCAAACAAATACTGCAATGTCCACTTCCCCTCTGCAAAAGTCTAAATGAGCTGTAAATTAATTAACTCTTTTTTAATCCATATTTTTTTGTGTCACCCTGTATAGCTTTAGAGTCACCCTGTATGATGTATTGAAATATGCATAATTAGCTTGCTTACATCTTCAGCTTTCCAAAAATGTATACTTTTGTAAGATTTGGGGTAGTAGTTGCAAAGATATGCTAACTTAAGTCTCAGTTTGTGTCAACATTTTTCAAACTGGTGATGTAACGCTTAGGGTGGCGAGTTCAAGACGCATGGCCACCTATTTACTGTATGAAATTCATTAAGTTAGGGCTTAGGTATTGAAGCTATGTCTCTTTGTTTTGGGAACTTCAAGGGTGGAGGAGGTGGCGGAAGCGGTGTGTACACAGTCTATGGAGAACGACATCACACTAGTCAAACTTTAATAATTTCATATTAGAGTGACACACACCCATCATTTTGGTCTTATTTTAAAGTAAGCTTGTGAACGTAACACGGTTGTCCCGTTACACGAACGAAAGGCTCGTGTAACGTAAGGAATATTCGGTAGACGAAAACACAAAATGCCGATCGGTAATTCCACAAAAGTCTGGTACTGGTAAGCTTTAGTAAGCTTACTATAACATTCACACTGATACGGTTTCTCTTTAGTACGAATCCTGGCGTGGATTCTAACATTTCTAACAACCATCACATTTTCATTATAGCTTAACATTTATAGGGTTTCTTTTTGGAGTGACATTGATATGGTTTCTCTTTGGAGTGTATTCTGGATTCAGATTTTATTAAATAAAAATTGACATTGGATAATCAAGCAATGAATCAATACACCCATGGATGCTATGTGGGTTTTTTGGCTCGGCCGAGCTATATTAGAGGTTGACTTTACTGAGTCTTCATCATGAAATAATGAGAGCAAAAACGCCCATAGAAAATCATAAGAACCTTCTTTACTGGGATTTGTATCGTGGAGTACACTTTAAATACACAGTGATAAGTATTCTGTAAAATCTAAATAATAATATATCGTTTTTAGATAATTTTATTAACATTTGTGGGCATTTGTTCGAAAACACATTGTTTTTGGCCCTGCGGTTTTGGCATGCGAGGAGTCTAACGAGTGTGTGTTTATGCATTGGTGCCTGATTGGTGCGTAACAAAAACAACCTCTACCGACCGTTACCGAAGCCCAAGTTCTATATAAGTGCAAAGTCCCAACAGTAAAAACGTGATCTTTTAACGCACACCACCATGGACGAAACTCAGATGGTTTCCCTACTGGAAAAGTTGAGAAAGACCATGTAGAGGTAACTAATTGTAGCGGCCGCTCTATTCGTACTGTATCGGTGCATCCTATTTTACACTCAATTTACATGTAGTCCATGCTAGAATATCTATACATGCTTCTACAACAGCGTACGCGTATTTTTAGTTCAAGTATCATGCAGCCACCGAGGCCAGTTTTTTAGAAGACCTTGTTCTTATTTTGATTGTGGAATAAGTTGATGCCAAACATTGTTAAAGCTTAATCCTTGAAACTACATACATCATTGCTCTGCATGGTAACAATTATTGGAAGTTGGAACTACCTCTTCAGCTATCATGTTAAAGGGACTACTACCCATCATCCTGAATTTCAAATTTCACTTTTTTCGATACTAGATGTTTTTTTGCATGTATAGAGACACTTTTCCGATACTAATTTACCACTGCAAAGGTTTTCGCAGAAATTACGAAATGTGGGAAGTAGAGACAATTCTGTCCATTTGGAGTTTATTTGACTCCGGAGTCAATTTAAGTCAGAGAGTGTTTCTATTTATAGTACAATGTAAATCTTGATTTTTGCACTTCAATGGTGTACTTGACCATTTGTGAAGATAATGTTATGTTCTTATAATTTATATAAACTTTTTCTTGTTTTAGATCTATTAAATTTCTTTTCTAAGTAGAAAACCACACCTTATGAAACAAAAACTTTAGGGCCACGCGTTTTGAACTCGCCACCCAAAAACATTGGCGTCGTTGCGCTTTTCCGAATCGTGTTCCACTCAATTCATGATAACTCAAGAACGCAAAAATATATTGTCATGGTTTTGGACTTATTTGAAAGCTAAATAATTGCATAACATAACCTGTAAATATGAAGCAGTTAACTTAATAAATGGGGGAGATATAGTTGATTGAGTTGGGAACAGCCGAGGTGGTTGAGGGGGGGGGGGGGGGAAGTTGAGGGGGGGGGGGCGAAGTTCTACACACAAACTCTATGGGGAAAAAAAATTGCGTGCCAAATTTTTGAATCAAATCATTCTATCTTAGCAACTACAGGGGTTATATACATGATTTTGGTCTTAATTTAAAGCTGAACAATCCTGCTAAATGTTTTGAGTAATTATAAGTGTGTATCATTGTGTTTAGTTTTACAAATATCAAGTTTTACTAAGTGAACGACAAATTTTTACATTGACGGCTGTAGTAATGAATGCGAATGCCCTCGGAAATTAAAAATTGGTGTAGCATTTTAATTATATACCCTATTATGGTCAATGTATACATTTTCTTAAAGGAAATTTGATGCAGAATCTAAATATGCACTCATTTCCTCTGTATGGGTAAGTGTTAAAAAGTTTTAACTCAAAATGCATTAATTAAAAAAAAAAATCTAATATGCTTTGGACCACCCTGTATTCACGGATATGCCGAACACCAGTGAATTTATTTTTTAATCCTCAGCAAGCTTACCCTATCCTATACCCAAACAAATACTGCAATGTTCACTTCCCTTCTGCAAAAGTCTCAAATGAGCTGTAAATTAATTAACTCTTTTTTGATCCATAATTTTTTGTGTCACCCTGTATAGCTTTTGGGTCACCCTGTATGATGTATTGAAATTTGCATAATTAGCTTGCTTACATCTTCAGCTTTCCAAAAAATGTATACTTTTGTAAGATTTGGGGTAGTAGTTGCAAAGTTATGCTAACTTAAGTCGCAGTTGGTGTCAACATTCTTCAAACTGGTGATGCAACGCGGATGGTGGCGAGTTCAAAACGCATGGCCTTAGGGAAAAAAACACTGCTTATATAGTGCCTCGAAATTCAAAATTGATAAAAACCCTATTTTCTTCACAATTTCAGCAATTTGATGGGGATATTTTTGTTTGTTTTGATTCATACATGTATGTCTCTGTACTTGCTTCTGGCAATGTTTAGTGATTTTTTTTTACCAGTCGAAATGATGGGTAGTCCCTTTAATCAGAGTCCCTACAATTTCGGGCTTTGTTGCTATGAATGCAGACATGGGCAGACCCTTGACTCTCATTACCAGGGCCCATATATATTCATAAAACCAGTAAAACCTTGCTATCTCTAGTTGGAAACTAAAAGTCCTAATCATTGATAACCTGTCAGGTAAACAATGGGATAGTTGCCACCTAAGCTAGTGAGGTTTTATGAATATGGGCCCTGGATTTTATTGAAGGAAATAGAGTAAAATAAAATTTTCAAAATTGTGCAGTGATCTTGAAATCAATTTCAGGTGCCCACCATCTTGAACATGCTAGGTGTAATATTTAAGCGTACTATTTAACATAGATGCAGGTTTAAGCAGGACTAAAGGAAGTCACTTTTTGAAAATTTTGAGTGCTGTATTTTTGAACTATGAATAAAGAGTCAAAATTTATATGAAAGTATACATTTTTTTATAAGGAACTGGGTCAAAGGGGGGGGGGGGGGGGGGAGGGGGCACTCAGATATGAAAGTGAAGTACAAGCTCCATCAGCCACCTTGGAACCAAGGGGGTCACAAACTGCCCAAAAAAGGGGTCTTTCGGTGACAACCTCTCAAATATAGGGTCTTTTGGGGGAAAATTGTCATATTTTTAACAACAATTATTCGAAATTTTAAACATTTTGAAAAATTATCACCTTTTTAGCAATACTTCCAGAAATCGGGGGTCTTCTGATGAGAAAAAGTGAAAAAATGGGGGTCATCGTGTGACAGATTGTAAAAACAACGGTTTTTCGGTGACAGCAGGCCAAAAAAGGGGGTCTTTTTGATGGAACATGGTGCGTAAGCTAATATTGAGTGCCCCCGGGGTCCAACACTCCACCCAGTCCCAGACTGCAGTACAAAGAATTCCTATGCATTTTTCTGTCCTGTACCTTGACAATCAGCGACCAATTGTTTTGGCTAATTGTTCATGTTATTGTTGTAAACATTGGTTTCCAAATGGTCCATATCATCACATGATCATTCAAGGGTTTAATTTATTGTTATGGTTTAATTTATTGTTTAAATATTCAATTTTGAACTAAAATGTGCTGTTTCAGATTCTAACATGGCTGCCATGCCAATTTCACATCATTACATGAACTTTACAAAAAATGTGATTTCACAACCCAGGTTCAGAACACAAAACATTACCACTGTTTTGTACAGGCAACATATATCATTTTGGTATTATTCCTGTGATTTAAACTGTGACTGAATTAAACAAAAATAAAATCAGATGACAAATTTGGTCAGTTCGCGACAGGTACCGGTTTTGACAATGTAAATCCATGTAACCCAGTGTGTAGTGAAGATTATAGAATCAACCGATATCGTGAGTTGTCACGATTTCGTACAATGTCACGATTTCGTACAATGTCCCGATTTTTGTGTCACTCTTTACCTTAAATTATAAGGCTATTAAACGTCAGCTACATACATGTACGCACAGGTTGCATACTATGTTCAGGAATTAGTTGCAGTATTCTACAGATCTCGAATATATGATAAAAATCCATGCTTATAGCGACAAAATCACTCGCAATTTATCGATAAACTTGGATCAGTATCTATTGATATCATCAGGATGCTTGTTAACCCATGCAGGTGACTGCATGTGTTTCTAGCATACCGATGCGTCTATATGTCTATCTATCTGTCAACAATTTCAAAACGCTTCTTCTCGAATACTGTTTGACCGATTTTCTTGTAACTCGCATATGATCATCGATGGGTAGGGGGACAATAGGGGTGTTCATGAATTAGGGGTCAAAGGTCATCTAGGGGTCAAACGAGGTCATCTTCAAAATACGATCAAAACGCTTTTTCGTCTACAGTTTTCGACCGATTTCAACAAAAGTCGGGTGGAGGGATCCTTGGGTAGAGGTTCCTTCGGGGTGTTCAGGAATTTTTGATCGGAGGTCATTTGGGGTCAAAGTTGAAAGGTCAAATTTCAAACAGTCTCAAATGCAAAAACTAATACTGTGACTGTATTGGTCTTAGTTCAAGATTAAAACATGTCCACGGTGACCTCTTTGTCCGACCTATGGTTATGGTGTCAAAGGTCAAAGATGGTCAAATGTAGTTAGATAAGGGGTCAAATTTTAAACAACTTTAAATGATAGAAGTAATATCTCCAATGTACTGGTCTAAGTCAAAGACAAGATCAAATAACTTCCACGGTGACCTCATCGTCTGACCTATGGTTAAGGGGTCAAAGGTCAAATTTGGTTACATAAGGGGTCAAATTGAAAACAACCTAATATGATACAACTGATGCTGCCAATGTATTGGTCTTAGTCAAAGATCAAATAGTGTCCATGGTGACCTCATCATCTGACCTATGGTTAAGGTGGCAAAGGTCAAATTTGGTTACATAAGGGGTCAAATTTTAAACACCCTAATATAACACAATTGATGCTGCAAATGTGTTAGTCTTAGTCAAAGATCAAATAGTGTCCACAAAGATATTGTGATCGGAGGTCATTTGGGGTCAAAGTTGAAAGGTCAAATTTCAAACAGTCTCAAATGCAAAAACTAATACTGTGACTGTATTGGTCTTAGTTCAAGATTAAAAAATGTCCACGGTGACCTCTTTGTCCGACCTATGGTTATGGTGTCAAAGGTCAAAGAAGGTCAAATGTAGTTAGATAAGGGGTCAAATTTTAAACAACTTTAAATGATAGAAGTAATATCTCTAATGTACTGGTCTAAGTCAAAGACAAGATCAAATAACTTCCAAAGGTCAAATTTGGTTACATAAGGGTCAAATTGAAAACAACCTAATATGATACAACTGATGCTGCCAATGTATTGGTCTTAGTCAAAGATCAAATAGTGTCCATGGTGACCTCATCATCTGACCTATGGTTAAGGTGGCAAAGGTCAAATTTGGTTACATAAGGGGTCAAATTTTAAACAACCTAATATAACACAATTGATGCAGCAAATGTGTTGGTCTTAGTCAAAGATCAAATAGTGTCCAAGGTAACCTCATCGTCCGACTTATGGTTAAGGGGTTAAAGGTCAAATTCTAAATAACCTCAAATGAAACAAATAACAGTGTTGAATTATCTTAAAGGCATATTACCACATTTTTTCAAAAAATAGATTTCGCTAAAACACTTTATAATTAACGATTATGTGTAACTGAAGTGCAATGTAAGCTAATTGTTTGCCCCAAATCGTATTTAAATGAGTTAAAATGGAATTTTTAGTCATACGCGCTTACAGCATGGCCCTGCATAGACACCGTACTTCCCTATATGCACCACGTTGAACTCGCGTATTTCGCAAACTTTGGGATCCCGAAGTTTGATTCCAAATCCATGATTTTGAAGCAATTAGGCCGAATTAATCTTAGCTTTTTTCAGGGTATGTTAGTTGATCAATATGAAATACAATCAGGTACAAAAGAGAATTTTGAAATAAATTGAGGGCGTTTTTTGGCCAGAAGATGTGGGAATATACCTTTAATTTATTTATGCATCTAGCCATTAATTAAATCATGTCCATGATGATCTGCAATCAATAAAGCTTCAGACATTATTACTTTAAGCATGAAGATATTATATAGAGGCTTTCATTTTTTAGTTAGTTTCTGCCAGGGTCTTCTATAAAAATCCCAGGATACGGCGGAGCTCTTGTCATTTTTTTTCTTCATATAACCTACATTTTATGCGAAAACAGTATTACATGATACAATGCAGTGCTCATACATGTGTCATCATAGATTATGATATCATGCCTGAATAGATTAAGAGTGGTCCAAAGATGAGTTTTGACATTATTGGATCAACGAACGTTCTCATACACCTTAAATTTGCGGCTTTATGAACAATCGGAAAATGATTCAACAGAATATGAGAACATTCGGAATAATACAGGGAACCGTCATTAACTGCACTATAAATCGAGCATGGGTTTCTGCGTCATTGACGCTCTTGTTCCAAGAAAAGTATGGCGAGTGAGTTTATTTAAAGCGAGTTGAGGAGCGGGTTGTAAAATGAGTTGTAATTGAATACGCCAACATACTCCACTGCAGTAATCACAACTCAATGTATAACTCACACAAACTCTACTGTACCACAGAACTCGCCTTTTTAGCTTCCCTGTAATTATTATAATAATGCGCTAGCCCAGCCTCGATATATCTGCCATTTTCGCCATGTTTGCAGTGCTAGAATGTCTGTGAGTGTAGCAGAGAAAAATAATAAAAGGTCAAAAAATCAATAAATTCTTTGAATAATTGCTCTTTTTATGGTAGGATGTTGAGAAAGGCATCTGAACAGCACATCCATAAGGCAAACACAAATTTTTTGGTTGTCCTCGACCGCCCGCCCCTTTTTGTGCAGCCGTACCGCCTTTTTTTTTTTTTTTTGGAAAAAAAAGTTTTTTTCTGAATTTTTTTTTGATTTTTTACTTTTACTAAACAAAAGTTTTACCACACGTAATTAGTGAAACTCAATGAAATTTTTTTCTTTCACATTATTTTGGAGTGATATTAAATTTTACCTTGAAAGTTTATTAAACAGTTTATTCACACTTTGTAACAGATTAAAACAATAAAAGGATATTTTAGTTGAATAGACTTGTGCAGCCTGACCTTTTTTTTTATTTTGAAAAAGTTTTTTTAAATATATTTTTGAAGAATATTATTACTACACCTAACCTTTGAAATTCAGTGTCTCACACTATTTTTGAGTGATATTCTTGAAAGTTTATTGAACAGTTTATTCACACTTTTTAACTGATTAAATACATAAATAAAATGATATTTTATTTGAATAGACTTGTGCAGCCTGATATTTTTTTTGTATTTTTAACAAGTTTTTAAAATATTTTTTTTAAAGAATACTATTACCACACCTTTTTTTTGCAATTCAGTGAAGTTTTTTCTTCTCATAATATTTTCAAGTGATCTTATTAAATAAAGTGTTTCTTGAAGGTTTATTGAACACTTTAGTTTATTCACACTCTTTTAGGCCGAATAAAAAAAAATACATGTTTAGCGTCCCCACCCTCCTCCTTTTTTGAAGATTCTTCAATTTTCTTTTTATTTTGTAAACTTTCAGCTATAACTTGATAAAAAAGATGTTTCAGAAGTTGAAACTTATTCTGAAAGCTTTCAAATGTATAATAGAAGCATTTCAAGAGAGTTTTTCAATCACTGGAGGAGCCTTCTTCTCAAAAATAGAAAATAAAAAAGGCCTCCTCCTTTTTTTAGATATCAATCTCTACGCCGAATACGCCAAATATAGCACTAAATATGGGAATTTAGAGCTTTTTTCCACAAAAAAAAGAAGAAAAAAAAAAGCCCCTCCTCCTCATTTTTCAAAAACCCAGACGCTAAACATGTTTTATTTTTTACTTGGCCTTACTGATTAAAACATAAATTAAAAGGATATTTTAGTTAAAAAGACAGGTGTTTTTTGTTAGCAAATGAGATACAGTTTGTGAATGATCATAAAAAAAAAATAAAAAAAAATAAAACAAAATTCCCCGCCCCCCCGCTCCTACTCCAGAAAAGCTCTGGAGGACAACCAAACATTTTTTTTTTGCCTTACAAAAAATAACCAGGTCTATGCTATTTTCCATTTTTTTTTTGGGGGGGGGGGGTTTAAGGTAAGGATGGTACCAATTTTCCAATCTTATTTTGCAACACCTATCGTGCCGGCCAGGAATATTTAGTGGCGTGCAACCAGGTACTACGCCATTTAGGGTCGTTTTGAGGCTTGATTAATGAGCATGAGTAGCTCTTTTTCCCCAGGCACATCTGTACATGTAACATACACACTAAAAATTAATGCTTCATGGATGTCTCATTTTTGTTTATACAGAAGAGTCACGGAAAATATCCCGTACAATTCAAGTTATTGTACAGTACGTACAAAAAACAAGACAAACCCATAGCCATGGCGAGAGTATTGAATGCGTGGGAATTTTTCAGAATTGATGAATGGACAGAAGAAGGTCAACTATTGCACATCGATGGATTACCAGAAAAACTTGTGCAACTGACACGTTGGAACTCAAAAGCTTGGGATCAGCTCAAGTCATTGCTGATTGAAATGATGGAAGAGATAGAGATTGATCTAAATGACCAGTGGTCTTTACAATCAGGAATAACAGATTTGGATGAAGAAGGAAGTAAGTACATGAGTATATCTTCGTCCATTTAAAACTCTTCTAAATCTAAAGTGGGATTCTTGCCAAACCATAATTCGGAAGGAGTTCGGAAAGGTGACTATAAAACGGGCTGTATGACGTAGTATGCCTATATAAAAAATTGTAAAATTCAGCTTGGATCATGATGGTGTACCGAGCTCTGAGCCATCAGAAATCGAGGGACATTTTTCAGTTTTGACCAATATTTACGCACTCATAATTCTGTGCATCAATATTTCATATTTTTGTGAGTTTTTTAAAAGAGCTTTAATTATATTTATAGTCTAATGTGTACACTTATTTTGTGCAACTTTTTTTGCAGTTTTCCACATATTGTCACAGTATAGTCTGTCACATGGGTTCAACATTTTGAGACCATTTTGAACAAAATCTAATGAATTTTGATTTTTTGAACTACATTTTATATATGGGCCCTACAATGTACATTCAACCTGGGAATTTGACCTTTTGGCTTTAATTCAAAAAGTAATGTCAGAGATACATGTATGTAGGTCAAACATCACTTTGTCTGATTCCTTATGATAAGAGAAATAGATGTTTTTCAATCAGATTTTACCAACTTTGATTTTAAAAGTCTTGAGTGTGAAACTGGGTAACATTTTAGTGAGAAATTAGGATTTCTCCAAATTGATAAAAACTATGCATGATATTATAGAGAAAGGGTCATATTGAATAATTGAAAATGAAATAAATATTTCCATGCATATTTTGTGCAGTTTGCGCCATTAAAATCACATATTTTTTAATGTGAGGGACGGACATCAAAAGGAGTCAATAAGATTAAGCTTCAACTATTATGCAGGAATTATAGTCGCCATTTTCTTTAACATTTTTAAAGCACAACACCTGCCTATAACAAAATATTGGCAGAACAAAATCCAAGAATGTGTCAGAAAAGTAGGGGGGGGGGGGTCTCTGAAAAAGAGTCTCGGAATGTTTTTCTGTCCCTCACGACAAGGGTAGAAAAGTTTTTTCCTGTTGAATATAATGCAAGGAATTAGAATGGCTTACACCCTATCTATTTATTTTGTGTCCATCTGTCTGGTGACTGACTTCAATTTAAAGTAATTAATTAAAGATTAATAACTGCGTATTACTTGACGCGAGACAAAATGTACCAAAATAATGCATGCGTGCTGATGTGGGCGTTGTCCGCTCTCATGAGCCACAGGCGAGTGAGTTGGACAACTCCAATGTCAGCACAAGTGCATTATTTTGGTACATTTTCTCGAGCGACAAGTTAGGCGCAATTATTAATCTAATTCATACACGACAATAATCATATTATGTTTTTCGAAAAAAATATAACAGATTGCTTAATTTTTGCCAATAAAACCTATAAAATATAGGAGCAAAATATGACTTTTACCTTCTAATTTAAACTGATTTTTTAAAAGCAAACTTACCCATCGGACAAATAAACTTACCCTACGCGGCGTTCACGCATTCCAACACGCAACGTGCTACGCAACACACTGTGAGTTCACACCGTGCAACTGAACAAAAACAGTGAATGCGTGCTACTTCGCGTATTTTAGCAATCTAAGAGTCTGATTGGGTACTACATGTACGTGCGCGGTGTGTACGCAGAGTGTATGAATGTTTAATGTCCCTCACGCTGATTTTCCTACTGTAATGAAAATATTTTCCATCAAAAGTTAGTTATGGGCAGGCCATCCTACCCAGCCAACTCTTTTATGCAGAGGCAATTTTCCCCATGCTTCCTTTTTAATCCTTTTTTGATATACATTAAGGTGTTTTTGTTTGTTAGTTTTTTAGATACAACAAAAATGATTTCTGTTGCATTTCAATTTTTCAATGTCACACCCAGGGTTCAAAATTACACTCGCTACCTCATACATGCATTTTCTACCTTGCGTTTTGCGAGTGCAAAAATATACCACCTGCAAAATTCTGTGACGTGAATTTCAGCTATTAATTCAATAAAAAACAAATTTCCTTATGAACAATAAAAAAGCATTTTGCGCCATTTCCAAAAGGCTCAGAGCGCTTACAACTTAAAACTACATATTTTGAATAAACTGTGCATCTTAAAAATACAATCTTAAAGTACAATCTTAAAAGTACAAATCAATATGACAAACAATTGAAAAATAGGTTAATTGGGGAACAAATAAGTTTTAAGAGCTTTTTTGAATATATTTGTAGATGAAGATTGTCTAATATACACTGGTAGCTTATTCCATTCCCTTGATGCAAAAACTGTGAAAGTTCTATCATCAGCTAAAAGAGGATCTGAGTTGTCTCTTAGGAACATAAACTGATAGTATTGATTTTAATTTAGCAAGTGTTAATTAAAAAGTTTATTTCAAACCTTTAATTTGTCTAGATTGACTGTTCTATTGTTGCATTTTGACAATTCTTTCTTTTTTAGTTGACCGTTTAGTTCAGAAGTATGATGAACTTCCTGAGGAGGCAATCTACTATTGCAACGATTTTAGAAAAGCACTGATTGTGAGACCATCATGTAGTAACACTATTGGCAGGACTGCTTTGTTCAACCTTGCCTTCATTCTGTGGCACTTGATGCCTAGGCCATATAAACATAGGTGTCAACCTTTCAACGTGGGCGGTGGTGCATCAACCTGGGAAGGGAACTGCAAGATTGGCTATGTTTTCTGTAATCAAAAAAGCCTGACAGATGAACAGCTGGGGGATCTTTTACAAAAGGGTAGTGTACAGACACAGCATATGCGGGTGTGTGACTTTCAGGTGAGTTAAATAATGTATGGCCGGATATTTTCATAGGGGTTTGATTTTTGTACTTTTCACGTTCAGCCAGGCAACGGCAAATTTTAAAACCTGAGAAAGTATTTGTTACAAACTGAACTGTAATGTACATTTGAAAACATAAATTAAAACCCACCGAACTGTCTGGAATTAGTTAAATTGTGAAGATAAACAATCAACCCTGTGAAAATTTCCCACTATACAGGGTGTATCAAAATAATGTATTTTAATACTTTATTTTGAAAAACACTTTGAAAATAACCTCCTAATTCACCAGTATGGGGTATTTGTCCTACATGCTCTATTTATAATTACAGTACGTCGACATCTTACCTGTGAGTGTACAATCACTGAAGTGTGACAATAAAAAAGTACTTTGGGTTCATTTTTGCTAACCGAGCTCAAAATGTAGTTGCGTTGAGGTCATTATGCCATGCCAAGCTACTTACTCTAACTTGGGATTCCAAAGGTCAATGATGGGTCACTCGAGTTCACAGCAGGTGAAACCAAATGAAGATATGTTGCCAAATTCCAAGCAGTTTGTAACCTTCTTTAGGTGTTGCAGGCACTGCAATCAGGTAGTCAAAGAGTTAACTGCTGTCAAGTGGACTTCAAAGGTCCACAGTTCCATTTAATCCCTAAGGGCCATGCAAATGATGTTGGTATTAGTAACCTTACACATCATGGGTGCACAAAAGCAGCCATACCCTGGAATTGAATCCGCACAATCTGTACTTTGCTCCGGAACACAAAAATAGCCACAGAATCAAAACCTGCTTGTCACGGGCCAGTGATTTTTGAAAGTGAGATGCCAAGATGTTGATGTAACAAATTATGTTTAGAGCATTTTGACCTAACCTTACTTTTTTAATCTCTGCAACTTTTGAACTGTTCACTTTATTTTGATACACCCTGTACAGTATTATATTTTTGAATTTAGACTGACTTGCTTCTCAGAGTGCAGGGCATTTATTCTTCCAGAATTCCACTATATGGTCGGGGAGGAATAATTTTTCTCCTTGGGAAAAAATTTGCTGTGGTTGTAAATAGGAATGAGCCGATCGCATTAGCCAAAGTAAAAAATTCAAAATATTTTTAGTTGACTTGAAAAAAAATCTTGAAATTTGCCCAAAAAAAAGCCGATAAAAAATGTTACTCATTTCTTGTAGATAAAAAAAGATGCGCCAAGCTTCTTCTCGCGTATGTCGAGAACAAAAACTTATTAAATTTCCAAAGTACTGTGAAGCAGCCACTCTCTAGTGGCCTCATCTACTTCCATCAGCCCACGGATGCCATTTGGTGGTTTAAACAGGGGGCAGGTTGTGAGATGTGATCTGCTGTTTGCTCCTCTGCACCACACTCACAAGCTGGACTTTGGGCCAAGCCCCATCTAAACATGTTGGCCTTGAATCGTCCGACACCACTTCGCTGGCGGTTTAGCTTTGTCCAAGCGTGCCTGGGTAAGTCAAAGCCTGGACTTGTATCCGTTGGGTTCTTGATGGAGCGCTGTAGTGAGGATGATGATTTGTACCACTGGTCTGTCCATGTATTTCCTGTCCAGTCTTGTCTGTCCATGTATTTCCTGTCCAGTCTTTTGTGGTCTGATTTGGCTGGATGGTCTTCATCAGATCGAGTGCATGAGGGGCAAAAGGCTGTCTGGAGGACAATCTCCTGCTTACTCCGGCTCTGGCTCTAGCTTGAGCAAGGGACTCGTAGAGTAGGTGATCAGGTTCTTGGGCTCGCCGTGTAATAGCCAACGTTGCTGCCTTCCGAAGTTCCGTCGGATGTCAGGTGGAGGGATTCCTGCCAGGACAGGTAGTTGCTCAACGGGTGTAGGCCTTACGCATCCTGTTATTGTACGCATGGATTCGTTTAGGCAGGTGTCAACCAGGGATGTGTGACAGCTTCTACTCCAAACTGGTGCGCAGTATTCTGCTGGGGCATAGACGAGGGCCAGTGTTGATGTGCGAAGGGTTTTGGCGCTTGCTCCCCAACTAGTGCCAGCTAGACGGCGGATTAAGGCACCTCTTGCAGTGACCTTGTCTCGCAAGCTTGCAAGGTGTTGTCTGTAGTTGAGGGCTCTGTCCAGTTTCACTCCACACTGAAAACTTAAACTGGTCAGCCTGACTAACATAAGGTTAGTCAAGATGGTGCCCATCTTGACTAACTTAACATTAGTCCAGCAGGCTTGACTAGCTTGCCTGACTAGCTTTGCCTAGTCGAGCCCGCTTGACTAACTTGCTTGACTAACTTGGAGGTTAGTCGAGCCTGCTCGACTAACCGGCTTGACTAGCTTGGATGTTAGTCGAGCACGCTTGACTAACTTGGGGTGGGTGCTCGACTAGTTTACGACTAACCTTACGTTAGTCAAGATGGTGCCCATCTTGACCAACTTAACGTTAGTCAAGCAATTCTAAACTAGTCAAGCGTGCTTGACTAACCTGCTCGACTAGTTTGTTGACAAGGCTGGACGATGAAATATATAATGATGCAAAGTCAGTGAAAACGTGAAGATGAACAATAAAGCTCGAAACAGAATCCGTCAATAATGTAGAGAGAGGTTTTAGAGTGACATATCAGTAACACGAAAATAGTCAGTGAGCTTCATATAAACAGATGATATAATTCACGATACATCAGTAGTCCATAATGGTGGTATTAATGAGGCCAAACAACAACACGATGTTTCACATGTCTGTGCTGTCCGCCATGTTGTCATCAATGACTCCGCCTGACCGGGCTCAGCCTGACTAAATATAAGCTAGTCAAGCCAGCTTGACCAACTTGAAGCTGGTCAAGCTCTTTTGTACCATCAAGCTAGTTACGCTCTCAGTCTGGTAAACTAGTCAAGCAAGGTTTCACACGTTAGTCAAGCGGGCTTGACTAGTTTACCTAAAATATAAGCTAGTCAAGCAGGCTTGGCTAGTTTGAAATTTGGCTTGACTAACGTCAAACTAGTCAGGCAAGCTGGACTAACCTGCCTGACTAGTTTAAAGTTAGTCAAGCAGCTGTTTGACTAGTTTATGTTTTCAGTGCAAGGTATGTTGGGCACGTGTCAAATCTCAGCCGATCAGCATTGATGGTGACATTCAGTTCTCTCTTCGCCTCCCGGTTGCATAGGTGGAAAGCTGCAGAGACGGTCTTGCCCACGCTTAGCTTGAGCCTCCAGTGCCGGAGGTAGGTAGCCAGGGTGTCCATGTCTTGACTTAGTGTGCTCTCGACTGATTCCCATGTTTTGCCGGACGTCAGAATAGCTAGGTCGTCTGCGTATCCATACTTCTTTGAGATGGTATCTGGCAGGTCATGGATATAGATATTGAAGAGTAGAGGTGCTAAGACGGAACCCTGCGGAACACCGTTTCTAAGACGACGTGGTCTGCTTTGCTGACCATCACTTGTCTTGAGGACAAAGCTACGATACAATACTCCTTTACAATACTCTGTTTCTCTCACATATAAACTATGGCATCACTGCTTGGAGCAGTGCAGGTATTGTAGATAAAAATAGGCTCCACATTTTACAAAAACGTGCTTTACGGGCAATTAGCAATAGCGAGTACAGAAGTCATTCTAATCCATTATTCATAAAATATAATCAACTTAAAATTAATAATTGATGTAAATTGAATGTTGGCACATTTATGTTTAAATACTGCAATAAGTTACTGCCAATTACTTTTGATAACATGTTCACAACGAATGCAGATAACCACAACTATAATACTAGACATGCTTTTGACTTTGAATATCCAAATAGTAAACTTGAATTTTGTCATAAATCAATTTCCTACCAAGGTGTTAAAATCTGAAACTGTATACCAAATTATGTTAAAGATTCTAGAACACTGAACTCTTTTTAAAGTACTTGCAAAGATATTTTCATCTCAGATTACACACTGATTGATTGATATTGGAGTCTGGGACTTGACAGGCCCAGGGGCGTCGGAACCGTGCCGGCCATGCCGGCTTTGGCCGGACCACTTTTTTTCCCCCCCAAAAAAAAGAGAGAAAAAGGAGAGAAAGAGAGCGAAAAAAGAGAGAAAAAAAAATCACAGTTCCAAGTTAGCAAGGCGGGCCGGACCGATCGTGCCGTATGTCACGGATACACGTTTTCCCAACATGCCTAATAACAATCAAACTTGCGCGAAACTATAGGCCTTAAATGTAATAAATTGAACTGAAATCTTACATGGAATCCAAAATTACTCGCAACTTTTTTATGCAGTTTGCCACACTTTTTAAAGAAGTTTGACATAAAATTATACTATTGCATGCTCTAAATTTAAGTAAATCGCGCGACGTGAACTGCCACTGTGACTGAATTGAAAAATGAAAGTGAATCGCCGATCGGTCTCAACTTTTGCATGCTTTTGCAAAACATCAAATATAATTACTGTGTTGAATGCATGAAGTTGTTTATTGTGTGCGATTAGACAAGTCTCTATACGCCATAAAATCATCAGCTGAACAGAGCTTGGTTATTGAAGGTAATTGTCATGTTAAAAGGAGCTTTTTAAAAATGTCTTGTCACTTGAACTTTGTCCGAAAAATGCGCAAAACTATGCACCAAATCGCTCCATTTGATTGCGTATTTTTCAAAATATTCAACTTCTAAAGGGGGGCACATCCCCCCTCAGACCCCCCCCCCTGTGTTGCACAAGTGCGACGTTTGGTTGGCGCCAGACGGGCGTGTAATCTTAGGCGATGATTCAATGAAAGTAAACATGACCAGAGCTTGGTTATTGTCATGTTAAAAAGAGCTTTTTTAAAAACTTCTTGTCACTTGAACTTTGTCTGAAAAATACACAATTCCAAAACTATGCACCAAATCGCTCCATTTGATTGCGTATTTTTCAAAAAAAAATCAACTTCTAAAGGGGGGCACATACCCCCTCAGACCCCCCCCCCCCCCCCCTGCGTCGCACAAGTGCGACGTTCGGTTGGCCCCAGACGGGAGTGTAATAAAAGTAAACATGAACAGAGCTTGATTATTGAAGATAATTGTCATGTTAAAAGGAGCTTTTTAAAAACTATTTGTCATTCAAACTTTGTCTGAAAAATGCACAAAAATATGCACCAAATCGCTCCATTTGATTGCTTATTTTTCAAAAACAAATCAACTTCTAAAGGGGCACATCCCCCCCACCCTAAGACTCACCCCTGAGTCGCATAAATGCGACGTTTGGTTGGCGCCAGATGGGAGTGTTATCTTAGACGATGATTCCATGAAAGTATAAACATGAACAGAGCTTGGTTGTTGAAGATATTTGTATTGCCATGTTAAAAGGAGCTTTTAAAAACTTCTTGTCACTTGAACTTTGCCCGTAAAATGTAGAAAACTATGCACCAAATTGCTCCATTTGTTTGCGTATTTTCAAAAAATCTTCAATTTATGAGGGGGGGCACATCCCCCCTCATACTCCCCCCTGCGTCGCACAAGTGCGACGTTTCGTTGCCGCTTACGCATCAAATTAGTAACGTGGCCGGACCACTTCAAAAATGCTTCCGACGCCTTTGAGGCCTATGGCTTATTTTCCAGTTCTCCTCCACATTGTATTTTTTACAGTAATGTGTACTTTTTATATTCTTGTGTATTATAGTGTACTATGCATATGTGGAAAAATAAATTGTTATGTTATGTTATGTTACGATTGAAAATGAGCTTGAGGATGAAGGATACCATGTGCCTGTCTGGGAGGAGCTTAAAGGTAAGTCCTCTGTGCCACACGGTGTCATAGGCTGCTGTGAGGTCTACGAACACAGCGCCTGCCTACTGTTTTTCTTCAAAACTGTCCTCTATGTCCTGAGTGAGAAGGGTCACCTGATCTGCTGTCGATCTGCCACAGCGAAAACCAGCCTGTTCTTGAGGTAGCTGAGAGTCGATGGTAGGGTTTATACGGCTGTGTATCAGGCGTTCAAGAAGCTTGAAGGGGATGCAAAAAAGCGAGATGGGACGGTAGCTTTTGGGATCATCCTTTGCCTTGTTTGGTTTTGGCAGAGCTATAACTGTTGCCTTTCGCCAGATCTTTGGAATCTTGCCACGCTCCATACAGGATAACAGGAATTCGCGAAGCCAGTTTGTTGCCGCAGTTCCAGCGTGACAGAGGAATTCTGGGTGGATACTGTCTGGTCCTGGAGCCTTACCAGGCTTGAGGAGTTTCAAAGCTGCTACCATTTCCTCCATGGAAAATGTATCAGAAAGATGGATGGTGCTTTTCGTCTTCCAGAGTGCAGCCACTTCCTTCTTGACCTGCCTGGCATGATCACGGTTTGGTTTGTCAAAACGGCCATTGTTTACAAGCACGCTGGCGATGGAGTTAACGGTGACCGGACACTTTTTGGCACTTGATGTAGTTCTGCCAGTGAGGCGGTTGACAGCTTGCCATGCCCTCCTGCTTGAGTGGGTGAAGTCAATTGATTCCACAGTCTCAATCCATCGTTCCTTGCGTTTTTGGTCCAGCCTTGACAGTAATTCAGTAGCACTTGCGTCAGACGCTTCCTTAGATGTAGATGAAGTAAAAGTCCTCATACAACTCTTGACACTCTTCGTCCCAGTAGGGGATGTAGCTTTTATTAAAGCCTCTAGAGATGGATTTCTAGGCTGCCTCTATCAGCCTGCTACAGTACGCAGAGTAGGAGGAGTTGACATCGTCGCTCTCAGGGGATGGTAGATCAGGGACGCAAAGGTTTGCTTCATGGTGAAATTTGTCCCAGTCTGCTTTGCGGAAATTCCAACGTTTCACTGGTTTGCTTTGGGTTGACGCCATAAGAGCTGGATGGACAATCATGGATGGGCGGTGTTGTGATCTGGGAAACTTGTCAAGGACGTATCGCACAGGAGTTTGGTTCCCTTGGCAGGATACAGCAAAAGCTAGATCTGGGTTGGTACCTGTATTCCACCGTGCAGAATGAAAACTGTCTGGTTCCTTGAGATTGAAAAGGAGAATCAGGTTGTTGCTTGAAGCCCATTCAGCTAGGCAGTCTCCATCACTGGTAGTGCGCCGGTACCCCCAATCTGTGTGTTGACAGTTGAAATCTCCTGCATACACGCAAGGAGCTGGGTAAGGTGGCAATGACGTAGTCCTCATGCGTGCTGGTGGTGGTTTATACACGTTAATGATGGTTGTACCATGGACTTTCACTGCAAGCCATTCAGTAGTATTGTCTGGCGGGGACTGTGCCTCTAGAGCCCAGTCTGTGTCCTGTTTGATGAAAGTGGCTAGCAAATGGTGTTTGCTTGGGATGTGGCCTGCCCACAGATTTATAACCGGAGATCCCGGAATTTGCCGCCATCTTGGTTGAGCATGGGGATCTAATTGGGGGTATTCGGGTTTTTGCCATGTCGCATTTCGAAACTAATCGTTGCTAATGCAGTTATTGAACCACCCGCGTATTTGATTAACGCCCAACTTAGCGACGCACCTTTCACGTAAAATATTGGGTCGCTTGCCTTTAGCGCGTGCTGTCGGCAAAGACCCGAATACCCCCAATTAGAGGTCCATAGCTGACGGCGCTATTGCACGGGGCGGTATAGGAATCCAGGATCTCCGGTTATAAATCTGTGGGCCTGCCAGAGAGAAATTTGGTAGCTCGGGTTTCTCAACTGTTTCACAGTGGGTTTCTTGGAGAAGAATCACAATGGCTTTGTTGTTGACTGCCAGCTGTTCAATGATGTTCATCTTGGCGGATGTGAGACCCTCCACATTCAGTTGCAACATCGTTACACCTTTGCCTTCGACAGCGGTTGCTGCCTGTCCTGAAAAGGACGCAAAGCCGGACTCTGGTTCACGATGCTGCTCCTGAGTTGTACTATAAAGTTTTGTTTGTATACTCATCGTCCACATTGGTTCTCGTAGGAAACGAGTTAAGAGGGAAGACCACTAGAAGGTTGCCGACATCTTCCCCCCAAGCTCATCCCAACGAAAGGAAAATATATTTTGAAATCTCCAGTTGGGTACATAACAATTGTGAAAAATGAAAATTGGGATCTCATTGGCGCGTCACTTTACGCTGACTTGATTCCATTATGAACAGCGCCCTCGTGCAGTTTTAAAGGCCTATAACTTGATGCGCCAACGAGATCCCAGTCAGTAAACACCTTCAAATGAAAGATCTTAGGGCCCTTGAACAAACCAACATGAAAATTAAGTGGGATTGTGTTGGCGCACTGAGATAATGGAGGTCAAAGTTCAAATCTGTTCCTTTTCGTGCCTCCGAAACTCACTGCGCCATCTTCAGAAAATTACTTTAATGACATATACTTGTAGAGACAGTTTATCTCTTACAACTAAAGAAGAAAAAAAATTGGGATCACTGCAAGAAGTATTTTTTAATGATTTTTGAAAATCCTGTAAGTACTGGTGTTTTTGGCCCACAGGTTGCAGAATTCAACAACCTTGCCCTAAAAAAGGCCAAAATTGGCAACTTGAAAGAAAAAAAACTACAAAATTACTAAATGATGTTTGTACGCTGTGAGCTACCCGAGTGTTCTGCAGCATATGCGAGTCGAACTCGGACGCCAGGTAGCCTATGTTAGGATTTGTTAAAAAGGTCTACTTTTTGTGACACATTCATTCGGTTTCCTGTAAATTTCAACTGACTACAAAGATCCCAATTAGCACAAGTTTTTGGGTGCTTGGAACATTCACATGGGTTTTTTTTGACCAGACTGAGAAGCGGCCTCCGATGAAAAAGATCGGCCTTTAACTTAAGTTACCTTACGACCCGTTTTGCAAAATTCAAAGTGTTCTCGATTTCCCCTAATCTTCGGCCTCAGCGTGCCCCGGAAAGTTCCCTAAATGACGATCATGGTGATTGCGCGGCTTTATTGGTTTGCATGTTATTAAAAGGCACGATCTATATTTCCTGCCACTACCTTCTCAACTTTCCTGCACTGGGCCATTTAACAGGGATATGACCGGCGGGATAAAGCGCAACGGCAACGGCTATGATAATATATACGGAGTATTCGATAATACGTAGAATACTTACCTACTCTTGGCCGATTAGCATAGAGATAGTCCATCTAGATGAACTCGCTGTGAAAGGCTATAGAGAGGTGCGCATCCGCTTTCCCCGTGTACCCCATGCAGAGAACCTCATTATAATAATCGGTGACTAGTCGAAGTGAGCGATGACGAATGACGTCACTACTCCAAATATGGTATTGGCCAAACCCACTCCGATATCTTGGATTTTACTACGTTCCCCCCACTGTGCGTGTTGAGTGATGGCGTGGTCGATTTTTTTGCTACATGATCCTGTTGAATTCAAGTTTAGGGCCTAGAGGTCAACCATAGACACACATGATTTTCTAGTAAATCTCGTGTTTACAATTTGTACTTTTTTCGTGGTTTGACATTGTTGAAGTTTATTTTTTTCCTGTGTTAGGTATTTAGGCCCTGATTTAGAGTAGGCTAATTAACGCACATTTATTTTAAAAAGGAAAGGAAAGCAAAAAATCACTTAGCACGATGATGGCTTTTGGAGGGGTAAGACCCTAGTCAATTATAGTCATCGGCTGGGGGATGGTGATTGGTTTGTAATAAGTCGATAACATGCGACAATAATTATATCTCGATAGTTCCACGGACAGTTTTAGGCCAAACACATTTGGTGCATAAAATATGCCTCAACTAGAGCAAGTTTGAACAAAATACATGAGATCGAAGACGTGTTGAAAGAAACTGATTCCACAGAACTTTGTGAACAATGCAACAGATTAATGCAAAAGGTCTTTAAAAGGGACTGCCCATCATTTCTGCTGGTCAAAAAAAAATCACTAAACATTGCTAAAAGCAAGTACAGAGACATATGAATCAAAACAAACAAACAAATCCCCATAAAATTGCTGAAATTGTGAAGAAAAGAGGGTTTTAAAAATGTTTAATTCTTGGGGCCGTTTTTCAGTGTTTTTAAATTTCCTAAATCTTTTGTTACATAAAGTGTGGTTTTCTTCTTAGAACAGAATTCCAATTTCTTAAACAAGAAAAAGTTTTTTTTATAAAAAACATAACATTATGTTCAGAAATGGTCAAGTTCACAACTGAGTTTAAAAAACAAGATTTTTTTTGTTTTTGTTTATAGAAACACTCTTTTGACTTAAATTGACTCTGGAGTCGAATAAACTCCGATAGGATAGAATTGTCTCTATTTCCCACATTTCGTAATGGCCATGTGTCTCGAACTCGCCACCCAAAAAAGGTGGTGACGTTACGTTTTTCCAAAGTCGACTTGAATCAATTGATGATATCTCTGGCAAGCAAGAAGGTATTTTCATGGTTTTGGTCTCATTTTCAAGCTAAATAAGTGCACTTTCACTCCTGTAAAAGGCAATACTATATAGCATTTTTAATAACGACACTGTGCTTCATACCGTTCAGAATGGGCAGGGTGGAGGGGGGGGGAAGTGGAGGGGGGGGGGGGGGGGGGGGAAGCGGTACACACAAACTCTATGGGGAAAAAAAATTGCGCGCGAAAAATAGGAATCAAATCATCATATCTTAGCAACTGCAGGGGTTACATACATTATTTTGGTTTTAATTTAAAGCTAAACAATCCTGCTAAATGATTTGAGTAATTGTAAGTGTGTATCATTGTGTTTAGTTGTTAAAATATCAAGTTTTACTTAGTGAACGACCAATTTTTACATTGAAGGCTGTAGTAATGAATGCGAATGCCCTCGTAATTTAAAAATTGGTGTAGTATTTTAATTATATACCCCATTATAGTCAATGTATACATTTTCTGAAAGGAAATTTGATGCAGAATCCAAATATGCACTCATTTCCTCTGTATGGGTTAGTGTTAAAAAGTTTCAGCTCAAAATGTATTATTTAAAAAAAAAAATCAAATATGCTTTGGACCACCCTGTATTCATAGATATGCCGAATACGAGTGAATATATTTTTTTAATCATCAGCAAGCTTACCCTATCCTATACCCAAAACAAATACTGCAATGTTCACTTCCCCTCTGCAAAAGTCTGAATGAGCTGTAAATTAATTAACTCTTTTTTAATCCATTTTTTGGGGTGTCACCCTGTATAGCTTTAGGGTCACCCTGTATGATGTATTGAAATTTGCATAATTAGCTTGCTTACATCTTCAGCTTTCCAAAAATGTATACTTTTGTAAGATTTGGGGTAGTAGTTGCAAAGATATGCTAACTTAAGTCTCAGTTGGTGTCAACATTTTTCAAACTGGTAATGTAACGCTTAGGGTGGCGAGTTCAAGACGCATGGCCTAATGTCTGCGAAAACCTTTGCAGTGGTAAGTTAGTATCGGAATGGTTTCTCTATACATGTTAAAAAACCATATAGTGTGAAAAACAGTGAAATTCGAAATTCAGGATGATGGGTAGCAAGGGTAGCGCTGGGTCAAAAATCTTGGGGGTCCCATGGGACTCATGAGCATGCACAAAATACAAAAATGAGGGGTCCCACACAAATTTTGGGGGTCCCATCAAATTATCAAGCACGAAGCATGGCATTGCGTTATTTGATGCTGCATTTGTTACTATATTGTTTAATGTTGTTAAATAAGTACCCACTTTAGTACTGCTACTGCTGTGCTGTCTTCCTGTCTACTGTCAGCGTTGATTCAATTGCAGAAGAGTTTATTAACGTGCAAAATTAAATAAATAAACAACCCATTATTGACAAAATGCTTCGTCAGTCAAATCAGAGAGCGAGTTATCCATTTTCCTATACCTTTACAAGCGGATGCGCGGTCGGTTTAAATTACAATTATTCTTGGTTGTGCGCAGGCCATCTTTTTTTTCCACCTCTTTCACAAGATGAAACACGGACGATCGCTCGCTGTAGTATACGCGATCTGAGTAATGTGTATTTTACACGAGTATAATCAATCAATCCACCTCTACACCAGATGAAACATGAACGATCGCGGTAATTTCAGCCATCCTCCGACATGCGAAAACGAAATTTGTGTAATAAAAAATAGAAATAACACGTGCGAATGGTGTTATTCGTGTTTACTTTCTACTTTGTTGACGTTCCCTACAAATTTTGAGTTGCGTCCCGTGGGACGCATGAACCTATTGCTTTGACACATTTCGTGCGTGAGAATTGTGATTGGTTTGTAATAAGTCGATAACATGCGACAATAATTATATCTCGATAGTTCCACGGACAGTTTTAGGCCAAACACATTTGGTGCATAAAATATGCCTCAACTAGAGCAAGTTTGAACAAAATACATGAGATCGAAGACGTGTTGAAAGAAACTGATTCCACAGAACTTTGTGAACAATGCAACAGATTAATGCAAAAGGTCTTTAAAAGGGACTGCCCATCATTTCTGCTGGTCAAAAAAAAATCACTAAACATTGCTAAAAGCAAGTACAGAGACATATGAATCAAAACAAACAAACAAATCCCCATAAAATTGCTGAAATTGTGAAGAAAAGAGGGTTTTAAAAATGTTTAATTCTTGGGGCCGTTTTTCAGTGTTTTTAAATTTCCTAAATCTTTTGTTACATAAAGTGTGGTTTTCTTCTTAGATCATTTTCCTATACCTTTACAAGCGGATGCGCGGTCGGTTTAAATTACAATTATTCTTGGTTGTGCGCAGGCCATCTTTTTTTTCCACCTCTTTCACAAGATGAAACACGGACGATCGCTCGCTGTAGTATACGCGATCTGAGTAATGTGTATTTTACACGAGTATAATCAATCAATCCACCTCTACACCAGATGAAACATGAACGATCGCGGTAATTTCAGCCATCCTCCGACATGCGAAAACGAAATTTGTGTAATAAAAAATAGAAATAACACGTGCGAATGGTGTTATTCGTGTTTACTTTCTACTTTGTTGACGTTCCCTACAAATTTTGAGTTGCGTCCCGTGGGACGCATGAACCTATTGCTTTGACACATTTCGTGCGTGAGAATTGCTTTTGGAGCGTCCGGGACGCAAAAACGCAGCCTAGCGCGAAGCTTGATGGGTAGTCCCTTTAAGGTCTTGAAAAGCCAAGAGTTTCGATCAAACAAAGTTTTAAAACAAGTTCTGAACACGAAGGGGGCACTGTCAGTCCGTGTCTGTTTACATGTCCATTTTACATGGTAATAATGTCATTGCCTCCCCCCCCCCCCACACCCCACACACACACACACACCCGATCCACCCAAATATAACAATAATACCTCAGTCTCAGTATAATGTTGTTGTATCCGTCGAAGACAATTGGATTCTGCAAACAGATATACCATTATCACTGTCCTCGTTTATGACAAAGAGGTAATTTGATTGAATTTTAAGGTTGTCTATTTTGATCATTCCTATTAAATTATTATAATGCTCACATTTATACCTAATCTATAGCTCTTTAGTAGATGATCCTCAAATGCAGTTATGCCTAAAAATACTCAAGTAAAGCTTTTTGACTTAAACATTTCTATAGTATATTCAGAATAGAGTAAAACCCTTGATTTTTTTTTAAATATTTACAGTACGGTATCTTACTATAATTCACCGGATGTGGCTATCTATCTTTCTATCTATCTATGTCCCTCAATCACTCGAGAACCCCTGCACCGATCTTGACCAAACTTGCACCGAGTATAGCCCTCGACCCCCCGATGGTTATAGGGGGGTCGGGGTCAAGGTCAAAGGTCATCTTGGGGTCAAAGGTCATTTTGGGGTCAAATCTTGAAATTTGATGGGGAGGTCAGTCGAGGTCACGAGAGGTCATTTTGAGGTCACCGCGATAACTCCAAAACCCCAGCACCTGTCTTAACCAAACTTGCACCACTCTTTCTATCTATCTATGTCCCTCAATCACTCGAGAACCCCTGCACTTGACCAAACTTGCACCGAGTATAGCCCTCGACCCCCCGATGGTTATAGGGGGGGGGGCAAGGTCAAAGGTCATTTTGGGGTCAAATCTTGAAATTTGATGGGGAGGTCAGTCGAAGGTCACGAGAGGTCATTTTGAGGTCACCACGATAACTCCAAAACCCCAGCACCTGTCTTAACCAAACTTGCACCACGTGTAGCCCTCGACCCCCGAGTGTTTTAGTGGGGTAGGGGTCAAGGTCAACCAAGGTCAAAGGTCATTTAGGGGTCAAATCTTGAAATTTGATGGGGAGGTCAGCCGAATTCACGAGAGGTCACTTTAAGGTCACCACGATATCTCGAAAACCCCAGCACCTGTCGTAACCAAACCTGCACCACATGTAGCCCTCGACCCCCCGAGTGTTATAGGGGGTATGGGTCAAGGTCAACCAAGGTCAAAGGTCATTTTGGGTTCAAATCTCGAAATTTGAAGGGGAGGTCACCCAAGGTCACAAGAGGTCATAAGGTAATTTTAAAGGTCATTTTAAGGTCACCACAATATCTCGAAAACCCCAGCACCCGCGTAACCAAACCTGCACCACATGTAGCCCTCGACCCCCCCCCCCCCCGAGTGTTGTAGGGGGTAGGGGTCAAGGTCAACCAAGGTCAAAGGTCATTTTGGGTTCAAATCTTGAAATTTGAAGGGGAGGTCTCAAGAGGTCATAAGGTAATTTTAAGGACACCAAGGACACTCAAAAAGCCCAGCACATGTCATAACCAAATTGGCAAATTTGCACCATGTAGAGCCCTCAACCCCCCCCCCCCCCCCCCCATGGGCTTAAATGAAATTAAGTTTAGTTCGAAGTTTAGTGTGCTTTGCCTTATTCAATAGACATACTTTTAGGCCCTTCACAATTAATGTTGAGTTTCCTGTTGCCGCACGCGTCTGAAAACGCTACCGCATCACTTATTTAATTATTAATTATTTATAAAATATTCAAAAAAAAAAATTTGTTTCTAACTTTTTTCAGCCATGACTAGAACATTGACAAAATCACTTTTACTGTGATTTGATTGGTCAAATCATGGTCAAATTGTCATATTTGAATGTTTTGACCCTTTCCCTAGGTCGTAGAAACTCAAGATTAAAAAAATAATAATGTGAATATTTGAAATACTAAATTTAGGCATTTTCTACACATAGGGATTTTTTGCCTGTAAATCTAGGTAGGGATTTTAGGCATGTGAATTTAGGGATTTTTCTAAATTTAGAGATTTGACCAAAATGTTAAAGTCTACACAAAATTGATCACTGTATCTACATACTTTAATGGATTGTCATGAGACTTAGATACAATGGTCATTAGGTAAAGCCACACAAAGGACCCTAACAGGAGTGGGGTCAAAGGTCATTTTGGGGTCATTAGAGGTCATTTACCCCAAATGGTCAAAATTATAAAATTGGTTACTGTATCTACATACTTCAATGGATGTTAATAGGACTTGGATACAATGGACCTTAGGTACAGTCACACATGTGACCCCAACAAGAGTAGGGTCAAACATCGTCTATGTGTTATAATGGTGCTGGGACCACGTATCATTTTTTGATAAAGAGATTTATTCAATACTTTTTTTCTGATCGCGTCCACCATGGGGGTCGCATGGTTCCGAGAACCAGTATTTTTCAATTATTTCATGGGTCATGCAAAATACAATGCCATGGCTCTCAAAAACTATCTATCTAATTGTTGCACTTCTTTCTGTTTTGACTTAAGTTTTCGTCAGGGCTTTTCTGAAAAGACTTGACACGGCGGAGCCCTTGTCATTTTTTTCACAAAAGCTATAATTTAATAAGCTCTTTAAAATGGTATGCTCTAGTTTCAAAAGGAGGGTTTGGTTTGCAAGTTAGTCATTTAAAGTTTCTGTTTTGTGTAAATCTTTGTTTTATAGGCGGAGCCCTTGTCATTTTTTCACATGAGGTGTATTTTAAGAAACTCTTTCACATGGTGTGTACTCTTTGTTTTTCAAAAGGCAATTTCAGGTTGCCCTAACTTGAAATCATAGACTTAGTAAACATAATGAGGCTTTAATATGAGTAACAAAAACTGAAAAATTGACGGAATTATGAGTGACAAAACTGAAAGAAATGAAAGAATAATTAAGTAACACATGCACAAAACTTTAAAGCCATATGTAGTAAAAATCTTTAGTAGCATGAAAAAAGGACCTATAGATGCTTACATATGGTCAAAATACAATATTCACTTTAAATGCGCATCAAAATAATTAATAACATCAAATAATTAATAATTAATAATTAAAAGTCACCTCATCGTCTTTTAAAAACCTCCAACAGGAAACTCAACATTAATTGTGAAGGGCCTTATCTGAAACACATCAACTTAATTTTACATTTAAGCCCACTAGACTAGTGGTGGTATCATT
Organism: Ophiura sarsii; assembly: GCA_035610835.1. Lineage (NCBI taxonomy): Eukaryota > Metazoa > Echinodermata > Ophiuroidea > Amphilepidida > Ophiuridae > Ophiura > Ophiura sarsii. The sequence goes on along the minus strand of CM069449.1, from coordinate 36,539,792 downwards.
AAATTTTGAACCCCCCAGTAGCAATTAGTAAAAGTTGACAACTAGTCTTAAAATGTTCATTAAGGTATAAGCTTTAATTTGAGATTGGTTGTCTAAATTTAAATTTACCCGAACAAGGTCAAATTCAAGGTCAAAGGCCAAAAAAGGTCAAATTTTCAAAAATAATCAGTTTTTTACATACTTTAATAAGAGAGTCCTTACAAAGTCATAGCAACTAAAATAAAAATGTTACACAGCTTTAAAGCGTCACAATTTATACAAAAATAAAAGGGTTTTAACGCTTTGCAGTGTATTTTCGTAGGTTTAAAAATAGAAATTAAAATCTGGTCTGTAAAACAAGATTAAAGTTTAGTTTTGACATAATGTTGTGTTAGTGTTTTTGGGTGTATGCAAAATCTTAACAATAAGAGTGAAACTAGTACACAAATATCAACCATGTCTAATTATAATTACTTAATAATGGGTGCTTCTGACATATAATGTCCTAATGTTTAAATTGGTATAAATTTGTCAAGATCTATGAACCAAAATTACAAATCTGCTAAACTGTGGGTAATGTGGTCACAGATGTGTCCCAAATTAACTTAAGTCATGATATTTAAAAAAATCATAATCCTTAACCAAGGTAATAACATGATAATCATCAATTATGATAATGTACAAATTAAAACACATCCATAATCCCTTGTTTATGCTGGTGCTCATAAAGTACGAAGACTTAGACTTACACGTACTCTTTTTCATGAGTCCTTTTTCACACAAAATATGAAGAATTTATTGCAATACATGAGGTTTTCACTCTCAATTTAACCATTGAGTGCTTTCTTTGTTATCAGAATGCTGTAAATGTTTGAAATATACATTCATTAATTCAAACTAGTACATTACAATGATCAAAGTATCATCTCGGGAGTATCATTTCAAGGTGAAGTATAATCATTTTAATTGAAATTCACTATATTTCGGGTTAGTACCAATGCCATGTACCCATTCAAGTGAATTGACATGTTTAACACTCTTTTGTGTATTTGTTTGAATTACCAACATGATATGCATAGTAGTATTTACAATTATCTTGTTGTTGCTATACTCCACTTGCTTAGCTGCAAGATTTACAAAATTAAACATAATGGGCCGTATTCCAGAACGATGTTTGGTTAAACGGTAGTTTAACTGAACATCAACTGTCGAGAAATGATACACACCGTTGCAGCTTTCAAGCGGAACCGTTCAATGAGCCGTGCTGTTGAAGAGAATTAAAACCGTGGTTTTAGCTAAACACCTTTCTGGAATACGGGCCAATGAGTCTTAATTATCTTAATAGTGAGATATGCTGAAAATACATTTTAAAAAAGGTGTTGTTCTTTGAATCATTTTTGTCAAAGAAAGCTAAGCATCTAAAATTGTTTAAAGGCAAAATTATTATAGCATCTGGTAACTAATCATTTACCATTTTCAGTATCACTATCAACATCATTGTAAATAATGTAACACATTGTGTCACTACAACCAAAAAACCCAGTACACTTCAAACCCTTTGAGCAACATTTACAGCGAGCTGTGGAACAAGAAGTGCATCCACAAAAGACCAAGCTCTTAACACTGCTCTGGTATTGTGTCTTTTCTTAACAATCTTTGAGAGAGCTCACATGAGTTGTCATCCATGTACCACGCATAATCTGTTGGTGGTGGGAGACTTTGAATACATGTGAGTGATTGTAACCATACACAAATCTGATAATATGCTCTCTTAATTTGAAGTTTAAGTGCATCGGACGTAAAGGAAGATTTTTGGGATCTTTCTTGGCCTTCAAAAATAACTTAAAACGTATGTTGCTGATACAGTTGCTGAATACAATCTGCAAACAAATTATTCAGCATTTTTAAATGGTATCTAGTGAAATTTGCCCTCTTCCGACACCATCAAACAAGCCGCTCTCTCTCTCTCTCTCTCTCTCAAACACTTTCCAAGCTGCTTTTTTTGAAAATACCGTGAAATTGACTGACAGTGTCACACCCTGTCGATGCATGAAATGCTGGTAGATTGTGCAAAACTGATTAATGAAATTGGATACTTTGAAGAACGTATTTCTTTCCTTTCTTTGATGTACCAGTTTGCATCCATATCTATTGGCTTAGAAGATGTTCAAAATAGGCAAGTACTAGTACGATGACATCTATATCCTTGCAGACTACTATTGTTCACTTGTAGCCGCATTCCACTGCCTCGTGTGTGTGTGAAGGACGATCTATAGTGTCGGCCTCCGCATGGTTTGATCCAAGTTTACTCACACATCTGCCTGTGGTTGACTCGACTCGACTCGTAGCTCCTCATCAAACCCCCTGTAGTAATGACTTCCTCAACATCAAAATGTTTTCCTTTTTCAATCAGTGATGATGAAAGAAAATGTGTTAGGTTGGCTTTGTTCTCTGGCATGTAGATGAAGGACTTCCAACTATCTGAGAGAGGGGCTGCTTGATCTTGAATAATTCTGCGGATTGGTTTGCTTTTGGCTCCAGCTCTCTTCATCCGTGTCCCACTTTTGATAGATCCCTTTACATATCGATCAAATGTGACCTATACCCTGGTGCATTGCGGAATTCTGAACTGAATACAGATGAAGTGAAAGAATTTTCCAAATCGCCAAATGTTGTAGCTTCCTTTGGCTTTCCAACTGCTTGAAACAACACCTGTCCAATAATGACGCAAGTTGATAGATCAGATAACGCAAGATTTGGCAAGGTTTTTGTTTCATCAATGAAGCCATTAATAGTTGCAAGTTGTGATTTGTTCAGATGTGTGCGAAGTATGCCCCCTGGGTGAGCCAGTGACAGGGGAACAGGTGATATTTCATGTGACATGATTTTTGTCCAGGTTGACTTCTCGTCCAGCATCCCTTGCAACCATTATGCGCTGAAACAGCTTTCTATCCGCTTTTATTAGTTTTTTATAGGTTTCCCTGGGTTTTCTCTTTCCTCGTTGATGCGCTTGGTGTAAGGTACATGGTATGGAATGTCCCAGACTCGTTCTTCTTGATTGCATTGTAGAAGCTGAAGTTCTCTGAATCACAAGCTAATCGTTTCTCAACTAATACATCCACTAGCTCTTTTCCTAGGTCTTCAGCAGCATGCAATGTGTCTCTTACATCCTCTGAGGCAACATCCTTTGTTGCCAAAGAAAGTAGATGATTCTGCTAATCAGCAAACATTTTGAATTCGATGAACTGTTTTTTGAGCTTGATGACATCTTCTTCCTGGGGTCTAACATATCTAATCCTACTTGGCATGTTTTCATTGTGGCTAACTGCGAGATCTCCTTCGTCATCTAAACCAAACATAGCACATGTTTGATCTGCTAGTTTACTTCGTGAGACACCAGCGGTCTCTTGCAGAGTCCGTATTGGTGATGCCAGTTAGGCCACCTGCCACTTTGCATTTTCTGTTTATCTGTTCTAGGGCATGATCTGTGGATAAGCTATTGAAAGCTTGTAGTGTCTTTTTGATGACATATCCGCCTATGATAAATTCACGGTAGACCTCATTGTGTGTTATTTAGTTTGGAGATGTTTCATATCTGCTAAGTAGACAGAACCCCATCTTGTGTAATTCACATGGTCATAGATGACAAACCAGGGAAGCATGGCTGCAAAGGATGACAGGTGAAGTTGTCAGTTGCCTTCTCGTTCAGCCCTTAGGTATTGCAGAAGAGTCTCAACCATCTGAATATACTGCCACCAGTAAGAACTTGTCGGTGACAAGGTTTTCACAAATGCTTCAATGTGATGAACCAAATCTTTGACTGATAATGTTGACAAGAGTGTCATGTTTCTCTGCATTGCTCTGATGATCAGGTTACCTAACAAAACCACTGACAAGAGATTTGGTTTCAGTGATGGCTACTCTAGGAAGCAAAACCTTAACATCCCTAATGACATCAGAATAATTTAAACAACACAACTTGAAGGAAATAAAAACAGTTAGTCTTAGTATGAGCACCAGCATAAAGAGGGGATTATGGATGTGTTTTAACTTGTAAATTATCATAATTGATGATTATTATGTTATTACCTTGGGTAAGGATTATATATTTGTTTTAAATATCATGACTTTAGTTCGATTTGGGACACATATGTGACCACATTACCCACAGTTTTGTAGATTTGTTATTTTGGTTCATGGATCTTGACAAATTTATACAAATTTAAATATTAGGACATTATATGTCAGAAGCACCCATTATTAATTAATCATAATTAGGCATGGTTGATATTTGTGTACTAGTTTCACTCTTATTGGTAAGACTTTGCACACACCAAAAAACACTAAAACAACATTTTGTCGAAACCAAACTTTAATCTTGTTTTATAGACCAGATTTTAAATTCTATATTTAAACCTACGAAAATACACTACAATGTGTTAAAAACCTTTGATTTTTATATAAATTTTGAAGTTTTAACGTTGTGTAACATTTTTATTTTAGTTGATATGACTTTGTAAGGACTCTCTTATTAAAGTATGTAAAAATTTGATTACTTTTGAAAATTTGACCTTTTTTTGACCTTTGACCTTGAATTTGACCTTGTTCGGGTAAATTTAAATTTAGACAACCAATCTCAAATTAAACTTATACCTTAAGGAACATTTTAAGACTAGTTGTCAACTTTTACTAATTGCTACTGGGTGGGTCAAAATGCAGAACCCTTTTTCTATTCCACCACCAGTCTACACCTTATCTGAAAGAATATAATGTTTTTGCTATACTCATACATAGCTACTCTCCTTTTAAGTGGGGCCAAGGTTAAAGGTTTTCATACTAGACCCATGTTGACATTCCTGTTATAACCCTATCAACTTCCCTATTAAAGTATTAGCAATGACATTGACCCTGGCATTGCCCTGCTGTTAATGGAAACATCATAGGCAGGCAGGAGTGATGATGACAACTTAATATAAACAAGAATTTGACCACAACTGAAGTCACAAGTCCCAAGTGAACAGTATGCCATTAGTGAGGCTCCCATATATTAACATCAAGTTTGAAAACAGCCGAGGTCACAAGAGGTCATTTTAAGGTCACCACATTATACCTCAAAAACCCCAGCACCTATCACAATCAAACTTGCACCACATGTAGCCCTCGACCCCCCAGTGTTACAGGGGGGTCCCGGCGGTTATCCTGCTAGTGTTACTAATTCGGGATCATCTGTTATGCTTTGCTGCTAATATTGTCGTATTTGACAGATCCATTGGAACATGAACTTACACACCTTTTCAGTAATATAATATAAAGGAATAATCCGAATAAACCACAAACTCTGAATTAATCTGAAATTTGTTGAGTTCATCACGCGTATATCTCCTGATCTTAAAGGGGCATTAGACAAGTTTGAACAATTTTTTAAAATTGAGATTTGGGCTGAATCTCATAAGTAATGTCAGAAAAAGTCATATTTTGAAAAAAATATTACTGAAACCCGTCTTAAAAAAGAATTTGACCATTTTCAAATAATCCATAGAGTAGGGATGAGGCTATTTTTAAATGTCCTTGAATTTAGTACTACAATTAACTTCAACGCTACATTAAGTTCATCATAGCTTGCAGATATATTTTGTAATATCTAATCAATCATTTTGGAGAATACCACTTCTTTTGGAAATTGATTAGAATCATTGATTTTTTAACACATCCGCTTGTGGTCCTTTTTAAGGGGATTTTAAGGTGTCGACACCGAAAACTAAAAATTGAAAGGAAACTCTCCATATCTTCGAAACGAAGTCAAGGTTGCAAATAAGATTTTGCATGTGATCATTTAATATGTCAAGGCATCTAATGGGAAAAAAATCTCACTTTTTTTGGGAAAAAAATTGGGGATGAGGCTGAACATGTCTACTGCCCCTTTAAAGTATCGTTGAGAGATGAAAATTTGCAACACTTTTTTGCTTTAAATAAACTATAGGCCTACTTTTAATAAAAGTTATAAAAAGCCATTTTGATTCAAATCAGATGTCTTAAGTTCTAAGAGACATTTCTATATTCGGCTTGCTACATGTATTCGAAATCAGTTGACAGTTCCCAAAAATAACATTACTTTTTAAATAAATCTGACATTATTATTATTAAACATTTGACTCTACTCCACATCTCTCTAATATTTGTATGCAAAAAAAAATCCCTGTTGATATGAACAGTTGCAATTGGGAAAAGTGAGTACAAATGGTCGGAATCAAGTTCTGAACGATTTTTGGGAACAGTGAATTTCAAAAAATGTCTGTCCTTTACTCGCTAAACATGGTGTTTGAGGAGGAGGGGTAGTGTAATTTAACTTTAATTAACAAACATAGACATATAGTACTTTCTAAGTCAAACCTCTAATCATTTACTTGTTTAAATTAAACGAAATTAACGCCCACAAGTTTATACAAGCTTGAGTTTATACGATAATGTTGAAAGACTTTCTTTGAATCACAAAAATAGATAATTTGTTACAGATTTTTTTAAATCGTTTTTTTGGGTTCGTGGTTAACTTTGAATGCATATTTTGTTCATAAAAGTTATAAAAATCAACTTTGAATCAAATCAGTTGGCTTCCAAAAGATATTTCTAAGGGAGGGGTCATTATTTACACCGGGGGGCGGGGGGGGGGGGATGATTTTAAGGGGGGAACGCGAAAAAAAATCTATACAGACAGGGGGAACGCAAATTTTTGAAAATCAACTGAGGGGGGAACGCATGTCATTTTACCTGATGGATGAGGGTGGGGGGGACCTGAAATTTTCTCTGAAGCCAAAGGGGGGAACGTGAAAAAATGTGGGGGAAAAAATATGGAAATCCTCCACCCCCTGGCGTAAATAATGACCGCTCCCTAAATACAGCCTGCTACATGTATTCGAAATTACTGAGTTCCCCAAAAGACACTGTTTGATTAATCTAGCATTTTTGAAAGTCATAACAAATGTTTGGGCTCTTACTCCACATCTGAATAATATTTATATACAAATATTTAAATATTGATATTTAAAGTTGGGGAAAGTGAGTAAAAATAGTAAGAATCAAGATTCTGGACCATTTGTGGGAACTTAAGTGAATTTCAAAAAAAATGTCATCAGTCCTTTAATAAAACTCGCCAAACATGGTGTTTGAGGAGAAGAGGTAGTGTAGTTTAACTTTAATTAATCAATAGTGTATCAAAAGCATAAATAAATAAATAAATTTCGGTTTTTATAACGCGCGACATCTCATCCCAAGGAATGTAAGGGATATCAAGGCCCAGTGCTATGTTGCAGCCAAATTACGGTGCAGGCACTAGTTCAAATGTATTCTAGAAACAGATTTATAAAAGAAGCTCAGTTTTAGATACAGGAAAAAAAAAACATGCACTCGATACTGGGTAATACCTGCAAAAGCAAGTATATGGACTGAAAACCAAATGCACATAACTTCCTAAGGCGCCAACTCGAGAATTGAACCCAGGTCTAAGTGGTGCAAGGCGAGGGAAGTACCTCTGCGCCACCCTATAAAATAGAGACATAATATAGTAATTGCTAAGTCAAAAATCTAATCATGTATTTTTTTTTTTTTTTTAAACGCCCACAAGTGAATGTTGAAAGATTTTTCTTTGGAACACAGAAATAGATTTTTAGAGATTTATATTTGTTTTTGAATGACTTGAGGAATTCTAAGGTTTTACTATAGTCGTTTTTAGTTATTTGAACTCCGTCGTTATTTGAGCTTTTTGAGTGATGGGTTTTTAATAGTAGGTTTTTTTAAATATGAACTCTTGCATATCAGAAAATGAAAATATATTGAAAGAAATCAAAGAAATGAAATAGTCTGTGGGGATGTTAAAAGCGTTACTGTTGGATAGTGATTGATTATCACTGTTAATCATGATGTACGCCCTCGCTTGGTAAACAGTATGTAAACAGTATTTAATGAACTGGCAACCTTGTGACCTTTAACCTTGGCACTCAATATGGCGGCGATCTGAGATAAGTAAATAACAATAAAAGCAATGAGAATCATCCATAGAATACAGACTTAAAGAGTGACTTTATACTAAACTTTATGGTGTCAGTACGAACTAGAGATATTACGCTTCCCATATATGTAAAACTTTGCTAGTAGACATGGCTACATTTGGTTCAATTGGCGAGTTTAATGACCGGAGTGAACAATGGGTACAGTACACGGACCGATTGTCCGAGTATTTCACAGCGAACGGAATTGAGGATGCGACCAAGAAACGGGCGATTCTAAATTCTGTGGTTGGAGCCCCTACGTACAAATTGATAAGTAGTTTATTGGCCCCAGCTAAGCCCAGTGATAAATCATTTACAGATATAGTTACGCTGCTTACTAATCATTATACCCCAACAAAATCTGCTATAATGAGTCGGTTTCACTTTCACAAACTTTACCGCAAAACAAATGAGAATATTAGTGACTACATGGCGGCGTTACGCTGCATTGCGCAAGATTGCAAATTTGCCGATACGCTAAATGAGCGATTGCGAGACCAGCTGGTCTTTGGCGTAAGTCATACCAAGATTCAAAACACGCTGCTTGCGCAAGGCGATGCCCTCACGTTGGTGAAAGCTCAAGAGCTAGCGCAGTCCATTGAACTTACAGCAGAGTTTGCAAAGGTACTCGCGGGTGAAAAAGAAAGTACCGTCACCTCACATGATGTGGATACGGTTGGTCATAATCAAAGGCAACCTCAATATCGTTCTCAGAGGCAACAACAGTCCCAAGGTCAACGCAACAAGCGTTTTGACTCTTGAGTCAAACAGGTCAACAGGTGCTCAACAAAAAGCTAGGGATCAACCTAGTAGTACTAGTAGTAGTAACAGAGTCAGTGGTGATTCTTGCAGATTTTGTAGAAGATGGCATGCCCCACGACAATGCCCGGCATACAATCAGGAATGTTTTAAGTGTCATGGTTTGAACCATTATGCACGCTGTTGTCCCAGTGGTAGTCGTAGTGTACCTAGTGAGTCTAGCAGGGTTTCACAGAGTCAGAGATTTCAATCAAGGCAAGTTAACGTACTTGATGTGCCCCTTGAGAATGATACATATGAAGATTCATACCAGACTGATGTGTCTTATCATACATGTAGTGATGATGATGATGAATACATAGTTAGTGACATTGATACCGTATTGGGTCCTATCAAAGATGAAATTATAACTCATGCAATAGTCTCTGGCCAGTTCAGAGTTGCATTGAAATTAGATACAGGTGCAAAATGCAATGTCATGCCCCGGAAGATTTTTGATCATGTTGCAAAGTCAGATGGTAGTCTCGATACATCATGTAAAGCTACCCTCATAGCATTCGGTGGTGATAAGATCCACAGTGATGGTGTTGGCAAATTGAAATGCCAAATTGGTAGTCAAGAGAAATTTGTGGAATTCAGGGTTGTTGACATGAATGTCCCGGTGATTTTAGGTCTTGTTGATTGTAGACGGTTTGGTTTGATAACACTTAGTCATGATGTCAGTATTTGATTTGGCAAATTGGAACAACACACAATGTTGCAAAACACAATGAAGTTTCTTCAAACTACCCTGATTTGTTTGAAGATCAGTTCCTTGGTGACCTTCCTGTGCAATATCACATGACGGTAGATGGAAATGTACAACCAGTAGTACGCCCCGCACGTCGCTTACCAGTGCCTATGCAACCTAAGGTGAAAACTGAGTTGCAACGGATGACTAAACTTGGAGTTATTGTCCCTATTACTAGGAGTGGGCTATAGAGGGTCATAGTTTCAGGACATGCTCATAACCCCTTAGTTTGATGAGTTGATGCGTACTAACACCAATTTTCAAAAAAAAATTGAAAAAAGTGCAACATTCGGACTGCTTTGGCCTAAAAAACACAAAAAGTCAGTTTTTTTTGGAAAAACAGTATTTTGATCATAACTCAATCATTTTTGGTCCAATCAATTTCATTTTGGTGGCAATACCCATGTTTGTGGGGACAAGGAATAATATTATGCACTTTTTATCTCATGACGATGTTTCGTTTTCCTGAAAATGGCATTTTTAGTGAAAAATAGCCCTGTGAGGGCGCTGTTCAAAAGTACCTTTCGCATTGAAGTATATCAAATTTTAAAGTTGAAACATGACATAAGTTACATTTTAGGAATTTCCTGAAAATCTGAGCAAAATACCATTTGTTGTTTTTAAACTACACCATTTTGAACGTTTTTGAATCGTCTCCATTGAAACACACGCCTAATGAAAGTTCGTTGACCCCTGTACTATCCTATGGAAGTGCTTTTAACGCGTTCTTGTGATTTTGAAATGAATGCCACGGTAAAATGAAATAAGGTAACATGCTCAAATCTTCAAAAAATGTTTCTTGAAACACTCTTAACATATTCCATGTATTCAAATTCATTTTTATTAATGCGATGGCTACTTTTTTGCAAAGCGCCCTCACAGTCCAAATTTGACCAAAAACAGCTATTACAAGAAAACGAATGGGTTATATGAGACGAAACCAGCATAGAATGAGACATTGTACCCTAAAACATGGGTATTGCCACCAGAATCAAATAATTTAGACCAAAAATGACTGAGTTGTAATCAAAATACTGTTTTTTCCAAAATGGCCGACTTTTTGTGTTTTTTGGGCCAAAGCAGTCCGAATTTCAAACTTTTTTCAATTTTTTTTTCAGATTTGGTGTCAGTACGCATCAACTCATCAAACTAAGGGGTGATGAGCATGTCCTGAAACTATGACTTAAATCTGACCCTCTATAGCCCACTCCTACTATTACTGAGCCTACTGATTGGGTCTCATCCATGGTTGCAACACATAAGAAAGGTACCTCTGAAATTCGGTTGTGTATTGACCCGAGGGATTTGAATCGTGCTTTAAAGCGCCCTCATCACCCAACACGTACAGTGGAAGAGGTAGCAGCCAAGATGGAAGGTGCTACAATGTTTTCAGTATTGGATGCTAAGTCATCTTTTTGGCAAATTCCCCTAGACTATGAGTCATCTTTGTTGACTTGTTTTTCTTCCCCGTATGGAAGATTTCGGTATTTGAGGATGCCGTATGGATTGAAATCGGCATCAGATGTTTTCCAGCAGACAATGGAACAGTTATTTGCAGATGTACCGTGTTCAATAGTTGTCGATGATATTATTGTCTTTGGTAGAGACAAAGCAGAACATGACAGAAATCTGAAGCAAGTGCTTGATAAAGCACGTGACGTTCAGTTGAAATTAAATCCCCGCAAGTGTAGGTTTGGTGTTAGTCAGGTCCAATATGTTGGTCACATATTTTCAAGTGAAGGTTTGATGGCTGATCCAAAGAAAGTGGAGGCAATTGTAAACATGCCAGAACCTGAAGATGTGGATGCTCTTAGTCGTTTTTTGGGTATGGTCAATTATTTGTCCAAATTTATTCCCAATCTGAGTACACATGCTACCCCCCTCAGACAGTTGAAACACAAAGACGTACATTGGTGTTGGATGGACCAGCATCGCAAAGCCTACAATAAGATCAAAACATTGATCGCCAGTACCCCCAATCTCAGGTTCTATGATGTGTCAAAGCCAGTTACACTCACTTGTGATGCCTCTCAATTTGGCTTAGGTTGTGCTTGCTTGCAAGAAGACGGCCCAGTTGCGTATGCATCGCGCACTTTGAAAGATCATGAACAGCGCTACAGTCAAATTGAAAAAGAATTTTTGGCAGTGCTGTTCGCGTGCAACAAATTCAATGATTTCATTTATGGCAAACCCACTATTGTTGAGACAGATCACAAACCGTTGATCACAATTATGAAGAAGCCCATGCATATCATCCCTGCGCGTCTCCAGCGCATACGCCTTCAGTTACAAAAATATGATATAAACCTTGTGTACAAGAAAGGTGCCGAACTCTATATAGCAGATACCCTCTCACGCGCCCCACTTCAAGATACCACTCAGAGCTTTGATGAGCAAGATCAATTTATAGTTATGGCCATGGATCTTCGCATCTCAGAACCAAAACAAACAGAACTAGTAACAACCACAAAATCAGATCCCCACATGCAAGAACTCACCAAGTTAATCCAGAACGGCTGGCCAGATAAACTAAGCAGAGTTCCCCCAGCATTTCGTCCATATCACACCTTCTGTGACGAACTGACAATCAGTGACTCTGGCATTATCATGAAAGGACACAAAGCTGTCATTCCTGAAGCCCTCCAACCCAGCTACGCACAAAGTCTTCATGAAGGACACCCCGGCACTGAAGCCACGAAGCGTCGCGCAAGAGACATTGTCTATTGGCCTAACATGTGCAAAGACATTGAGCAATTAGTATCTTCATGTCATGTGTGTAACAGCATGAAACCACATCTCCCCAAAGAACCCTTACAAAGTTACCCTGTTCCAACCACCCCGTTTGAAACTGTAGGTGTTGATTTGTTCCATTGGAATGGAAGTGATTATCTGGCGGTCGGAGACAGCTTTTCCACATGGTTTGACTTCCATTCTCTTGATGACATCACTTCTCACTCAGTAATAAAGAAACTAAAACGACAATTCTCCAATCATGGAGTCCCCCGTCATCTAATCAGTGACAATGCAAGACAGTTTAATTGCGCAGAGTTTAAAGATTTTGCAAAGGACTGGAACTTTACTCATATTACCAGCAGCCCCTACTACCCTCAGTCTAATGGACTAGCAGAAAGCGCTGTTAAAAGAGCAAAACAGCTTCTTGAGAAAACCAAGCGTGAACACTCTGATATTTACAGAAATCTTCTCAACCTCCGCAATGTTCCAACGAGCACAGAACTTGGTTCCCCAGCTCAACGCTTAATGTCCCGGAGACTCAGAACCACAGTCCCAGCTTCTCCAAGCCTTCTGAAACCCAAAGTTCAAAGTCATGTTACGCAGAACATAAAACACAGGCGTAACCAGCAGAAACAAACTTATGATAGATCTGCACACCCCTGACACACCCCTGAAAGCTAAACAGACTGTTAGAGTCCAGACACCACATGGACATGATAAATTAGGTGTCGTGGTCAGCTCATCTGGGGATAATCCCAGATCTTACATCATCAACGTTGGTGGAACGCTGTATCGGCGAAACAGGCGTCATCTCCTACCAGTTGCAGAGCCACCGCCAGCAAACCAGCCGGAAGATGATTTCTTCTACCAGCCTCCACAGCACAGACAGCCAGCCAGACAAGCTGCGCAAGGTTCACAAGTTGTAGAACCAGTGCCACCACCAATTATCACTCGTTCAGGCAGGGTTTCCAGACCCAACCCAAAATATACAAATTAATTTTCTTGAACCAAGGACATGGACCTTTTTAAACTAAAATGTTTAATGTTTTTCACTGTGGAGTACTCTATAGAGAAAAAGAAACAAGAAATTCCTTGTACCCACAAATGTTACTGTGTTTAGTTATCAAGTGTTGACCATTTGATAATTGTTTGAAACTTTCCATTTTTAACATGGATGCATTCTACAGCCTCAGTACTCTTATTTCCATGCTGAGAACAATGACTATCTGCAAATGATGTTGTGAACTGATAATTTTTTACAAACAACATCAAACAAAAGAAAGGAGATAAGGACTTACTTTTCAATAACCTGTGTAGTTTATTGATTTTACTTGTTCAACTTCACAGTACAGGTATTTCAAATTACTTTGATGTGCTCAAACTCATTGAACAGTGTATAACTATTTTGTATTGCATTTCATGTACTGTATGGTTCAAGTTTGCCAATTCTTCCTGTACTAGTTTTCAGATCTTGCAAAAAGGAAAAAGAAAGGATGTTGGATAGTGATTGATTATCACTGTTAATCATGATGTACGCCCTCGCTTGGTAAACAGTATGTAAACAGTATTTAATGAACTGGCAACCTTGTGACCTTTAACCTTGGCACTCAATATGGCGGCGATCTGAGATAAGTAAATAACAATAAAAGCAATGAGAATCATCCATAGAATACAGACTTAAAGAGTGACTTTATACTAAACTTTAGTTACTATAATGTTTTTTTCTGTGTTTCCGTAGCTTAAAACGCTGCCTTTTTACCAAATCAATACACTTGCAGGAAATATAGCACAGTATGAAACTGTTTGAAAGCAAGATAGTAGTCAGAATTGATGATTGTTTTGCTTCATGCATTGTTGTATCATACTGTTATCATACTGTTTGACTGTATGACAGTATTTAATTATTTCAGTTGTTTCAATCGTGTAATAAAGTTCGTACTAAGGCCGATACCCCCGGGGCCGATATACCAGATATGCAAAAACAAATTATTATTGCGCCAGGCCATGCACCAGGCCAGGTCATCATGATCGATCTATAATCGGGGGCAGGGGCGCGTACTTTTTTCAGTCAAAAAGCATGCAGTTAAGTTTTGATGTCGAGTTCATGGACATGATCGATTAGTTAATTCAACATATTTAGTCCGGTTGGAGCTCCAGATCTATCCATTGAGATACTGTGGACAAGTTGGAGTAAATATGGGTCATTCCCGGGGGTAATCCATGTGTAGCCGACTAAGTCCGTGTGTCTTAGACTCATTTGGAAAATTGACAATTTAGACACCAACATTTCTGTTTGTAAATTTTGCCAAAAATTCGAGCCTATAGCTCTGATATAAAACTGGGTTACAATTTATAGCAATTTGCAAATCTTCAGTGGCATATCCCCCCGGCATACCCCTACCCAAAACAGGTTTAAGTAATCCAAGTTTACCCCAGGGTAAACACTGTTCCCGATAGTATTGACTTTTATCACGGGTCATTGAACAACAAAGACATAAAGAGGTTGATATTGCATATTGGTGTGTATTGTTAAGCAACGTTTATAACGGGACATATGCTGGCATGGTAGCTCATGGTCACAGGGAAAATGAGACTTAAAACCACTCACCTCCCGGGGGGGGGGGGGTACTTGAATATTTTTTTTGATGCGGCGAGAAGCGCCGAAAACAGGGGCTTACTGAACGGAACTGCCACCAAAATAGGGCCTTACCGAACTGAACGGTCGCCGAAATTGTGGTCTTAGAGAACTGAATTCTTATACAAAATGTTGTTGTATGATGAAAAGGGGGTCTTAGAGAACTGCCAGTGGATGAAAAGAGGGGCTTAGTGAGCAGCTGAGGATTCTTGAAAAGACACCCTTCAGCGCCGCACATACCTATATCACCTTTTCAACTGAGTACCCCCCCCCCCCCCCCCGGATCCTTTTTTCGGTAAATCTTTAGACACGTGAGCCAATTTGAAAAGGGGGTCTTTTAGATGGAGCATGGTGCACGGTGCCGCCTCTAATATTGCCCCCTGGGAGCGATTTTATTTTCTGTAATAGTAATACGGTTGTAACAAGGCGGTAAATGTAGCACTCGTCCCATAGAAATCCAATCTACTTCAGACAGATTATCCCTCAAGTATATCAATATCACAATCAATATTGATTGTCAATTAAATAACTTGAAAGTAGATGAAATTGCTCCGATATCATTTATAAACACATTTCAATAACATTTTCCAGGGAAGGGTAGGGGTAGCACATGTGCACAACGGGGAAATACCAAACAAATAAGAGCCTCCACAATTTTATGATACTGACAATCATTTAGCAATAGGAACTTGGAGCACAGAAATGAATATTAAAGTGGTAAGGGACGCACTATTTTGAGAAAAACAAAATCTCACATCCCAAAGTCTCCGAGAACAAAATTGCCCCTTTGACATCCAACAATTTTTTTAAAAACTGAGAAAAATTAAGAAAAATACTCACTCCGAAAAATTGAAATAAAACAAACCACAAAGATTCCTTTATAAAAAAAATCACCCCCTTACCCACAACTTCCTATCCCTTCCCCCTTGACATTTATTATAATGGTGCGTACATGGCCGGGGTCCATTGCCTCGCAAAAAGTTCATGTTATCATGTGTCTGAGCATAAAAAGGTATCATCAAGAAGTTAGAGTAGACTACTTCATGGTATTTATAAACATATTTCAATAACATTTTCCAGGGTAGGGGTAGCACATGTGCATGGGGAAATACCAAAAAATACAAACCTCCACAATTTTATGATACTGACAATCATTCAGCAATAGGAATTTATGTATATATTTCTTTGTGTATTTAAATTTTGTTATATTTTTTTTCTGAACGCACCGCCGGGTAGGCGTGTGCCACTGTTGTAAAAGTGTATGTCAATCATTCAGCAATAGGAATTTATGTATATATTTCTTTGTGTATTTAAATTTTGTTATATTTTTTTTCTGAACGCACCGCCGGGAATGCGTGTGCCACTGTTGTAAAAGTGTATGTTCAAATAATAAACTAAACTAAACTAAACTATAAAGAAATAATTTTAGACTTACATTTTTTTTCAATTTAAAAAATATTTCAAAAGTGACTAACTTTTAATGAGCTTGTGACGGGGTTCGAACCCATTAGACCATGAGGGATTAGCTGCCAGAAATGCGCTTTTAATACCTTTATATGCCTACGGAATAAATCTATAATACTATAACGATAAAGTTCATATACTATGCTGTTACTATTGAATACAGATACAATCAACGATCAATAATGAACGCCGCCCCTGACTATAATGTTCCTATATACAAGTCTAATCACGGAAAATAAACTCGCGCCCGGGATACCCATGCAGCGCCGGTAGTTGACTGGGGGGGGGGGTTCTTAACACAAAGGTCCATATGGGGACGTGCCGCATCAATTGGTCTCATTTTCGGGCCTCTGGTATAAGGACCTTTTTCAATGCAAAAATTGGTATAAAAAATGGGTCTTATTTTCAAAATCTTCCAAAATCTTCTTCAAAACGGCTACATTTGGTTTATTTATAGCCAAAATTTCCAAAAAATGTGAAAAAATTGCAAAATGTAAGGCAAATTTCTCTAATACTTAGTCGTTTGGTATAAAAATGTGTCAAAATTTCGCCAAAATTTGGTATAAATATATGTCTAATTTCAAAACTTCAGCGGCACGTCCCTACCCAAACCATTCCCGAGCAACCCTACCCCGGGGATTTGCTACCCTAAACCAGTACCAAGTTGTTATCATTTTATCGTGTGTCCGAGCGTGATGATCATTATCCCAATCCCACATACTATAATTAGTGGTCACTACTGTAGGGCCACTGGAAGGCGAATCAAGACTCGCAAAAAGCACCCTTAAGGGTTGTAGCATGTGTTGACGAACCTCTTTTTCAGATATGACTTTTTTCTTATTTACGATTTTCAAAGTCTTCATTTTTTCCAAACGGCTTACAATTTTAGAATGAAGTTACAAGTATATGTTTGTAGATGACATTCGTGAAAAGAAGTAAGGATTTAGATGGCCAGTATGGATCCCGATTTTTCACGCCCGTAGTGAACCGTCATTTAAGTACAAAAACGGCGGAGCAACATTTGCCTTAAGTTAACTAGTAATATACATTAACTTTGACTCTTTTTAGCCCTATAGGGACAAACGCCATGTTGTGCTTTCACAAATTAAAACTTCTGATGACGTAAGAAGTAACCTGATGTATACATAAATACAAAGAATATTTTACTCGGGTTCATTCTCGAATATACAATGCAAAATAATCATTCGTGGTAAAAACCGTGATTAAACTACTGTTACACCCCTTAATATGTATTTCCAGTAGAAAGTATCCGAGTGGTGTGATTTGCTACCCTAAACAAGTAACTATCATTTTATCAACATGTGTCCGAGCGAGAAGACGCCATGTTGTGCTTTCATAAAATAATACTTCATTGAAAAAACAATCTGATGACGTAAGAAGTAACCCTTCATGATGTTTATAACTACCAAGAATTGTGTATGCCGATTCAATCTGTTCGAAGCAAAGATCGTAGTACTGTCGGTATTATTATTATTTATAGTGTTTATACACTTCAAAACTGGAACAATTGACACAATATTAAGGGCTCTCCAACTACTTGTATGATTTCTACCGAATACGACCAAACCGTGATTTAAATTTCTTATTTCAGAATGATACTTTATCAAATTTTCTGAATATTTGTATACATCATAAAAGGTCGCTTCTAAAGCTCTCAGATATGTCCTTTTGTTGAAGTTTTGTTTTGTGGAAAGCACAAAATGGCGTCTTCTTTTGAGACGGGTTCTCTTTGTTTACAATTTTAAAAGACCTCGTTTTTCCAAACGGCTTGGAATTTTCAAATAAAGTAAATGAATATTTGAAGATAACATTCGTATGAAACTTTTGCTTATTCTTTTTTATTCGTTTGATGTTCATTCTTGCGTAAAATGATGTAATGAATGTTATGGTTTCTCTTTAGTATGAATACCAATTTTTTTAAATTCAATTCAGTCCCTAGTGAACATCATGTAACTTTTAAGTAGAAATTTGTGAGCAAAATTTGCATTGGAATCTTAACTACTAATATACATTTAATATGACTCTAAACATACTAGTCGTATGGACAATTACGACGACTTTCAATTGGCGGTTAAGTCACCTCAAAACACACCAAAAACGCATCTTCTTAGAAGACGCCATGTTGTTCTTTCACAAAATAAAAGCATATAGGTCGTCTTCACATATTTATAATATTGTATATAGTTGGTTGCTTGAGACACCTATGAGAGTGATTGATCTACTTGTTAAAATTATCGCTGTTTCCACCAAGATCCTGGTGGCTCAGTGGTAGAGACCGCGTCCGGTAAACGAGAGGCCGAGGGTTCAAACCCCGATGGGTCCTGATTTTTTCACTCTCAATTTAATGTGTGCCAGTTCGCCAGTGCTTCATCATAAAATAAAAATAACATCTTGCCAGTGCTTCATCATAAAATAAAAATAACATCTTCATTGAAAAGTCATTTCTGGTGACGTAAGAAATACCCCTTCATGATGTTTATAAATACCAATACATTTTTTATGCGTAAATAGAGAGGAAAATTGTGAAAAGAATGGGATTTGCGCCACTATTTAGCGCTCTAAATACTTAATATAGAAATTAGAGTCTCTTCTCCCGACTGTAACTTTCTCATTCACTTGGTGTGCTTATAATTTTTTGGTATCATTTTTTTCTTCAGACAAATGTCCTTTACAACTTATCAAAAAATAACTGGTATCTTCTCGGCTACTTTGTCTGCAACTAATCATGTTTGAAATCACACCAATTTTATATTTTCGCGATTGCCTCACAGACCCCGATTCGTGCTGTGTGCTCTTGCGCCACTCAAATATTCTATACAACAATTGTTAACTTTATTTCTGTACACATTTGGTCAGAACTTATATTCACAGCTACCTGGTAAACCTGAATTTAGATCTATAAATAAATTGTATACATACCATAAGAATTTCACAAACACGAAAGGGATCGGACTATATGTGTGATAAACGTTTCTACTTATTGAATTATATATGGACACTTTCAGCTAAATGTCAGGAATATGCTGATCTACTTTATCTCATCAATTTCATGTGGATTTGTCTGTTATTTGTGATTTTATATGTTGAATTTCTTGTACTACAACTCAACTGAAATAACTGTATTGAACTTGTATTGATAACATTATTGATTTTCTGCTGACCAATATCCTGTTTCTTCACCATGGACTTTCAACACAACACAATGGATGTGCCCACTCATCTATGGAATTCTTTTAATAGCATTTTTAATGGCTTCAGTGATAAAGACATTTACAGCAACTTATGGGAAATAGAACATAAAAGTTTATCTACAACCATCATAGTTAACCCTGATATATTTGACAAATTAAATGAGAATCTCTGCTCAAGATATGGACAACCCCTAAATCATAGGAAGTATGGACTTATTTACAGACATGTACTACCTGACTCTCAACAAGTAACCATCACTTGCTACCCAAGTACATATAACATTTCTGTGCAGGGTGCCCCACATCTGGTATGGGTTGGTAGAGAGCTGTCTGAAATTGCCATAGAACTGACTGAGGAAAATACATGTACAACTTCTGAAATTAGTGCTACTACTGACATTGTTAACTTCTCATTGAATTATGATGAAAACTTTCCCCCTCTAGAGCTCACATCAGCTCAACCTCCCACACAAGAGATGGCTACTCAAACTGATCAATGTGTATGCTTGTGCTCGTGTCAGGTCTCAGAAGGATCACCAACATCATCTACTCCACATTCCTTTTGGATTCGCAAGCCATCTGCTCCACCACTCTCCCCTGAGCCAGTATCGTCTACTCCGCACACAACTCGCAAGCCAACTGCTCCACCACTGTCCCCTGCACCTCAGATGTCACCACTTCTTCCATCAGCACCCCATCTCATGTTCTTAACACCATCACCACAGTCTCTTCGCAAACCAATGATGCCAAATAGTGTGGACTCTATACCAACCAGTAATCCCTTCAGCATCCTGGAAATAGAAGAGACGTCCGACTCCGATGATGACTTACCTCCTCTGCCACTCCAAGTTTGGGCGACTACCCCTTGTAAAACCCAGAAATCAAAACCTTTACCACCAATATCGAGGTCAACGTGCATCATATCTTCATCTGCTAGACCATCAGTGAAACCATGTTCTCCCCCCAATAGTAAACCACAATCATCTGTTACAGTACAACAACCGGCTTTTGAAAATCGGACTGTCCTAATTCTGGGGGACTCTATCCCCAAGTACCTAGATGGAAAACGCATGTCCCGTAGACTCACCATCTATAATGAATGTATCCCTGGGATTAGACTTGGACAACTGACCAGAATAGCACCTTTCCTGATAACTAAATATAACCCAACTTGTGTCATTATCCATTGCGGAACAAATGATGCTCACTACTTATCTCCCTCTCAATGTTTGGACTTAACTGTGGAACTTATCAATACCATTAGTAGAATTGACCCACGTATCAGCATTGCCATATCGTCCCTGATAACGCAAAAGGATCCCACCAGAGCCAAATGGATCGGGATCTTTAATACAATATTGTTTGACTTATGCAAAGAAACTAACATAGCAGCATGTATCCATAATACCAACATTGGAATACAACATCTCACTCCAAAGGACATTCTGCACCTCAAGGGAAACGGTATTAGACAACTTGCCAAGAACTTCATATCTTTTTTAAGGGATTTTGTGAACATAATTACGAACACTTAATTCCATGTACTGCTGATGATGATATAAATAATGTTTTGTGTGTTAATTATATGTCTAATACTAGCGTTTTCACAAATGATAATTATGTTTATTCTTTTGCTAAGAACTGTAATATTGCTCATAATGAATGTGATACTCCTGTTCATGTTAATACTGTACATAATCATGATGATGTTATATCAAACTCTTCAAGTAAACTCAGATGTAAACTAAAAACTTCTAAAGCTAACTCCTGTACAATATGTAATTTTCCTAATTCAAAGTGTAAATGTAATTACAGTACATGTGGTGATTGTTTCAAGAAGGTTAATATTTCTAGCAATAATTCAATATCATGTTCTCAATGTTCCCTTGATTTTCACCTTGAATGTACAGACATTGATTATAATTATAGCCAAGCTAACAGGTTGTGTAGATCATGCTTCACTAAAGTTTGCTGGGAAGCTTTACCTTTTAGTGATGGATTTATTGATCTTAAATGTAGATTAGGTAGAGGCTTAAAAGTAGCCCACATTAACATTCAAAGTCTTAGATTTAAAACAGACTATCTTCACATTTTTCTATATGAAAATGATATTGATGTTTTATGTATCACAGAATCATGGTTAACAACTAATATTGATGATAGTGAAATTATGATTGATGGTTATAACATGTGTAGAAAAGACCGTACTAATGGCTTAGAACATGGTGGTATTGTAATATTCATAAAAGAAGGTATTGACTTTAATGAAGATACTAAAATAAATGTTGATAATAATGTTGAAGCTCTTTTCACCGAAATTAATTTGCCTTGTACTAAACCAATTATGCTTGGTACTGTGTACAGACGACCTGATTCCAATGCCGAGTATCTAAACAATGTTGATCTTTTGCTTTAAAATGTTGCTGCTAATTATAATGAAATCATTGTTGTTGGTGACTTTAATCTTGATTTATTAAAACCTAATTTTTCAAAGAAAGTTAACAATTTAGCTAAGAATTCTAATTTTACACAATTGATTAATGAACCTACAAGAATTACTAAAGAAACAAGGACTATTTTAGATCTTGCTTTTGTATCATGTCCTGAAATGGTCACTGCTAGTGGAGTCCATCACCTTGCCTTGAGTGATCACTCTTTAATTTATGTTGTTCGTAAATGTAAGAAAATTAAAATTACTCCTAAAATGTCTAAATCACGTTCTTATAAAAATTTAAATGATGTTGATTTTATAAATTCACTTAAAAATAAAGACTGGGATAAAATAACAAGTTACTCAGATGCTGATAAAGCATGGTCAGTCTGGTCTAAAATGTTCAATGATGTCTGTAATGAACATGCTCCAATTAGAGATAAAAAGATTAAAGGTTACCTCCCTGAATGGGTAACTAGTGACTTCCTAAGACTTTCTAAAGATAAAGAGTTTTATTATAGTAAAGCTTGTCAATCTAATGACCCACTTGATTGGGATAAAGCTAAGGCTCTACGCAATAAAGTCAATAATTTAAGGATGTACCTTAAGAGAAAGTATTATAATAACGAGATTGAAAATAACCTCAACAACTCTAAAAAGTTATGGAAAACCATCAAGAAGGTTATTCCTAGTAAAAATAAGAGTTCAGTAAGTAAAATTAAGGTCGATGATAAATTTACTTCTAATGACGCTGATTCTGCAAATGTATTTAATAATTATTTTACTACAATTGGTGCTGATTTAGCCAACAAATTTGACTCTGATGATATAAGTGATAATCAATGCAGTGATTATGAATCTGATGAAAACATTCTGCCTTTAAATAAGGATCACTCTAATTTTAATTTTCAATCCATCTCTACTGAGTATGTATATGACCAAGTTTGTAAATTATCTAATAGTAAATCACCTGGTATTGATGATATCGATGTCAAATTGCTTAAAACTGCTGCTCCTATAATTTGTAACTCTCTTGCCTTTATATGTAATCTTTCTTTGACTACTTCTGTTTTGCCATCTGAATGGAAAAATGCCAAAGTTGTTCCTATTTTCAAATCTGGCAGTAAGTCTAGTGTTGAAAATTATCGTCCAATTTCTGTTTTAAGTATTGTTTCTAAAATAATTGAGCGTGCAGTTCATGATCAAGTGTACTCTTATATGTCTGTAAATAATTTTCTAAGCTCATCACAATCTGGTTTTCGTTCTCAATATTCAACTGCTACCACTGTAATTGATGTTCAGGACTTTATTCTTAAGAACATGGATGAGGGAAAAGTCACTGGTGCTATTTTTCTTGACCTCAAGAAAGCTTTTGATACTGTTAGTCACAGTCTTCTTATTAATAAACTCAAGAAATATGGTATCAGTGGCTCTGAACTTAACTGGTTCAAATCTTATCTTAATAACAGAATGCAATCTGTTAAAATTGGTTCCTCTTTATCTGATTTAAAACCAATTAATATTGGAATTCCTCAAGGATCTATACTAGGTCCCTTGTTATTTATACTTTTTGTTAATGATCTTCCTGATAGTGTTATGTGTAAAACAGTAATGTATGCTGATGACACCTCATTACTTGTAAGTTCATCAGATCCTTCATGTCTTCAAAATAGTCTTAACCATAATCTTAGTAGTATAGCTGATTGGTTTAGAAAAAATAAGTTAACTCTCAATCTTAGCAAAACTAAGTTGATGCTCTTTGGTTCACCTCATAAGCTTGATAAATTCAATAATATTTCGTTAATATATGAGGGTGATAATGTTGAGAAAGTTGATCATTTCAAAAACCTTGGTCTTATATTTGATAGCAACATGACTTGGTCTCATCATGTTGATCTAATTGCTTCAAATGTTTCTAAACGTTGTGGTATAATTCGTCGTGTGAAATATTATCTTCCAAATTATATTCTGAAAAAACTTGCTGATTCATTAGTCATACCACACTTTAATTATTGCAGTCAGGTTTGGTCAAATTGTTCTGTCACTCTTTCCAGCAGGTTACAAGTTCTTATGAACAATCTCGCAAGAATTCTCCTTTCAGCTGACATTAGAACTTCAATTGACTCAATGATGAGTGATTTAAAATGGCTTAAATTAGATCAACAATGGAATAATCATATTTGTATTATGTTGTTTAAATGTCTTACCGGGAAAGCTCCAGAGTATCTTTGTTCCAAATTCAACTTTACTCATTCTGTTCATAGTCACAGAACAAGGGGAAATTCAACAAACATGCTTGTTGTTCCTCATTTCAAGAGTAACTCTGGTTTAAGAACATTTCATGTTAGAGCGGCTAATCTATGGAATAATTCAGTTGATATTAATACACGCTCTAACTTTGCCTCGATGTCTTTAGGCCAATTCAAAAACTTAACTCTGAGTGATTGATTATTTGTGTCTATTTTGTTAATTTATATTTTGATCTGTTGCAAATAATTTATACTGTATTGTAAATATTATTCTTGTTATATGAATCGTTTTATACTATGTAACAGGGCCTCCTAGAATAGCAGTGCTTTGCCACTGAAGGAGTTACCCTGTATAACGAAAGCTCAAATAAATAAATAAATTACAAGAAGCCGTTTTCAGTCACTTCACTGGCGTACATATACCGGTGTATACTCTTCAGGGTCGTAACCAGACTCTGACTAGAGGAGGTGGCAGACCGGGCTCATCAATTTCAGGGGGGCTTAATTTGGTGTCTCTCCATAGACACTGTACATAATTTCATCTCATTTGAGGGGCTAAAGGCCCCCCCCCCTCACCCAACCCCTCTGGGTATGCCCCTGATACCCTTAATCATTTCAAACTTAACAATTTGAACTAAATGAACAAAAGCTCCTTTACCCTAAATTGTCATTGAATAATCCTGCAATTTGAGCATATATAGATTGAGCCCCACGAGCATGTATCGGACGGACACAAATTTCGATTGAAATTAGATTTTTTTTTAAATCACAGCAACACAATACGATTAAAATAAAAGAACATGGTGCGCTTCTGTTTTGCATAACTGAATTTTTAATTTGAAAGAATCTGATGATGATCTGGTGGTGAGTTTTCAAATGTACTGAATGATAATAATGCTTGACAAATTGAAATGTAGTGTAGTGTAAATTCAAACTTTCAACTCCAACTACTGAACACAGGCATACATGAAATGTATATAATATTAGATATTGCTAGCCACAATTATTCATATTTCCATTAACACAGTCATGACTAACTCACATTCAATTCACACCCCGCCATTCACGGTTCTGGTTATTGCTTAAAAATGCAGGATTCAGAGATGAGTATTGAGTTAAATTATGGTATCGTTCAAAACTGTTCTTGTTTTGATGACAGATATGTTAATTTATTAGCAGCACTGTGTTTTCTGTAAGTTTCAAATTTGCACACAACTGTAATAGGACGAAATGAATACGGATCATAATTTTTTTTTTTGTATGCAAATCACTACATTTTACATAATTGTTATTGTTTTTTGTCTACTATATAT
The DNA here is from genome assembly GCA_035610835.1 of Ophiura sarsii. NCBI lineage: Eukaryota > Metazoa > Echinodermata > Ophiuroidea > Amphilepidida > Ophiuridae > Ophiura > Ophiura sarsii. The sequence goes on along the minus strand of CM069449.1, from coordinate 36,514,185 downwards.
TGTCAGTTATAATTGATTGGAAAATATCATAAATTATGTATGTGGAAATAAAATAATATTTGCCCAAAAACATTTGGGAAGCGGAATCACATTGATACAACAAAATAATACAAGTAGCAACACACACATTATATTGACTATAGGATATATTTAAAAACATTGAAAAAGTAACCAAAATTGAATATGAAATGAATACCAACTGCTCATTTAAATCCGCTGACCACAAGTCATTCAGGGTTCTGCTCAGAACCATAATCACCAAACAACCAACCAATAGTCAACCAACTAACACAAACCAACACTAACCGCGAAAGCCGAGAACCGCTCTAGTTTTGGTTTTTTTTGGTTGGTGAAACTCTAAACGCGTATATTTTTCATAAAAGTTATAAAAATCAACTTTGAAACAAGTCAGTTGGTTTCGAAAAGACATTCCTAGAAACAATATTCGATCATAATATAATCAGTTCCCCAAAAGACATTGTTTAATTAATAATATGACATTGTTTAAAGTCTCTATAATATTTAATACAAATATTCATACAAGTATTTAAATACTGACATTGAAAGTTGGGGAAAGTGAGTAAAATTGGTCAGAATCAAGGTTTTGAACGATTTGGGGAACTATGAGGGAATTTCAAAAAGTTTCACCCGTCCGTATAACTTGTCAAACATGGTGTTAGATGAGGAATGGTAGTGTAATGGTATATATAGTACTTACAAAGTCAAAAATCTAATAATTTCTAAGATAATTGAAGAAAGGAAAAATAAACGCCGGAAAGTTACGGGAATGGCGTTAGATTTTCTTTAGATATAGAATTATGGAGTTTGTTGATTTTTTCGAGTTTTTGGTTCATCATGGTTAACATAAACGCCTATATCTCCAGATCCAGGGTGGGGGGGGGGCGACGGGCCCACCCCCTCCCTCCTCTCAAAAAAAAAAAGAGAAAAGAAAAGAAAAGAAAAGAAAGGGGAAAGAGAAGAAGAGGAAAAGAACAGGAGGATCATTGAGACTGAGTTAAACTTTGCAATATTTTACTTCAAAGAATCTGTATTTTCCATATAGGCAATAAAAAGTAAATTTGAAACAAATCGGTTATCTTCTAAGACTGGTATAAGAGACATTCCTAGATTCGGCCTGTTATTCAAAATCAGTTCCCCGTAAGATTTTCTTTAGAAATAGAAAGATGAAATTTGTCGATTTTGTTGAGTTTTGGGTTCATCATGGTTAACTTTAAACGTGTATATCTCCTAACCAAATCAGGAACACTTTCAAGTGTCCCTGAACCCTGATCAAAGTAGACATTGAAAGATGAAATATGCAATACTTTTCTTCAAACAAACTATATTTTCCATAAACCTTTTTTAAGAGTCATTCCTAGATTCGGCCTGTTATTTTTGTTTTATTTAAATCTTACATTTTAAAAGTCAAAATCAAAAATTCAATTGTTGGACTCTACTCCACATCTAAATAATATTTATATGCAAATATCCGTAGAAATAGTTAAATATTGATATTGAAAGTTGGGGAAAGTGAATAAAAATGGTCAGAATCAAGCTTTTGAACGATTGTTGGGGGGGGGGGGGAACTATATACGAGTGAATATCAAAAAGTTTTACCCTTCCTTATAACTCGCCAAACATGGTGTTTGAGGAGGAATTTAACTTGAAAATTACCAATTTAGACATGATAGTAGATTACAAAGCAAAAAATCGAATCATTTTTATGTTAATTGAACAAAATAGCCGCTTATAAGTTACGGGAACTGCGTAAGTTTTCGATATTTCGAGTTTTGAGTTCATCGTGGTTAACTTTAAACGCGTATATCCCCTGATATAAGTATCGTTGAGAGATGAAATTTGCAACATTTTTAAACAAACACTATTTCTCACAAAAGTTATAAAAAGTAATATTATTATTAAAATAAAACATGTGTCTTCTAAGAAATATTCCTAGATTCGGCTTGTTATTTGAAATTAGTTCCCCAAAAGAGTCTGAAAGACCATTACTTTTTAAATAAATCTGACATTTTTAAAAGTCAAAAATCAATGTTTGGATTCCACTAACGTCTCTCTAATATTTATATGCAAAAAATCCCTACAAGTATTTAAATATTGATATTAAAAGTTGGTAAAAGCATACAAATGATCCGAATGAAGGTTCTGAACGATCTGGGAAACATTAATTGAAACCCTGGCGCTGCAATCTCAAAAATTCACTACTGATATGCCCTATGCTCTATGTTTGCCATGCACGCGCTGCAGGTAGCCATAGGTAGCCGACCTTGTCCAGGGTCATTGTGGAAACTCGACTAGGGGTATTATGCAATGGGTGGGTATTTTTGGATATTTTTAGGTCGGTTTGAAAGTCATCGCTGATTGGCCCTGAGTCTGGTGTAACTTGACACTTGCCTGACTTTTCTAAGGAGAGAATTGGCGAAAGCGGATGGACCTCGCACTGGCGTGCTCGATGTCGTTGCTTCGCAACTCTGTCACGGCTTCGCCGCTCCCTGTGTGTGTCGATATTTGGCGAGGTCCATCTAGACGGACTACATAGAGATCGATGCAGAACAGAAGTGTAGGCGTTAGAATGATTCATCGATAAGTTTATTGTAGATCGTAGACAATTGACCATCACAACAATGTAAAGCTAAAACGATTCCTTGATAATCCAATTGGTGGACGAGCTTGTATAAAGTGGGGCGACTTTGCATTAGGGCGACCTTGTATAAAGTGGGGTGACTTTGTAATTGGGGCAAGTCGTCTATACTCCCTTTACACATACGGGGAATGCTTAAGGTGGTATGAAAGGCAAAATGAAGTTGCTCTGTATGAGATTAAAATAAGCCTATTGCAGCGACAAAAGCAAAATAACCTTAATTCTCAAATTTGATCCAAATCAGACTACCGTTTTTGAGAAATTACTGTTTAAAGATTCTTTGTATTTTATTGTTTTTGCCAATAAATTGATAAAGTTAATGAGGAAAATTGGCAAAATATGCTAACTTAATGAATATTAATTTTTGCCCATATTTTACCGATATTTTGTGAATAAACCTTCATACTATTTTTATTTTACAGAATTTTGGTCTGAAACTTTGCCAATGTGTTCCTATGGCCTAAAACATTAACCTATAATTTACCCGCCATGCTAATTTGCATAACTAATTAGCTTTTGCATATTTTTAATTAAAAGCTCATTAATATACAAATATGCAAATTAGCATGGCGGGTAAATTATGTGTTAATGTTTTAGGCTATAGGAACACATTGGCAAAGTTTCAGACCAATATTCTGTCAAACAAAAGTAGTATGAAGGTTTTTTCCCAAATATTTGTAAAATATTGGCAAAAATTAATATTCATGAGCATATTTTGCAATTTGTCCTCATTAACTTCATCAATATATTGGCAAAAACAATAAAATACAAAGAATCTTTAAACAGTATTTTCTCAAAAACGGTATGTCCGATTTGGCTCAAATTTGAGAATTAAGTTTAGTTCGCTTTTCTCTCTTCAATAGGCCTATTTTAATCTCACACAGAGCAACTTCATTTTGCCTTTCATACCACCTTAAGGGGAGTGGTAACCCAAATAATGGTGTAATTATGAAGCTCTGAAACTTTTAAACTATAAATGTGATGTACATCAAAGTATACATTTTTGGAAAGGAATTTGGTCAGGGAATCTATTTTTGGCATCAATTTTGACCAAAAATGTTAATTTTTTTAGAAAATCCCAAAAAATCACTTTTTTGGCTCAAAATTTTACAGTCGCGCTACCAAAAAAAGTTTTCAGAAAAAAAATGCCCAAATTACTTGAATTTCATGTTAGAACAAATGCCTAGGAACAGTTTTTTTTAATTTTCATTTAAGGAAATAATTTTTGAAATTTTGAACAAAAAGTGCCAAAAAAGAGAAAAAAAGTAAAAAAATCACATTTGTTTCATATTCTTTTGTTATACATTAGTTATACAAACTGTATAACATATTAATTATTTTCTTCTAAATTAGCATTAAACGAGAACACTATTTTCATCATGACTGTTATCCTCATTATATGTTTGATTGTCACGATGTTTAGATAAGCTTGATGATTTCCCTGTGTTCTTAAACTGTAAAATGTTTGTTTGTGCTCTTAATCGGTATACAATTATGATAAAATATCTCATTTCTCTCTTCCTGCGTAAGATAAATGTGTGAGGAAAGACCAATTGTATCGTAGTCCTACTACAGCCGGACCTGGTACTGGTATGCAAATGACGCATATGGGTGATTTTTCCTCAAATCGGTAAAACTTGTTCCAAATGTAACTCACTTCATTTAAGAGTGTTTGTACGAGAAAACCATGCAGACCCGGGAAGTAGGGGGTCGGCCAATTCTGTTCATACTGTGTCCAGGGCATGTCTATAGTGTAGCAACTTATGTGTATCAGTTATAAAATCACAGTGTTTCTAGAAATAATTATACCGGAAGTGGTAAAATGAGACACTTATCCAAAAAATAAATTACCTTCAAAACAGTCAATATGGCATTAAATGGCTTTAAATAGAACATGTCTACAGACATAACCGTATTTCTTGGTGACAATATTCATAACGTATCAATTCATAATGTAACAGTAACCAAACGTCTGGAAGTATTATGGTTTTCTGTAAAACAAATCTGAATTTGGGCAATACTCCTCATTTTTGGTCAAAAAATTGATATTTTTTGAGAAATTATTGCTCACTTGGACAGCCATTTTGATTTTTTTTGCTGATATAGGAAGGGAGGTCAGAAATAAGCCCCTCTTATAAAAATATAAAATCATTGTAGTTGGACCTGTGCAATATCTTTTTACAATGTTATCTTTTATCATTATTTTTCTTCAAATTCCCAACAAGTTGATCTGATGCAGCTTGTGTTAACAGTATATATTACACAACTGACGCAGGTATAGTCCCACCTTCAAGTAAAATCCCAACCCTTAATAAACAAATAATTCTAAAACCAATCTTGGCCATAGTATTAGTAAAGTCCTAACCTGTAAATTCAAATAATTATTCTGGTAAAATGGAAAACTAGTATTAGTATTTTAGTAGGCCTTTTCACCGAGGCCTATTTTTATAATAGGCCTTTCACCGAGGCCTATTTTCGTAATAGGCTTTTTTACCAAGGCATATTTTGGGGTTATAGGCCTATTTTAGGTAATAGACCTTTTTATCAAGGCCTATTGCGAAAACTAAGCCTCGATGAAAAGGCCTATTGTAAAAACTAGGTCTTAGTGAAGAAGTTTAAGCATATTGTGAAAACTAGGCTTCGGTGGAAAGGCCTAGTGTAAAAACTATGCCTTGGTAAAAAAAACCTAAATTGTGAAACATGGCTTCGGTGAAAAGACCTATATATTGTAAAGTAACTAATAGTCCTCGATGAAGGGGCTTATTGTGAAAATATTGACATTTTTGAGAAACCATTGCTCATTTGGACAGTCATTTTGACTTATAACGGGTGGGAGGTCTGAAATATCTCTTTACAATGTTTTCCTTTATCATTGTTTTCTTCAAATTCCTAACAAGTTGATATGATGCAGCTCGTTTTAACAGTATATAAAATACCGTACTGACGTGTGTATAGTCTCATCTTTGATTAAAGCCCCACCTCCTAAAAAAACATTATTAAAAAAAACTAACTCTTGATGGTCTAAAAACAGATAGAAAGAAGAGGCAAGGTATACCAACTAAATGTGGGGAACACTGCTAAAAAAGCAGTCACAGTAACAAAACAAGACCTAAAAACAACTAAGTCTGTACAAACAAACAAGCCTAACTAATAACAAAAACTGACCGACGTTTCGAATAGTAAACTATTCTTCTTCAAGGAAGACAACGAAAATATAACATTAAATATTTACTACATAAATTCAATCAAGAACCATCAAATTCAAAAGAGCAATAACTATGGAGTCAGAGCAAACAGTTATTATTTAAACATAACAACTGTTTGGTCAGACTGACACAAACAGTTGTTATGTTTAAATAATAACTGTTTGCTCTGACTCCATAGTTATTGCTCTTTTGAATTTGATGGTTCTTGATTGAATTTATGTAGTAAATATTTAATGTTATATTTTTGTTGTCTTCCTTGAAGAAGAATAGTTTACTATTCGAAACGTCGGTCAGTTTTTGTTATTAGTTAGGCTTGTTTGTTTGTACAGACTTAGTTGTTTTTAGGTCTTGTTTTGTTACTGTGACTGCTTTTTTAGCAGTGTTCCCCACATTTAGTTGGTATACCTTGCCTCTTCTTTCTATTTTTATATACTCTGGGTATCCCTTTTGTACCATTAGTTGGTCCTAGATGTGCTTTGTTTCCTCGTCCGTTGGATCCACCATTAACTACCTCATTAAAAACAGATACCTGTTTCTAGTAAAAACAGATACCCGTTTCTAGTGTACAAGAAACTAGACTACAATGGTCTAAAGTAGAATATAGGTGTAAGCTTTACAATAACTATGAAAGTAATCAGAGGAATTGTTATCCAAGGAGAAACAATGAAGTCGTTCAACCTCATTGTTTGACAAAATAAACACAATTTTAGGCATATTTTGATGTATTGTTTTTTCTAAAGTAAGAGCATTACTGGTACATTTTTCTAAAGGGGGCGTTGCTAGTAGTTTCTAAAACAACACATAGTTTGTAAACCTAAAGCTTTACTTTTTTACACCTATGCAAACAAATACTCATGTAAATCAAGCTTGGAGTAGTTTTGGTAAAAAGATGTAATTTCAAGGTAAAGATAATTTTTCGTCTAGAAACACTGCCTTTTTTAACAGACATTAGTTGCTACACTATAGATATGATCTGGACACAGTATGAACATAAATTGCCAACGCCCATCTACCGCAAGTGGCTGTGTTTGGGTGTGAATTAAGCTGTATCCAGTCGCCTGCGCTGAAACGCAAAGTCTTTCAAAACGCATACGTTTCAAGTATAAATTCAGCTTTATCCTGTTTAATATACACACACTTCACTAATTTCTTTGAAAGTTCACATCCACTTAAAGTCATTTTCACGGAGGCCTATTTTCACTATGGGCCACAAATAAAGTTTATACAATGTAGGCCTTTTGACCAAAGCCTAGTTTTCACAATATAAATGTTCACCAAGGCCTAGTTTTTACAATAGGCCTCTTCACCAATGCCTAGTTTTTTAAAACTATAGGCCTTTTCACTGAGGCTTAGTTTTTACAATAGGTTTTTTCAACAAGGCTAATTTTTCACAATAGGCCTTGGTGAAAATAGGCCTTGATGAAAATGAGACCTATTACCAAAAACAGGCCTCGGTAAAAAGACCTATTACCACGAAATAGGCCTTGGTAAAAAGGCCTATTACGAAAATAGGCCTCGGTGAAAAGGCCTACTCAAAAACTAATACTAATTTACCATTTTACCAGAATAACCATTTGAATTCACGGGTTAGGACTTTACTAGGGCCAAGATTGGTTTTAGAATAATTTTTTAATAAGGGTTGGGATTTTATTCGAAGGTGGGACTATAATACTCGTTTAGTTTTGTAATCTATACTGTTAAAACAAGCTGCATCAAATCAACTTGTTGGGAATTTGAAGAAAAAAATGATAAAAGATAACATTGTAAAAAGATATTGCAGAGGTCCCAACTACAAGGATTTTATATTTTTTATAAGAGGGGCGTATTTCTGACCTCTCTTCCTATATCAGCAAAATGGCTGTCCAAGTGAGCAATAATTTCTCAAAAAATATCATTATTTTTGACCAAAAATGAGGATAATTGCCCAAATTAAGATTTTTTTACAGAGAACCACAATACTTCCAGACGTTTGGTTACTGTCACATTATGAAGTGATATGTTATAAATATTGTCACCAAGAATTACGGTTATGTCTGTAGGCATGTTCTATTTCAAGCCATTTAATGCCATATTGACTGTTTTGAAGGTAATTTATTTTTTAGATAAGTGTCTCATTTTACCACTTCCGGTATAATTATTTCTAGAAACACTGTGATTTTATAACTGATACACATAAGTTGCTACACTATAGACATGCCCTGGACACAGTATGAACAGAATTGACCGACCCACTACTTCCCAGATTTTAGGAAACTGCATGGTTTTCTCGTACAAACGCTCTTAATCGTATCTCTTGAGATAATCAACCGATTTTGTTGATATTTGCAAAACACAATGTAAACGCCATACAAAATAATACTAGTAACAATAAGAAATAAAATATGGTTTTTAAGCAATGATTCCCTGAAATTTTGTCGACGTATTTACACGGTATAAGATGGTTTTGTTGGGCAACGTGGCCCGTAGTCTATTATTGCAGACTTATGCTGCTCAGTAGTTGATGACTTCCTGGTTGCTCTAGAAAATTTGTTATCAGCGATTGTGTCAGACTCTTCTTGATGTTCTTTTAGTCTCACCCTTAATTGTCTACCTGTTTCACCAACGTACATGTAGGTTTTCGCATCCTTTACACCACACTAGTTTCAAGGATTTCTTTCTTGCATGTGTTTGGGGTGTACATGTACCAGCAGATAGATAGATAAATAGATAGTTTTATTTGGCATTTCAAAATCACAATACAACAATGCATCAGTTCATTATACAAATCTTAAAACTTACAATTTACAACAAATTACGAAACTAAGTAAAAGCATATAATTGCCAAGGATAGCCCAAGAAAGCCCTAAAAAGGGCTTATTTCCATTGGGGTCCTTACAGATAATATAACAGTACATATTAAAACATTATATAATAAAAATTTACATATTAAAATTATTGCACTTTTGATGAATCAGCTACATTTTATAAAAATCAAGATAAAAAGTGGCTTTTAACTGCTTTTTTAAACTGCACATGGCTTTTGGAGCATTTGACATGAGATGGTAGTAAGTTCCATTCCCGAATACCACTAAAGAAAAATGTATTGCACTGCTGACCCTTGGCTTTTGGAACATGAAAATTTGTGTCACTACCCCGGGTAAAGTACCTGTGGGTGTTGGACAATTTGATAAAATGGGAATTAAGGTACTCAGGCGCTATTTCATTGTAGATTTTAAAAACATGATTCAGTTTTAGTTGCTTTACACGGTCTTCAACTTTCAACATTCCCAGCTTCTGTAACTCGTCATCACCAATGTGGGGTCATCACCAATGTGGGATCTGGGCTCCAGCTTCAGAATGAAGCGAATCATCTTGTTTTGCATAACTTGCAGCTTCTTTTTCAACTTTGCCGAAAGGGAAGAAAACCATGCAGAGCAACAATAATCAAAATGGCATTGAATAAGGGCAGTGCAAAGAGTTTTACGAGTTCTTTCATTCAAAAAATGACATTGTCTGTATAAAAAACTTAATCTACTACTAGCCTTTTTGACAACAGATTTTGCAACAGTATCACCACTGAGATCTTCATCAAGAGTAATTCCTAGGTATTTGACAGAGTTGGTAGGATTTATAATATTTCCATCACAAGAAACTTCAAACTTGTCAACCCTGCTTAGTCTGATTTTAGATCCAAAGAGAATAGACTCTGTTTTACCAAGGTGTAAGGACAATTTGTTGTCAATCAGCCATTGTCTGCAAGATTCAAGTTCTTTACTTAAGGTTTCAGAAATTATTTTTGGGTCTTTACCGGATGTGAATAGGGCACTATCGTCAGCATATAACAAAAGATTGCAGTTAACACTTGATGACATATCATTAACATAACACAAGAAAAGCAGGGGCCCTAGTATACTACCCTGTGGAACGCCACATGATATATTCATGGCTTTTGATTCAACTTGATTTACACTAACAATCTGTTGTCTGTCAGTTAAGTATGACTTGAACCATTGTGAATACCCATAGCTTGCAATTTGTTACAAAGAATATCATGGTCTACTGTATTAAATGCCTTTTGTAAGTCTAGAAGCACCATACCAGCAGCCATCTGAGATCTAATATAATCGGTGAGGTAAATTAGGCATGTATCAGTAGAGTATGCGCTCCTGAAACCAGATTGCAAGCTATAAATCAAATTATTATCAGAGAGATACATTTCAAGTTGGTTGTACACTGATTTTTCAAGAATTTTTGAAACAATTGACAGTATGCTGACCGGTCTATAATTGCCTACATCGGATCTACTGTTTTTCTTAAATAAAGGCCGTCCTCTAGCAAATTTCATATCAGAGGGAACAGTGTTGCTGGTGATAGACAAGTTAACAATAAAAGCAATGTGATCTTTAATTACCATAGTCTTGGTTCAAGACCATCTGGCATCTAGCTCTCTTTCTCCAGTGCAGAAATTAATTTCAAACCATTAGCACTGCAATAAGCACTGCCATTGAAATGTTAACCCCTACTCCCTCCAATAACTATTTACCCCCTCTGATTTGTCAGCCGCCATCAGGTCTTGGAAACTCTGTAATTAGTTCATAATTAAGATTGACAGCCCCCAATACAAGTCAATGTAAAAATGAAAACCAGCATAGAAAAAATGGGCAGCCAATAGAAAGGCTACCCTGGTTATCACTGTATTTTGAAAGATGCCATGTCAAATTTTGGAAGAAGCCATTTCTATGAAAGGTACTTGATTGTGAACTTAGTACAGCAAAATGAATTCTTTTAACAATCTTAACTTCTCTTTGAGAGATAGAAATTTATTTCAGTATCTAATTATCTCCAAATCATGGAAATCCTTGGTTTTAATCTCAATAATTAGTACAATTAATGTGCTAAATTGTCTTTGCTCTATAAACACACCTGTTAAAAATGGACTAGTGTTTTGTGTTTCTTGTGAAAAATGAGACATCCTGTCTAGAGCATGGATGTACTAGGCCAACCTCCTACTGAGGTATTATGTAATTCATCACGACATTGCCAAGGCTGAAAGGTAGGATAGCATATATTTCTGAAAAGAAATTTTATCCTTTAGATGCCTTGAGGGTGAAACTGTGAATATGATCTGATTCTGACTTGGATATAGAAAGTCATTTAAGGTCAATGAAACAATCTTGATTTGATATGTGAACAAATAAATAGGTCTGGTTTAACATAATTATGACAAGTTGGAGCAGTTTTCTTCAAAGCTTATAACTATAGTATAAGTCCTATTATTTTTCAAGAAATAAACATGTAAACTTTAAAATGATGAAGTAGTTTGAAATTTTGGTCAGCTGTATCAATTTAACTTGGAAATGGTATAAGGGTAGAAAAGTAGAAATATGGGATAAGTATGAAAAAGCATAGGAAGTTAAGTTAAAGATCTGTAGTATTTCAGTATCCCAAGCCTTTCAGCCTTGGACCAAGGCTATAATTACCACTGCACCATCTTTTAAGAATTTTGCTGGTATACCATCTAGACCAGTTTTTGTTGGTCTTCAACTTGAGTATTTCTTTGTACACAAAATCAATTGTAACAGGTGATAGCTTAAGGGGGAGTATATACTAAAGTCAGAAATGAGTTGCAAATGAAAGTTTTCAATTATTTGTAATCTACATAATTAGAGCTTTAATTTGTTTTTTGTTTGGTTGAAATCGCTCATTCATAACCACAGTTATGGCAGAATTAAGGTGATGGGACTTCAGAAAATTACTAGAAATAGCAGAGCGTCCTATGTTATAATTGTATATTACTTTGTTTTTGTATTTCTTTATTTTTCAACCAGTGATATTTAAGGAAATATACGAAAAAACAGTTTTCATGTAATTTTATTCATTATTTGGAATACAAATTTTATGAAAATTCCGGAAAAACATAATTGTATAAATTGATTATTTTTTCCAAACATTTTAAGTTAAAATAAAATGATTTAAAAATAAAAAAAAGTGTTTCTAGTCTTTATCGGCCTGTATCTTTTTTTGCATTTTTTGGTAACTTCAACATTTGCTGCAAAAAAATTTAAGGGTTCTGGGTGACCTATAGACTTAAAAATTGGCACACGTTGTTGCTACAGATGTGCTTTACAACCTAATGGGAGCTTTTGTGGAAATTCTGTAAACTTTTAATTTTATGAAGGATGAAATATCTCACCAGCAGCGAAAAATATCAATTTTCAGCAGACGGTTGCCATGGCAACCCGTAAAACAATTTTCACAAAATCTCTTCATTAAGTTGCAGGTACTTAATATATCAACATACTTGTAGAGTTATAAAATGATCAGAGTTTGAAAAGTATTATACTCCATCCTTAAAACCCTTTCCCTTTGGGGGGACATTTTTACCTTTGTAGAAGTTCTTAAAAGCTTCTGAATCAGTATCAAAATTATTTTTAGCAGGAGGCAATTTATCAACTAATTTTTAAGCAACAGAAGTATAAAATTCATTGATATAATTTGCTACTTTGTTTGAATCAAAGCAAGTTTCACCATCAATGTAATAACATAATGACATTCGCAACATTGAAATAAATAACCTGAAAATGTCGCTCTTTGTAGCAGGTTACGTTTTTGTTTAGGAGTTTTTCAATCGCAGTGATCTGCCTGTTCAAAAATGTTTTGTTCTTGGTAGCAATGTTCATCAATTTTTGCCAACCTTTCCATTTGATTCATATTCTTCTATTGATAACATTTTCGACAAGTATTGTAAATCTTAGCTTAAAAGGCATGGGCATGTTGTAGGTCCGACCTTAAGAACTCTCAGTCCACAGCTCATTGAATTGTGTTTTTTATGCTTTCATGTTTTGAAGTTCTTGTTTTTTAAGTTTTGGGTAAATTATAGCCTATAGATGTATTATGTATATCGCTGATTCTTTCTTTTCTATCCCACATTTGTATACAGCTTTTGTGTCCGTGAAACTGAAGGTCTCATTTTTTATTTTTTTTTTATTTGTGTGTATATTTCTGTTTTTTGTTTAAGAACGCACCGTTTTTAAAGACGTGTGCCGCTGTTGTAAAAGTGTATGTTTTAATAAATAAACTAAACTTAACTATAGGCCACTTAAACTCCAATGCTTATTGATTATTGATTGATTCAATAACAATAATTTTCTTCAATTCATTGGTAAAATTCAGCAACAAGATGGTTTGATTGACTGGTGCAAATATGCGCCGTTGGTTCCCAAAAGGTTAAGACGAAGTGGCGTGCGAAGCACACACAAATTTTGTACATATCCGCCTTTAAAACTCCAAAATAAACTGAAATTTATTGACCGCCCCCCCCCTTCATTATGGCTTTATTTTTTTTGACCCCCCTTTTTGGAAATCACAAAAAAATCAACCCGCTCAATTTTGTCCAACCCCCCACCAGAGTATATGAACACTCCCTTAAATGAGCTGTAAACTGTGTTCAAATAGCCCCTCAAATGCAAAAAATACTATGTAATTTGTAGAACCCAAATTGTACGGGGGGGGGGGGGGGGGGGGGCTCTTCTCGACCCCTACCAGGACTTTGCCCCTGGATCCCCGGCTGTGAGCCGCAAGAGCTTCGCCCCCCACCCCCCCCAGCAATACGAAAGGGTCTGGGGCCGTCCCTGCTAGGATATGTTGATTTATTTCTGTACTGAAAATTCTATTGACATGTCATATAAATTGTCAAGACCTTTAAAATGGACAGAGAATTATGTGTGAAGTTTAAGATTAGCTTTTGTGTGCCAGACATGTTACTGACCTTTTGAACACCCCATGTGAAAACAACACAATGTACAAAGATTAAAATAGTGTAAAGCAGGTGTTGGTATTTAGTATTATACAATGTCGTTGGTGTTTCTTGATCGGCAAACAGTGTGTAAAAACCAGCAACCCACTTTTCTGTTTCACGCTTGTGACTTGACCTTTGACAGAGATTGACTTATATGAATGTTGTGAAAACCCTGCTTTCTGAAACACAGCACTTTACTTTTTTTCTCAGATTATAGATCAATGGAAGAGATACTGGTTAAGTGGAGAGATTAAGACAGTGGAAGATATGGTGGGGACTGTGAAAGAATGGGATGCAAGGAGACAGACATGGGAGCAATGCTTATCAGGTCTGCGTGATGATATTGAATCCTATGCGATACTATTAACACCAAAAAAAGCAGAGCTTTTTCAACTACGCCTTGACCCAAGTAAACGTGCGTTGTTTACATACACTAAAACATACAGGTTTAGGAGCAAAAAGGAGGGGGATATCACATCGAAAAAATTTGCAACAGATCAGTTGGAGAAATTGATGGCTGATTTTATGGGCATCATGTTCAGAGGGTCTGTAAATATACGGGATAGGGATAGTCAGGCTGGGGATAGTGCTGGAGGGTCTTCATCTAAACAATAAAGGGACTACCCATCATTTTGGCTGGAGCAAGTACAGAGACATATGAATCAAAAAAAAAAATTCCCATCAAATTGCTGAAATTGTGAAGAAAAGAGGGTTTTTATCAATTTTGATTTTTGAGGCACTATATAATGAGCAGTGTTTTTTTCCCTAAAGTTTTGTTTCATAAAGTGTGGTTTTCTACTTAGAAAAGAAATCTAACCGTGATTTGCAATGATATTTTATCAAATTTTCTTAATACCAATATCTGAATACATCATGAAAAGTGCTTATTAAGTTCTCAGAAATGTTTTTTTGTTGAAGTATTGTTTTGTGGAAAGCACAACATGGCTTCTTCAAAGAATTTGTGTTTTTGACACTTAATAAAAAGCATCATTTCACCAGTACATCCCTTGAGTGAACAGGAAACAGTGATACGTTTCGAAAGCTCTCCGGTGAGCAAATTATATAGCTTTGGGTAACAGTTTAATCTTCTGAACATGTGTTTTTGACCATGTTGTTTTTCCAACTGAAACGGCTTGGAATTTTGAAATGTAGTAAATTGTTATTAGTATAGATGACATTCCACCGCAAATTATGCTCACTCTTTTGTATTCATTTGAATTTCACTGAGTTGTGAATTGAAATTAAGATTTACATGGTTTCTCTTTTGTATGGACCCTGACTTTTAAAACTTTAATTCACACCCTGAGTGAACATTAAATAAGTAGAAAAATGGTGAGCAAAACTTGCCACAACTAATGAGACATTTACTGCAACTCTTAAATTACTAGCAGTATGGACATTGGACAATCAATGACTTTTATGGCGGTAAGTGCACCGCAAAACATGCCAAAAAACACAGTTCTTTGAAGACACCATGTTGTGCTTACACAAACTAATACTTCATTGAAAACCCATTTCTAACGACATAAGAAGTAACCCCTTATGATGTTTATAAATATCGAGAACATTTTATGTGGGAATGCAATATTGGGTCATTAATGGTAGAAATTAGTCAACTATTGTGTCACCCCTTAATACTTTGTTATTTCAAAATGTGTAATTATTGCTAAAATTGTTGTGGTTATTGTATGTGCTTGTATATAGATATTGGGAGCAAAGTGCTGTGTTTTTTGTAGAGCGCTCTATAAGTGCCGTTTAATTATAATAATAATATCAATAATATGAAAAACAGTAAGGTTTTAGAAATTGTACCAAAATAATGACAGCATTCAAGATCTATGACATGTATTTGGTGGCGAAGATAGTTAAGACTTAGAGGGGAAGATTATTTTCCCTTAAAAACTACTCTTCCTTGGTCAAACTTGTGTGCAGAAACTGAATCTGACATCAAAAACACATAATCACTAAGGCCAAACAAAACTCCGTTTTGTCTCGAAGCCCATGGTGGTTTCATTCGAATGCAGACTGCATTTGTTTTTCTTGCGTTTTCATGTTTTTAATTTTGTTTTTTAATTTAACTTTGTATTAAAATGCCATTTCAACCAGGGGTAGGTCGCATGAATGTGGATAAAGGAAAATGTAACAAGTATCGAGTGTTATAACTTTTATCCCAATATTTCTCATAATTTCATAGTTTTGCAGCCAAAAAAACTATTTACAAAAAAGGTTTTCCATAAAAAAAAAATGAATTTGCCTTGGATGCGCAAGGGAAAAAACAAACTCGCACGTGGGCTTTGAGACATAAGTATTTTTTTGTTTGGCCTAACTTGAAAATTTTTATCATGGCATTCTACAGGCCACTATTTGTCCAAGATGATCAAAATCATAATCGTTGTATTGCTAAAAATAAGTTCAAAAATCTAATTTTTATTGTACAAAATATTTTGTACTTAATGTATCTTCCACACAATACAGCCCTGATGAAGTACACATTATCTGAAGGGAAATTTCATTAGGAATTCAACTATGATAAGAAATCAAAGGTAGGAGTTACACACGAATTGAATGAAAAATGGCAAATTTATATCATCAGTTCTGACAACTTTACCCCTACCTCCTACCCTTTTTTGATACTACAGTGGAAACTCGTTAGTACGAAATCGCTTTATACGAAAACCCGGCTATTACGAGCTGAAACACACGGTCCCGTTTGAGTCCCTATACTTTGTGTACAAAACAAGGTGTTTACTACGACGTAAATAGTACGAAAACCCCTTAATACGAGCATAGAATGTGACCCTGATCGGACATTTTACATTGCGTACACAATGTGTAAGACGAGCTACAAATTACAATTTAAGTCGGAAATCCTGCTGATTGAGCTACACAATATTCCAACAATACCAGTGCATATAGATCGTCCAAAACCGCAAGCTGAACATGAGGTTGAAAATGCAGGCTAACCGATCCTACTTCCGATAGCAACCATGGCAACTGACAGCGCTAGCGTTGAGTGACGAGTCCCGCCCGCGTGTATTGCTCTTCGTAAGTTCAATTTGCGATCACTAGCCAAGTTTTGGTTGCACACACATGGCCTGTATTGACTATCCCAGGTGTTCTGTTTGTATTTCATGACTTTTAGGTACCATTTGTTACTTGAAATTGTTAACATTGTGGCAATTCTCGCAATGCAAGAGTAATAACATGACTCAACAGTGTATGTAGCGTAATATTTTTAGTGCCGAATTCTGCTACCTAGCTTTGTCATTAATTGTTATCGATAATCAAACAGGTACAACTCGACTATTTTTTAATACGAATTCCGGATAATACGAGCTGGAGACGATTTCATACTAACGAGTTTCCACTGTATATTTGAATCTTCTCATGCAATTTTCTTTCGGGAAATGTATACTTTTAAAAGGGTTTTGTGTATATTTAAAATTTTACATTGACTTCAAGCTCGAAAGGCACAAAACCTGTTAAATTAGCCATGAAACGCAAAAGGGGTTCAGTTCTAGTCGCATGGCCAGCTATATTTCTGATAAGTAACAATATGCATCATCTTAACAAGAATACTGTCATCATTTGAACATGTTATATGTGTTGTCCTTCAAGTATCTATGCTTGGACCACTAATCTGTATCATCTATTTGAACAACATTTGTTTAGCATCTGATTTGTTCAAGTTCATTCTATATTACGATATTTGATGATGATGATACTATTGTCTTTATAAATAATGATATCAATGTACTGAACGGCACTGTAAACTATAAGAGGTATGCATCTGATAAAAAAGGGACTGTCCTAGATTTCTTATAGTCAGCAAAAAGTGTGAAAACCTTTCAAAAGAATATTAAAAGGCCTCTGTAGCACTGATAATTTTATTTCTCCAAGACAAGAAAATTGCTGACATTTTGAAGAAAATGCTAATCTTGTACCAATTCAGTATTGGGGGTGTTATAACAATTTCCCCAAATTTAAACTTTGTTTTTCCATCTCGAAAAATCAGATAAAAGATCATGTTATATTTAGAAATAAATATATCGACGATATCTGAGATGGACAGAATGTCATTGAAACTTCTGAAAATAAACATTACTTGATTTACTTACAGCTGGTTTAGAATCTGCCCGGGCAATGATTTGCTGTTGGCTTAAAATCTACCCAGGCAGATTCTAAGCCAACAGTAAATTATTGTAGGTGCAGGCCTCTCTGAAAATGCAAAAATATCAGCAAGTGAGAAGAAAAGTGAAATTAGGATCTAGGACTGTCCCTTTAAGACTGGTGTTAACTCAAAAATTATGTTGTATATTTATTTATATCCATTTTCAACTATAATATCAGCATTTTGGGGTAAAAAATCAACATGTTGGTCAACATGTCAAAAACCTTTTCAACATTAATGTTGATTTTTGGGGGTAAAAATCAGCATTTTGGGGTAAAAAATCAACATTTTGGTAAACATGTCAAAAACCAAGACTTTAAATGTAAAAATTAAAAACAAAAGTAATTTTAGCATAATTTGATGTCATAAATGGATTCTCCAACCCATTTAAAAATATATACTTCGATGATGTAGGCCTACATTACATTGGTAAAAATGTACATGATTCGTTACATTTACACCAATTTCTGGGTTAACACTAGCCTAAATAAAATAAATTATTGTTAAATGCGACAAAGCTATGGGCATCTTTTTGCCTGAAACATCTATGTAAAAATTATACTGATCCCTAATTATAACATGTATTTGACTTATGGAATTTTACTTTGGCTGCAGTGTAACAAAATAATGCATGATCTAGTAACACAGCCGGTGCCTTAACACCGCTGTGTTCTGTCTTTCTATGGTTCTTTCTTTCTTCTGTCAATCGTCCATAACACAAAAGGGGTACTGTAAAAGTGGAAACTTTTGCGCGCATAAATATTCGTGCTTTGCCCATTTTTAACAATTTTGCTTGTTTTTATTTTCGCAATTTTGAGCTTCCTCACATAGACCTGCACACAAAATGTATGTATTTGTGCGTTTTTATTTTCGCGCTAGTTGAATTAAGCGCGAAAAGCGTGAAAATAAATGTAGGGCGAAAGTATTGAACAATTTTGATGAAACCTTAGGGCAATGACCTTTGGCCAAGTGCGCTCCCATCACATGACCTTTGACCTCGATTAAGGTCATTAAGTGGTCAAATGGGTCAAAAGTGATTTTCTATAAATTGCTTCTACAAATAATGAGCAATGGTCACATGGGTTGGTCATGTGACATTAGTGGGTATATAAAACTTAAGCTTGAATTTTAGATCAAATGTTATTAACACTTAAGTGCATAACCCCTTGTTGACTCCCAATAGTGCAAAGGGGGGGGGGGGGGGGTCCAAAACAAATAGACCCCCCGTAAAAAGTATTTTCCCGGATAGATTCTAAAGTGAAACTCTGGTCACTGATAGAGTACTCTAAGACAACCACAAAACAGAAACAAATGAAAATTGCTTTCACCGTTTCAAAATGGCGACCAAAATACCATTTTTCAGGTCGCTGTAAAAATGATAAACCATTTCCCCAAAGGAATTTTTAAATAAAACTTGGCTCATAATAGAAGAACATAAGTACAATTACATTTCTGAAATAAAATTTGGGAAAAAAATATTCTAGTGTGTTTTTTTGGGCAAAAACATTTTTTTTTCAAAAAAAACCAAAATGCCCATAAGTGGCGGCCATTTTGATAACGACAAGGGGGATCTTAATTTTTTTTTCACCAAAAGTTGTGGAATGTAAAGTTAGGCAATTACCTAAATAATTAGCGTAAAACATGTTTGTGTTTTAACCGGAGACTGGAAGAACAAAATGTTGGGTCCAAATGCACTTATGTGTTAAGGTGGTATGAAAGGCAAAATTAAGTTGCTTTGTATGAGATTAAAATAGGCCTATTGCAGAGAGAAAAGCAAACTAAACTTAATTCCCAAATTTAAGCCAAATCGGACATACTGTTTTTGAGAAATTGCTGTTTAAAGATTCTTTGTATTTTATTGTTTTTGCCAATATATTGATGAAGTTAATGAGGAAAATTTGCAAAATATGCTCATGAATATTCATTTTTGCCAATATTTTACCAATACTTTGTGAATAAACCTTCATACTACTTTTATTTTACATAATTTTAGTCTGAAACTTTGCCAATGTGTTCCTACGGCCTAAAACATTAACCCATAATTTACCCGCCATGCTAATTTGCATATTTGCATAATTAACTAGCTTTTAATAACAAATACAGTTATGATACAAAATGATGTACAAAATCTTTGTACACCCTATAGACACCGACTGATGACGAGTCACATGACCAACCCACGTGTCCATTGCACGTTGTTTGTAAAAGAAGTAGCATTTTATGTGAAAATGACCTTTTTGGACCCCGTGACCCCTATGTGACATTGACCGAGGTCAAAGGTGATGTGAAAAGTTCGCACTTGGCCATTGGTCATTGTGATAAAGTTTCATCAAAATCGGTCATTGGCCTATAAGTCTACTATAGGTGGAGGATCATGTGCCTCATACATATGAAGTAGCTTTACACCCTCTACCAAACTCATTTGGTCAAAGGTCAATGTGGGGCCATTTTGGGTCAAAATGTAAATTTCACAACAAATGTTATAACTCTACTACAGTACATAGCATGATCATGTGCTACTTGCATATAAAATAGCTTGATACCCTCTGCCAAACTTATTGGGTCAAAGGGTCATTTTAAGACACAAAAAACCGATATAACTCCACTAAAAAATATAACAGGATCATGTGTTTCATGCTTTCGAAGTAGTTTGAGACCCTCTACCAAATGTATTGTGTCAAAGGACAAGTTGGGGTCAAAAGGTCATTTTCTCTGCGATTACACAGCAGGATATATCGTGCTTTTATGCATAGGCCCTATGAAATTGTTTCAGACCTTCTACCTAACGTATTGGGTTAAAGGAGGCCAATCCGATGCCGTAAAAGAATGAAAAGGCATTTAAAGTGGTACACATACCTTTGTTATGAGTTGAAATAAATATATTTGCCAACAAAATCCGGTTTTTGTTTCTTAAAAGTTGAAAAAACACCTAAATCTGAACGATGTAGTCGGGTGTTTTGCGGCTCCTGAGTTCGTAGCTGTAGACACTGTGCGCATGCTCATAATGACTTTGGGTCCAAGGTTGCAATGTGTCAACTAATGGAATTTTTCGTTGTTGACTTAGGATGATTTTATCGGAAAATATGTTTTCTTTTTAACTAAGTTAAATGTTTAAAAAAAAAAAGTGGCTGAGCACAGAATCGAACTCGGGTCCCAGGGGTGACAGCGCAAATGATGAACCACTAGCCCAGCAGGGTTCGATGTCACTTAGACTGTATCCTTTGTCGCCTACCGCCTGGCACTCTCGCTGTGCTGTCAGTGGCCAGACCGACCGAGGGTAAGGGCGCCACCATTTGGCGACTGGTGGAGACAGTCTAGATGTCATTCTAGGTATTTTTACAGTATTAATATTGCGAATTTATTTAGGATAATTTCTCGACTCTTTCATCGTTTTTTTTTAAACACACAGTAAAATTCAACAAAATAATACAAACAAAATGTTTTATTATTTTTAAATATTACATATACTGTTAACAATATTATTTAAGGATTCTGGGATAAAAATTTGATTTTATGTGCGTGAAATGATACTATCAAATCATCACTGTGGCGGTGAGCGTGAACGAAACTCAAATGACCGATTTGACTGATTTGTAAAAAAGCCGATTTAGCTTAAATTTAACAGGGATGAATTAACTGTAACAAACAAAATCAATGAAGGTCATTAAGGGGGTCAAAGGTCAAATTTTGAAAATGCTCTGATTGAGCTAAATTTTGACAGAGATACTTGTTAAATCCTTGTGACCTTATTAACATAGTATTATAACATTCGCCGGCTGTGTACCAGTGATCTACAGATCACATGAGCTCTAGACTCTCGTATATGTGTTTCATTGACATACTAAATCTTTATTTCTGAGATTTGACACATTTTATATATTTGAATCATATGATAAAGATCAGGGTATTTTCATGTACGATTAATTACAAAGCCAGCTTGCTTTGTACATTATTTGAACAAAATTTCACAAATTTTGAAAATGTCCATGATTGTGTAACATAGGCCTATATAGAAACAATTCAACTTCCATTTTGATTTTCACAAAATAAATCAAGACAAGTGTAAGTTAATGCCCGCAATCTTATAAACCCTTTAAGTGTCGTTAGTTAGTCTTTTTCATATTTTTTTCTTACAGTGTACCGGTAGGGGGTTAAAAATAATCTCAACGTGTAAGAAAAAATGTGATTTTCAACAACTGGCAAAATCTAAAAGTCCTGCCATTTGTGTGTACATTCTGTTTTCTTGATGTGTTTGAATGTATTGAATTGAATTGAACTATTAAATAGTTCGTGCAGGAAAGTGCTGTACAAATTCCAAACAATAGTAGTTTTGATAGTATTCTCATTTTATCATGTTACAAGGGCCAGTCAGTTAATTCGAAGGGTAGTGAGATTACACCCGCAAAACAAGAGCTAACTAGATCTTGTGCAAGTGCCCTTATTAGGGGGGGGGGGGGTGATATATGGATGATTTTCCACTTTTTCTTGCTTTGCGCATCTTAAATCACGGGGAGGGTCTGTACCATGACAGGGAAGGAAAAAAATTGAAAACAAATCATGGGAACCCCCCCCCCCCCCCCCTCCCCACCGTACATGGGGTCCGAAGGTTTCAGGGGTCCCCGTAGAAACCTATGGAAAATGCAAAATGACAAAATTTTGATGGCCAATGTGTAGCCTCAGAAGGCAATATATAACTCTAAAATGGTAATAAAACATAGCGTTTTGAGCCTATAAATTGGCCATAATGTCCACAAATGCTATTTGATTTATTTTTAAATGTCATAACAGTTTGTTTTAGGCGTGTTGGAATACATTTTGACCATTTTCACTATAGAAATCAACATTTTGTCATTTTGCATTTTCCATAGGTTTCTATGGGGACCCCTGAAACCTTCGGACCCCATGTACGGGGGTGTGGGGGGGGGGGTTACCATGATTTGTTTTCAATTTTTTTACCTTCCCTGACATGGTACAGACCCTCCCCAAGATTTAAGATGCGAAAAGAAAAAAAAGTGTGTTATCACCCCCCTACCCTTATGAATTATGATTGTATATCATTATGTAAATAATATAAATAATTAATGAGCAGAAATGAATTGCTGAGCTAAATAGTGATTTGTTTATTCATATTATTTGTATTTAATGATGCTATCTTTAAATGATATAATACCGTTAAGTTAATAAATATAAATGAAATGCTAAACTTGGTGATTGGATTATTTGTATTTTATGATGCTATGCATTTTGAATCATTCTGTAAATATATAACAAGATAAAAAGCATAAATGAAATGCTGAGTTTGGTGATTGGTTTATTCGTTTTATTTGTATTTAATGATGCTATGAATTTGGAATCATTCTGTAAATATATAACAAGATAAAAAGCATAAATGAATTCCTGAGTTTGGTGATTATTTTATTTAGAGAATAAAGGTACTGTTTTCAGACCGATGCGTGTATCTGTCGTCTGATATAACACGGGCGCAATCATAACCTACGCAAAAAATAATGATTTGACCGTGTTATATCAGACGACAGATGAACAAATTGTTCTGCAAACCGTACCTTTATTCTCATTCTTTAACAGCTCTGTAAAAATATTGCATTTTCTGAACATTGTAAATTCAAATTACATTAATTTGTTTGCTTTTACCTCTAAAATTAATCGGCGAGCCAAAGACCGGCGTGCCCTGCGTAAAACATGCACTACGCGGTGGTGCACGCGACAGAGGTGCGCGTCCATGAGCGTAGATTTTGAACGCGCCTTATTAATCATGCAAGCCGTGTTATATCACCTGATATAAAAGACGGCTTTTATAAGCTCTAAGCCAATGAATTTGCAAGATTCTTCATAGCTGTTTAAGAATTTGTATATTATGATGCTATGAATTTTTGAAACATTGTAAATAGATAAAAAGCATAAATGAAATGCTGAGTTTGGTGATTTGTTTATTCGTATTATTTGTTTGTTATGATGTTATGAATTTTGAATCATTCTGTCAATAGTATAACAAGTTAATAAATATAAATGAAAGGCTAAGATTGGTGATTAGTTTATTTGTATTATTTGTAATGAACGCGACCTCAAAATCCCAAGTTGAGTGACGTTAGGTCACCTGACCTCAGTTCGTTTTCAAACGCAATCGTATACGTGCTACGCCCCAAGTAGGTTAGTATACCAAGTAGGTGAATCCCATTGTGTTCTAATGATTGATTCGAACAACTCACGGTTTATTCCGTTGAACACAATGGGATTCACCTACTTGGTATACTAACCTACTTGGGGCGTAACATACGCACAGCATAGTACACACAGACATATTATTATGAAATCCACCTTACTTATTATAGGTAGTTTATATGTAGTCTACAAAAGACCCGGTGTAATGAAACTGAGTGTTCGGTGAAACGAGGGGTCCGGCCTAATAGAACTAGCATGGAATAAACGGTAAGATCAATGAAACAACTGATGCGTAGCATAGCATGTCTAAAAAGTTTGTACACCGTACGATTCATGACACCGGGTCATTTTAAGATTATATCAAACATCTTGCCGTTGAAAAATAATTGTGAACGACCTGACCACACTGTATTATGTGGCTTCTGTATTTTACAAAACAAAGAAACGAAACAAAACGAAACCAAAATATTAAAGGAGCTCCATGCCCATTCTTTAGTTAACAATATTTTGCAATGATTTTGTATAATATTGTATAAATCGATCGATTTCCAAAGGTCTATTCGCTTTAAAGGCATATTCCCACATCTTCTGGCCAAAACGCCCTCAATTTATTTCAAACTTCTCTTTTGCACATGATTGTATTTCATATTGATAAACCAACATACCCTGTAATAAGCTATGCTTAATTCGGCCTAATTGCTTCAAAATCAGTGATTTTGAATTAAACTTTGGAGATCTCCGAAGTTTTCAGTGGCGTATCTTGGGGGGGGGAGGCTTTGGGGGCCGGGGTCACCAAAGGGACACCAAAAAGAAAGAGAGAGAAAGAGGGAAAAAGATAATTTCAGGGGCGCCAAATTGGAAAATAGCACCCACCCCCCCACCCCCACCCTCGTCAATTAACTTTGCTCCAGGGCGCCAAAATGAATGACTCACTTGGCCCCCCGGGTGGGCGACCTCCTGGATACGCCCCTGGTTTTATTATTGCGAAATACGCGAGTTCAACGTGTTTCATATAGGGAAGTACGGTGGCTATGTAGGGTCATGTTGTGAAGCGCGTATGACTAAAAATTCCATTTTAACTCGTTAACTTACAATTTGGGGCAAACAAGGCTTGCGTAGCACTTCAGTTACACATAGTAGATAATTAAGAAGGGTTTTAGCAAAATCTAGACGCAAAGTTCCCGGAAGCCACCGTTGGTGGCGAAGCTCACGACTAATGCTCTTACGGAACACTCTCAATCCTTTGGGTATTGAAAAAACATGGTTGTGACCTAAAATGCCCCAGATATCTACGATTTAGCCAACATTTTGACATTGTATCGTATGGAACGCCTTGGAATGGTTAAAACAGGGTTAGAAACGCTGAAAAACATACAATAAAGCATACATCTGAGCGAAAAAGTGCATTTTATGATTTGATTAAAATGACCCGTGACGTAGCAACAACGTCATAGAGCGTGAGTGGAGATCCCAAACCTGTCGCCATTTTTTCCAACGTGGGGAGCCATTTGGTGGTATTCGGGTTTCGCTCGGGGAGTGCCTGTGTTCTCTGTCTGTATATCTATGAGAACGTCACATGTCAGATCACACGTGAGATCACATGATCAAAATCTCTCCTACATTCATTTTATATACGTTAAATTTGCAATGAATTACTAGATACCTTTGTAGTGTAGTGGTACAATTCTCGCCAGGCAGGCGGGAGGCCCAAGTTCGAGTCCCGGTAGGTCCACATTTTTTTTTTATATCATTGTTTTACATTGTTTATGTATTTTGTCTATTTACTTTTATAGTTTGATCAAAATTTATTGTTTATTATTCTTTTTTTTCCCGAAGAGGGTATACAATGCACAGTCTAGTCGTCATCATGTGACAGTGAACATAATCACATAGACTGAAAATCATTATCTCCAGCCAATGTGAGTAGGCCTACAGACACTATCCCAACATTCACTTCCAACATCAAAATCACTAGGTGAGAGGATGCATTCCCTGTATAGGTAATGCATCTTCTCACTACCAGAATCCTTCATCAACAACAGTCATTCTCCAAGCACATAACACAAAATTATGTGCAACATCAAAACAGTTCAAGACATGTACCAGAAATCCCTTCAGCATGCCTTCAACAAACACGGTCACTAACGTGACATTATCAGAAGTCTTGACCACTCAGTGAAGATATCCATGCATAATAGGATTTGCACATGTCTATACCCATCATGCTCCCCCCCCCCCCCCCCCCTCCGGATGCGCCACAACATCTATAAATGTACAGGTAGGGCTCCCCCCGGGCTCCCCTTCATCTCGCTAGACGCAACAAATGGCATCTATATCGAGTCCCGAAAACTCTGGTTGTTTTTTTAATGTGGGAAAAGTTGACCGGTGCATTATATAATTGGCCATAGCCAGCTTCATATCAGGGCAGCTTCACATCAGGACCCCGGGATCAGGATGTGGGTGCAATGCAGATTTAAGTTTTAAGGGAAATCAGATTTTATCCAATTTGTATGTCGCCTGCCTTATATAGCAGGGAAAGACATATAGGGATCAAGTTGTCCCCTGTAGTCTGTTGTGAAAAGGGTTAATATTTGCCTCTTACTTCTAAGTTCTTTGATGGATTTCAACCAAACTTGGGTCATAGGTGCAGGCCTGCATAGGTGCAACATAAGAACCCTCATTTGTTGATGAGGTCAAAGGTGCTTTACTATAGAAACCTATGGAAAATGCAAAATGACAAAATTTTGATTTCTTTAGTGAATATGGTCAAAATGTATTCTAACACACCTAAAACAAACTATAATGACATTTAAAAATAAATCGAATAGCATTTGTGGACATTATGGCCAATTTATAGGCTCAAAAGGCTAAAATGGTAATAAAAAATACCCTTTTTAGCCTATAAATTGGCCATAATGTCCAGAAATGTTATTAGATGTATTTTTAAATGTTGTGATAATTTATATTAGGTGTGTTGGAATAAATCATATAACATTTGTGGATACTATGGCCAATGTATAGCCTCAGAAGGCAATATATATAGGCTAAAATGGTAATAAAACATAGCGTTTTGAGCCTATAAATTGACCATAATGTCCACAAATGCTATTCGATTTATTTTTAAATGTCATAATAGTTTGTTTTAGGTGTGTTGGAATACATTTAGACCATTTTCACTATAGAAATCAAAATATCAATTTTGTATTGCAGGAACACAAGAGCCACAGCTGTAGAGATTGCCGGTGGTATTGTGAAGAAGCATTGTGATGCAGCATCACAAGTGGTTGCTCTGCTTCAGCCACAGGTATGTCAGTAATTATTATAGTAAACAGACTTCATTACTCTTAATAGTCCGGTAGCCACCTACCCACCTCAACCTTGCATTGTGGTCTATAGTTTGTTTTTGATAGATTTTGGTTCTCATGACCATCCGTTTGAACAAACTAATTGCTGACACTCTGTCAGCCTTGAGCATTTTGAGATATTCACGAAAAATAAAATGGCCGCCTAAATGCAGGATTTTGTTTAAGATCATATTGAAGACGTTTATTTAATTTATTTTTTTGACCAAATATGTTTTGAATCTCATGGGGTCAACACAAAGGACATGTTAACATGATTATACAAATTTTGGCCAAAAACAAAATGGCTGCCAAAAATAAAAAAGGCCACCAAATCTACGATGGTGACCAAAACTGACTTTTTTTAGTTTTGGATTGGTTAATCATGCAGATATTGTTTTCACTTACAATATCAGTGTATGAATCCTCACTTGTTCTTGAAATTAATTCTATGTATGTGGTCTATTTCTGTGTCTTGACACTTATTATACATTTTTTATGTATTAGTCCTTGTCATAAAGGGTTTTCTCTTTAACATCCAATTTGTGAAAGACGTACTTATCACGATTTGAAAAGTTCTTGTGAAAAGATTTTTTTAATATTTCACCTCAAAATCCAATTTGTGAATCCGCACCTGCCAATATGTGAGCATTATACTGTGTACTGACACTTTGTATGAGTTCTTGTTACAATGATTTATTTCCATTTCACCTCGGAATCTAATTCATGAACCCTGGACAAGATCGATGATGCTTTGTTACATTTGTTCTTGTAGTACCATTTTGCAAGCACAAAGTATGAAATATTTAATAATGATTTGCTGTCCTTTACTTTTAAATGTCTCCCGGGATGTTGACATGAATTCCTGCCCGTGTTTGCCCATTGCAGCAATCCAACAATGCACGACAAGAACAGAACATTGTACAAGCCAGTTTTGTTTTGTTGTATCCACATCCTGTAGACTTACACGGGTTTGCACTTGAGCAAGTACATATAATTAACTTAAATATAGTGTCAGGTGCAAGTTATACATTACATTTAGAGGTACAGTTACAGGCATCAGGGACTTTTAATGGTCCTCCCTTATGTATCCATAGTTGTAGGATCAAATTTTGCTGGTTGTGATAACAGAACATTTTTCCAAATGTAAGTCTGCATTTGAGAATGTTTATTGACTTGGCCTTTGATTTTCCATAGCACGCAGCTATAAAAGCTTTTTACTTGAAATAGATTCATGAGGATTGTTAATAGTCAATAATAGTAGAGATTCTCAGTACAAATCCAAAATATTGAGGTAGTACTCACTCATTATATTTCGACGTCCTAGCAGGAGTCTTGTTCACATGACACTGAGGTGTTACTAGATGTCGGCATACTTCCGGGTTTGGCTTGATGACGTAGCCAAAGTTTTGGGGAAAGTTTTTTTTGATCATCTCACACGATGTTGTGTCCTTGTTTACAAACACTCCTATTGAGCTTACCTTAGATATTATTCGCACTAAGTTACAACAGGACACCAGCCTTCGTAAAAGAACTAAACTCTCGGTTGACGACGTCATGGAATTAGTCACGTTTGTCCTCACTATGACTTATTTTACATCTAAGGGTCAAATATTCCAACAAAAGAAAGGCGCAGCCATGGGTAGTCCCCTCAGTCCAATAGCTGTGGACTTATTCATGGAATGGTTAGAGGAAAAGGCTATTGCAACTGCCCCAAACCATTGTAAGCCTAAGATTTGGAAGAGGTACGTCGATGACGTTCTAGAGATTATCAAACGAGGGGAGGCCGAACACTTAACAGAACACCTCAATCAGGTCGATCCGACAGGTAGCATAAAATTTACCTACGAGGAAGAGATTGACGGTAGCATTCCGTTCCTAGACACTAAAATCATCCGCAAACAAGACGGCACACTCAAGCTCAGCATTTATCGCAAACCCACCCACACCAATCAATATCTTCAGTTTGAATCCCACCACCCTCTTCATCAAAAATTAGGTGTGGTTAGGACCCTCCTTGATCGGAAAGACACCATCGTCACAGAGAAAGAAGACAAGAAAGCAGAAGAAAATCAAATCAAAACTGCTCTTAAACAGTGCGGCTATCCCAATTGGTCAATTGACAAGGTTAAACGACAGAGATCGCTTCCAAAACAAGCAAAAAGCACCAACAAGTCAAATGAAAATAAGACCAAGGGCTTAGTTGTTGTGCCTTACATTCAAGGACTTTCGGAAAAAATCTCTCAGATTTTTGAGAAACATGGTTCTTCTACCGCCATGAAACCGCACAAGACTATTAGGAACTTGCTAGTACATCCAAAGGACAAGCGTGACCCTTCGCAAACAGCTGAAGCTATCTACGAAATTCCATGTCAAAATTGCAACAGAACTTACATCGGCGAAACGGGTCGCCTTTTCAAGACGAGACTTTCTGAACACAAAACTGAAACTGAAAAACTCAGTGCCAAATCATACACCAGGGCACAAAGAAAATCGTCAACAAGTGAAACTTTCAAATCGGCAATTACTGAACATGTTGCGTCCCACAATCATGTCATAGGGTGGGATGAGGCAAAGATCATTGAATTAGAGCCAGACAGAACAACCAGGTGGCTGAAGGAAGCTATATGGATCAAAAGCAGGGGAAAGAACACTATGAATAAAGACGAGGGGGCATACAGACTTGATCAGATTTATGATCAAATAATCACAAAACGGCAACCCAAAAGTTTGGCTACGTCATCAAGCCAAACCCGGAAGTTTGCCGACATCTAGTATTACACCTCAGTGTCATGTGAACAAGACTCCTGCTAGGACGTCGAAATATAATGAGTGAGTACTACCTCAATATTTTGGATTTGTACTGAGAATCTCTACTATTATTAGCTATAAAAGCTGTTGCCTGCTTTAACACTAAGCACCAATCTGCTTCAAGTTTACCTATTAAATCCAATGGTAGATTTCGCTTCAGAACTTTCAGCGTGGTTCCCTTTCATATTCCGAAGAATGTCCCACCAGTGTCACAACCAGTCATGATCAATGCACGGCCTGCTAACATTGATGGAATTATATATTTAAACTTGTCAACAGTTGCAGGAATGTCACTGACAGTTCTTTCCTTGAGAGGGGACTCCATAGTCATAGATGTTGTAAGAGATTACTGCAAACACATAGGTGTCATCTGCCAGAACCTTCACTTGTATGTGCTCATCAGCTGCAAGTTGAATGGACTAGCTGTTGTATAATGATATTATCAGTTTCTTTATGAGTTCTTGACATATGATAATCCAGACTGGATTTATTTCAATTGCTTTTTCATTTTGGCCAGTGATCACACGCCTGTGCTTCTTGGCGATATATTCATCATGCTGCAACTCCTTGCATATGATGTCTATTAGCTGTTTCTTGTTGGAAGACTCTACAACCTTCATTGCCTCTAGACATCCTAGTTGAACACTTTGTGCTGTAGGCTACATATCTGTCAAAGACCAGGTATACATCACCAGATTTTAGTCTCTCCGCTATGTGATCTTTGAACTTATGTACAACGTCCAAAACTGTGGGCGGTTGAATTGAAGAAGGTGCCGGCCATTTAGGAATCCACAAAAAAGCGCAACCATCGATAACTGTGCAAGATTCTTCCTCCTGTGTCACAATGTTCTAATGATACTTCAACCTTGGTCTGCTTCTTCAACTTTGCCTTTGACTTGGCGCCCCGAATTTCTCCAGAGTCATTGAAAAGTAATGTCGGAATTGGTGAAAGCTCACACGACAGAACATCATTCAAGTTGACATTTCTGGAATTGGCATGATGTCCTATATACAAATTTTGTATCATACACCTTACTGTCCCCCACATTGACTGATTTTTTTGTAGTGGCCATTGTTTCAACTTTCCTTTGAATCAGTCATCAAACTCTTTTAGCAACTTCTTCTCAAACTCTTCCAGTTGTCTTGTACCAATTTCGAACGCTTTATCCACATTCACTGATGATGGAGCAATCAACAATGTTAACAATCTTGTCAGGGTGGCTCTCTGGGTTCATTAAAATTGATGCTTATTGCAAGTTTTTTTTTAGTCCTTTTCTGTCAACTCTATCTGCGGCAATCCTGGCTATGGACTCTTTTTTATGGACTGCTTTGGT
This sequence comes from Ophiura sarsii, assembly GCA_035610835.1. NCBI lineage: Eukaryota > Metazoa > Echinodermata > Ophiuroidea > Amphilepidida > Ophiuridae > Ophiura > Ophiura sarsii. The sequence goes on along the minus strand of CM069449.1, from coordinate 36,482,709 downwards.
GTTTGCTACTTTCTCTCAGTGTTGAACTATCTTCCACCAGTTGCCAATACACATGTAAACTAAGTGCCCAAGTCTTGATGGCTTCGGGCTTAAGGGTGATGCAAATTATACTATTTATCCATGACCATACCGCCTAAATGTTGTCTCTATGAACATGTCGCTCCATATATCATTCCATATACCCTGTATGTGTCTCATTACATAAGAACCTCTCATGCAGTGCTGAAGAACGTGTTCTGGTAAACCTTTATTTTCCATAGATAGTTAACCCAATAACGTGCATAATTCACATGTCTAGAAGCAAAGAAGTAACATCTGCTTCACTGCTTGAAGGTGATGTAGAGGCCAATCAACTTCTTGCTCTGCTTGTATGTATACCGTCAAGATAATGAATGTTGGCTTTTTAACACATCAAACAACACCTTTGTATAGTGCGACTTCTTGCTGCAAGGTTGTCAAATACATGTATTGGATCATCATGGCACCTTAGCTGACCTTGACCAACTATATCTCTTAGGAGATCCTCAGCAACCATGCATTGCTCGCATGTTCATAGGAAACTTCTTTCCTATTAGCATTTTGCCAAATCCTCCAAACACCGCCCCTAGAATCTCGGCAAAAACAGACTCTGCCATCAATGTTCCTACAGAGGCTACAAAACTAATGACATGTGCTGTGTGATGATGTGCATACTCCCTTATCTTGGAAAGACATGTTTGTACCTTTCTGGGTAAGCCCATTGGACCTCTGCGGCAACCTTATACAATTGTTGATCAGCTATGAACAGTGTAAAATCTTGGCCTGCTTCTTCAGTTAACATTTGTGCCTTGCTCATAGCAGTCATTATGGTGTCTGAGTGATCTGGTGGCATGTCAATCAATGGTAGATAAACTGCCTTAGTTTTGGACTGAAGAGCCCCACCTCTTACACGACAAAAACATGTGTTACTATTAAGTATACCCATTGTATTCAGGACAGTTTTCATTCATTTCTTTGTGGAGGCGATTGATTCTTTATATATTGAGGTGCGATCTCTGGTTTCTTTGGACTGGTTTTTCTAACAATGTCAAGCTCATAATCAACTTGTTTGGTCATTTCAGCTTTCTTTAGACGTGGTATGTCCTGATCATGCTCACATGGGTTGATACTGTATCTGGTGGAGTCATAAGAACTACCAATGAATGTGTGGGCAGTGTCCCATAATACTGAGATGCAAATTCATGCAATATCAGCATCAAAATTGCCAACCACAATCTGCACAAGGCCATCTTCAGCAAAAAGATCAACATGTTTTAAAATGACAAAATTTGACTTAAAGCTTGGACCTGAAGCTTTAATTTTCAAAAAACATTTGAAATAAGAACAGATTACTGAAATATCAAGTAAGTCTGGGTGAGTTAATGTATTGAATGTTTTAAATTACAACCACAACATATTAATGTTGAAACAATGCACAAAGAAAGCGAAATTCATATGCAGGGCTAGAGGGCTAAAATATGACCATTCAATTTTGTCAAAGCACAAACTTGCCAATCAATCTTGGATTTTGGCAGCCATCTTGGATTTTGGCGGCCATTTTGAACTTGGACATATCATCTGGGATCATTAAAAAATTGCCCTTTTTATTTATTTTGAGAAATATAGATATTTGACTGATTATTTCCATGAAAATAGGGAATTTCACAATTTTCTTGGGAAAAATCAAGCATTTTGGCGGCCATTTTGTTTTATGATAATATCTCAAATTGCTCAATGCTGACAGAGTGTCAGCAGCTTGTTTGGTCATATTGAGGGTCTTGTGAACAGAAATCCATAAAAAAAAACTAAAGACCACATTACAAGGTATGACCTCTAATCTCAAAATGGCTACCGGACTATTAAGGATATTCGTTTTATTAGTTGTGCAAACAAGGAGAATAACATTATGGAGATGACAGCTCTGTCAAAAATTGTGGTCGCAAGCCAATGGGCCCGGCCCGCTGTGCGAGTGAGGACGGCTTCATTTGTTTTTGATTTGACAAAATATTCAATCCCACAAAATGTTCATCCCAATTCTTGCTTTTGCACCTTTAAAATATTTTCATCAAACTTCTCACTTTGTGAAAAATTGATTATAGTACGAGCATGTAGAGGAATCTTTCAAGGTCTGATTTGAATTGAGGACCCTATGTAAAGAATGGTGGAAAATGTTGTATTTTGAGCCGGTCTGGCAGAGTCAGGCTTCAGAATTTTTGCTTCGTCTGCACAAAAGTTGCCATTCTCTCAGCGGAATTCCCTAAATAGTAAAATCACGTTGAAGTAGTTTGTAGGAATTATGGTACTAAAGAGATGTTAAAATTGAATAAACAAAAAAAATCATTTTGTTTAGAGCCTTCTTTTGATTCTTTGCTACCTTCAGATAGTCTGCATTTCTCAAAGAAGAAAAATGCACTAAATTCAGCAAATTTGTAAAAGGACATGTTGGATATTTACGGTGGACATTGTCAAAAATTAGGGTGGACATAAAGTCAGGCCCGGACAGCGTAAGCTGTTCCCGCTGTACCTTGGCTGCCTCTATCTTTCGGACTATTCAAGGTACAGGCTGTTCTAATACAGCCATTTTTTTGTCCAGCAGATACACAGTCCTTCGCATCGTCATGCCACGTACTAGTATCTAATACATGTGCCAGTAATAAAAGGCACTGATGAAGAGACCATGGATGCCATTTTGTATTGCTATTCACGCGGGGATTACGCCACAGACTCGGCTATGGGTATCGTTAAGCCCATTGCATAAGTCGCGCTTTACTGGTGCGTCGAGTTTATTCTCTTTTGAGGGACCAAAATTTTTTTTATGCACATGGCACAGACTTTGACAGGCAATTATTAGCCCATAAAAACTGTATTGACTTGGCCTGTAGCTGCGTCTATAGACCTTTCAAAAAAAATATTCAGGTAAATAATGAAGTGTCACAAACGTTCACAAATCCACATTTAGAGTACATTCAGTGTTGTCACGTAATACAATGTTTTGAACTTTTGCCACGTAATACAATGTTTTGAACTTTTGCCATCTGAAATTACCCAACTCCATCGCGATTTTCTGCTTCGGAACTTACGCAAACTTTCCCGATCGTTATTTGAAAAGGTCTATAGATCGTTTGTGTAGATTCCAGAGTCGCAGGCCACAGCATAGAACCGTGCCAAGTAAGAGGGCGCTGATTTTTTTAAAAACTTTGGCATGATATTATATTCAACATGCAATGTTCATTTTGTCTAGCTACACTACTAGAGATATTTTGGGAATGATATTTGCTGAAAAAAATCTGCAAATCCTGGCCTTGACCACAATGGTGGCATGGTTTCCCATACACTACTGTTGGTTTTGCTCATGCGTTAGGGATATTTGAAATAAATGTGTTTGAACCGGCATTCAAACCATTGGAAGAGTTTAACACATCAAAGTCAGGACAATTTTACAAAGCGAGGTCAAAATCTGTGTCCACGCTTTGTGGCCTATTGCAATGGCTATTGGGGGGGGGGGGGGGGGGGGGGGGGGGGGGGGGGGGGGGGGGGGGGGGGGGGTCCTGACTATGCTGTCAGGGAAAATTTAATCTTAATCCTTGTTATGTTTGGCAATCTGTTGTTCATACATTTTGTCCTCACTTTGATGGTGTTCTGCTTAAGGCACCGCTTCTGGATAAAATTTTCGAAATTATGAATGAAAAATGAAAATTGAGATTTGTCATTAAATGATAAGTTTAATATCTAAACTTTAAGTTTCCAAAAAGATTTTACCAAAAAAATAATAATTAACCCCATAAAAACAGTAAAAGCCCTCATTTTCGGAACCCGGAAGTAGAATTTTTCAACCCGGAAGTGCCTTTTTTGGCTGATAAATAACTTTTCTGAGCCTTATTGCACTCAATTTGGGCAATCAACATATCATGTCCACCATCCTCTGCTTGCCCAGCTTCAGGAGTGAGCCCTCTATAGTTCAGACATCAACACCAATAATGGATGCCACTCATCTCAACTGATCGCGTCTGGTTTGTTTACCAAATATTCATCAAATTTAGGCTTTATTTTGGCCATCTTGAGACAATCTGAATAGCATTATGGCTTATAGGAAACATGTTAAACGTAGACCAGGCACAATGAACAAGTTTAAAGGTGGAAAATAGTTCAAAAAAGGAAGAAAATCTGGATAGAAAGTGCCTGTGTTGTTATGTTAGTGCAGTATCTAATGGACATTTCTATGTACATGTAAACAGATGCATGTACATGTACACACTACATGATTTTGTGATGCTTTATCAAGAATAATTATGCATAACAACAATTAAAATATCAATAAATAACATAAAACAGTTGATATATCAATACAATAACATCTAAAATGAGAATAAGCAAATAAGGTGATTGAAAAAAATGCATTTAATTCAAAACAGCAAGTAATAAAGTGTATTATTACCAAAATTAGGCACCAAATTTTAAATGAGAGTATCTCAAAAACATGAATTGCGCAATATGTGTCTACGAAAACGAACATATCTCTAAAACGAAGTGACCGATTGGCTCTGGAATTTGCACAGAGGTAAAGCTTACATAGATCTACAGAACTATGTTAAGTTTTTTTTTAATTGCACCCCCAGATTTAAATGAGGTGGTAAAATATGCTCATTGGACGCGCCCTGGTTACCATGGCAACCGTATAAAAAAAAATGTCAACATAGTTCAATGCGCAATAATAAGTTTTATATGCCTACCAAGTTTCATACCTGTAGGTCTAAAGATGGTTGAGATATGTCTGTTTTTCTGTTTAGCCAATCAGGGAGCTCCGTCCGTTGCCATGGCAACATAAGATAAAAATATTTTTTTTTCCAACTTGTTGTTATATAACCTTTCAAATGATACCAAGTTTTACCAATTTGAATGTTATTAAAGGGTTCAAAATTTAATTTTAAAATATGCAATTTGCCCCTTTTTATACCCAGAAGCGGTGCCTTAAATTGTCATCGCTTTGATACACCGGGCACTCTTTTTCACATCATTTACACACGTGACCTCGCTTTGAATGCCGGGTCATGTATGTTTGTATACATGTTTGAACATAGGATCTGATACAGGGACTGAAATTTGAAACCATATCAACTATTCATTTGAGCCAGAACAACCCTCTTCCACAGTGGAAAAATACATTCTTGGCAAATTCTGCACCCGTGCTGCAGCAGATTTAGCTACCCAGCGAGGTCGTAATACAACTTTTCAACAAACGAAGATACTGCCTGTGCCACAGTCCTAACCACAATAAATCCTGAAGATCTGGCAGGCCTTCCCACCAACAATCTGGACTGTGAGCAAGATCTTGCTAAATTTGATAAACTTGCAGCAAGATCTGCTGTGAATTTTAGACCACGGCAATTCATCAGCGACCAGCAATGTTGAGAAGCCGTACGAGAAGGGCGAAAATGTAGGCGGTGCTATTCACCGGCTTGTAGCTCAAAATCTTATCAATGGAATCACGTTAACATAATTTCCTAAATCATTCTAAATAAGACAAATAGAAAGAGACAACCAGAAACATTGTTGCACGTTTTTGCCTGCGCTCTACAATGTGGCCATCATTTGACTCTTGAACATTGCAATCAACCAAGGTGCCATCTTTATAAACTTTCTCAGTCACTATCCTCACAGTACAAATCGTTTTCATCACAACAGTTGTAACCTGCCTGGTGATTCCAATATTACGTAACGGCTCATAGACAAATTCATCAGACATTCCACACTCACTGGTCCCATTGTCCCTCCTCAGTGGAGGTGTCTGTTGTTTACTTGGAGATTCTTTATCATCCTGCACTGCATGGTTCCTCCCCATCTCCTTGTCCCTTGCTGGGTGTTGTATCCTTTGCAGACTTTCTCGCACCTGTTGACAAACCTTCACTTGCTGCACTGACAGCGTCTACATGCCCCTGGTCTTCTTCTTGCTCATTTAATCTTCTTCTGGCAAGAATCATTTCTTCATCAGCATCAACACCTCTTCTGATCAATCGAGTGGGAGTCTTGTTAGATTGAGACTCAGTCCATTCATATGGGTTTCTTTCAACCCGCGATTGTTTACTAGCAGGTTGATCAATACTGCTACTAGGATCTTGTAGTTGGTCTACAAAGGAACCACCTGCTTTTGACCGAGTTGGTTTCTTTCTCTTCTTGCTACCAGGAGTACCTTTCTTCCCACGCTTTTTAGTTCTGTCAGATGTCTTCCGAGACTCAGACTGTTCTTCCATTTCCGGGACACTAGGTACAACAGCACTAGTAGCTGCCTCATATACCATAGGGATTGTTACCTCTTCATCCTCGTCCTGTTCCACCTGCATAGTATGCAGTACATACACAATGTACCATCATTTGTGGAAGTGTGTGCCGAATGGGCCTCTTTCTCAGCCTCGCTGACATTGAAGATTTTCATCATAGCCTCTTCTGTGGGCATATCTGTAACACCCTGATTATTCTCTGACGCTGATGTAAAAATTAATGTCAGGTTAAGTTAAGATCTGCGGTGGAAACCTGATTCAGTTTGTACAGGTTTGGGCGAAAATTACGCGTTGAGGTACGGCTTCGGTGTATTACCATTAGATGTTTTCTTTACAAATACAAGGGAGAACAGGTAGCGCAGCGGTTCTATCCTCGCTTTGCACCCCTTAGACCCGGGTTCGATTCCGAGTTCGGCGCCTAATATGCAATTGGTTTCCAGTCCAAGCTTGTTCTCGCAGGTTTTACCTAGTATCAAGTACTAGGGTTTTCCTCCTGTATCTAAAACTGGGCTTCTTTCATAAATCTGTTTCTGGTATACATTTGGACTAGTGCTAGCTCCGTAATTTGGCAGCATTATAGCACTGCGCCTTGATATCCCTTACATTCCTTGGAATGATATGTCGCGCGTTATAAAAACCAAAATTTATTTTATTTTATTTTTTTACTTACAATAACTTCTTCAAGATAATTTCCTCATCTGCTTTAGATACTATTAAATGGTCACATGTTCTGAATACCAACTCACCTTACTTTATGTAACACAACAACTGCATGTACTGCAATACCTTCGCACATCTGACTGTACACCTGGCCAGTAATACCTAGACATTATCTTCTTTGTCGTCTTAGTAGCAATACAATGTCCACCTGGAATAGATGTGTGCGCACTGTTCATTACCTGTGTCCTAAATATCTTTGGAACAACAAGTTGATGAAACACGCTCCCATCTGACATCTCGAAGTGCCTGAGAAGTATGTCTCTGTGAAATACAAATTTCATCTTACTACCTGTCTTATCTACTTTCTCATTCTCTGCCTTCGCAAACTTCTTGCAATTTCTTAATAAGCCATCTTCTTGCTGTGCTACCTTCATCTTTTTCCAGTTTACCTGATTGCCATTATCATCCACCACATGCACTGATCTCTGCTGTAAAGTCCTATTACTAGCTATCATACTTCCGAATAACTTTACCTGGAGATTTCTGTATGTCTGTGCTGCATTTAACTTTCATCCTTGTTTCTAACTCTGAACCTTTCAGCATACCACCAGCTATCTCTGGCTTACCTGTATCATGATAATCCTCACATGTGTTGTCTTCTACTTGGTGTACTTGTCTCGTTTCTGCTCTGTTAAAACTGGGCTCCACACTATTACCTTGTCCTGCTTCAACTGAATGACATACTGCTATAAAGCTCTTAGTACAGTCCTTGGCTTTATGTCCTCGCATATTACAAACAAAACATGTCAAACCATTACCTGTTTTCTGTCCTTGCTTCTCAATCCCACTCTTGGTTACCATCTTAGCCTCAGTAGCTACTTCAGATGACTGACCTTTGTTATTCTTTGGACTTTTCTGCTTACTAAGCTGCCAACCACCATGTGCTTCAACATACCTCTTTGCAAGTTTAACCATTTCCCTCACATCACTGGTTTGTCTTTCTTTCAAAAGTAGCGACATCTCTTTACTCACACTTTTAATAAGCTTCCCCCTGAGTAATAAGTCTACAAGACCATCATAGTATTTCTTAGTTCCTTACAACTCAACCCACCTGGTAAGGTACTTAGTTATCCTTGTGATCAACTGTGCTGGCATCCCACTTCTATCTGGCTCTGCTGACTTAAACCTATTCTTAAATCCTCCTTCAGTTAACTCATATCTCATAAATACAGCCTCTTTCAATAGATCATAATTATTTGCTTCACAATCACCTAAGGAAGAATACAATTCTAATCCTTTACCTGTGAGAAGGGTACTTAAACTAATTGCCCATTTTGTTTCTTTGTCCCAACCATTTGCTGTAGCAAAGCGAAACAAATACACGTCCATATCATCTTTACCTTCAACAAACGCTGACAATTTCAGTATCTTACACTTTATAACAGAATGTAAAGGAGTGGAGGATTTAGTACTTTGACAGCCATCATGTCCTGCTTCTTTAGTCTCCTTCTTTATTTGCTCAAATTTCATTAACATATATTAAGGCTCTGCATTTCCATTTCAAAATCTCTTTCTTTAGATTCAAGTTCTTGTTTAGCCCCAACTCTCTCTGTAGCAACAGTCACAAAATTGTGACCTAACTTTGTCCCCACCTCCAAGAACTGTTCAATTTCAGTTACCATTTCAAGTGCAGCCATGATTTTTGATACCTGGTCAGTTTACAGAACACAATCAATATGACAAAATCCTTAAAACACAGTGCAAGAACTACAATTTTGGTTTCTATTTCCCCAAAATTCATAACACATGTGTGACCCTTAATATTTCCAGTTGGCTCACCTACAAGACACATTTGCTGGACTTGCTGAAGGTTGACTCCCAGTCCTCGTTGCGACTGATTGCTGCTGTGGATAAGTTCTCCGCATCAGCTGTTGAAAGTAACAATTGTACAACATCAATTAGTCATAGTACAACAAAGTTACTTACATAAAAGTACATCTTACTGTATGACAAAAATACTTCAAAATCTTGTGAAACAAGTTCCAACTATGTCATACGTATTTTCTCGAGGGTGCTGTTTCTTTCATTCCCAGACAAGCCCCCAAAATGTCACACTTAAAAAATGTGAATACCTGATTACAGCAAAACCAATATATTGTGGTGGCGGAGCCTCTCTTCACTTGCGTGATCTTAAGTGGTAGCGAGCAGCAAGGCAAATACGGCAATGGCGGTGGGCGGTCGGTTGCCCGTACCTTTGATCTGGTGGATTCTTTAATAGTTCTTTACGGGAGTCGGACTTAACTACAGGAGTCGATAACTTGAATAACTCACACTTGGAAACCAGATATAAAGTTCTCATCAGTTTAATTGGATTGTAGGGGTCGGGTCCGGCGTATCAGCTTACAGAGATGAAGTTGGCGATCCGGAAATGTGTGCATGAGAGAGCAGGATTGATGTCAACTTAACGCTTGCTAGGTACAGAAGAGCGGCGAGTGCTTGTGACACCGCCTTTTATACTTCTCCATGACGTGACGTCATCACTTTACTTTACGAAATAACGCCCTCTCTCGCTACACTTCCGATTTCCGTCACACTTCCCTCTCCCAAAACGATCCGTCTCGGATCGTTACATAATCATAACCTGGCATGGGCGGAAATGGACGAGGTGACTTGTTATCATCACACACCATGGAGGTCGATTTCTTATCCATTCTCTGGAATCATCGCATCATCGGAGCAGCCAAAAGTAAGAAGATGAACTGCACCAATGATCCCACAAGGCCCTGATCCGGAATAAGAAATCTTGCTTATCCATTTCTCGAAATCTTCAAGAATAATAACTTCAAGAGATAACATTTATCTTTACATCTTAGCGAATCTGATCAATTTTATATAACTTATATGAAAACTCAATTATTCTATAACAATAACCATATCTAACTTTTAAACAACAATATTTTGTAACTGGTAATGATCAACCAGATCCCAGATCTCATACCAAACATATACAGTGCTGGATTACTTCATTGCACATGCATTAAGTTAAATACAATTGATCATGGTACCAACACATCAGCACCGGAACAATTTGACATTTCGACACATTAATTATTAGATCTCCCACTTTTACATCACATAACTTGAGAATCATGATCATAACCATGCATGATCCGGCAATTCCTTTTTAACCCTTGCATATAAGATATATAACCTACTATGTATCAAGAGTCAATCCCATATACTCCAAGTCGGATTCCCCAGATCATCGAAGAAGCCGAGCGACAGCGCACCAGCGCATCGGATGGCGCGCGCAGAGGATCATGGTAAAGAATTAAATAGTCCTCCAACAACTCCCAGGCACCACCAACAATGAGCACGCACACCACCACTCGAATCCCACAACGATCCGACAGGATCGACATTCCGGAGCAGGAGATCTGACCCTCATACCCTTTGAGTGGTCAAGCTCTTTAAAATCATTTTGAAACCAAAAGTTTTGTAATACTAGTAAAAGCAATAATAACAAATGTAACATCAATCATGAACTATATCTATATGTGATCCTCTGTAATGCATCAATAAAATCTGAACATTTTAAGTCCTATATCTGATTCGAAATACTACAATTTTAATTAAGCTCACTGATCATGTGAAACTGATAAAAGTCAACTGTTTTGGATACCACACTAAATAAAAATAAAAAGTGAATGTTGACTTTTCCATCAAAGCTATATTATTCTATGTCTCTTTCCATACTCATCACGATCCGGAATCTCCCAAAACAATCCTAAAAATAACTATAGGCCCCAAATTTGCCTACCAATGCATAAGCATCCAGTAGTAGTAGTAGTAAAACTTTATTTATTCAGGGTTGCTCAATTCAGTTACAGAAACTGGTCTCCCATGAGACCCTGATAAAGAAATATAATTATACATGATATACATACAAAATAGTTATATTATAATACATTATATATACAAAATACATTTAAAACAAAGCAAATTCAAAATGATAATGAAAAACCTGGAAAATTACACTGAAAGGTTAGATTTAAAAGTAAGCAAGCTCATAATAAACAAATTGGACCTGATGTCAAAAGGGAGGTTATTCCACATTGAACTACCTCGATAAAGAAATGTGCGCTTTCCAGGATTTATATTAAACAGAGGAACTACAAGAGCATTGGAAGACTGACTACGAGTATTTTGAGAGTGCATACTTGAAGTATAAACAAATTGAGATGAAAGATAAGATGGAGCATCCTGCCTAAGACATTTGAAAACAATTAAAAGAAGATGATTTTGCCATCTTTGATCAAGTTTAACCCAGTAGGGTCCCCCTTGCTTGCACAATCGTCATGCCAGCTAGCCCATATACAAGCTACTACATTTTGGAATTTTGTCCCGAAACAAACATCTCTGAGAGTTTCAGAATCGAATGAAGTGCCACATACTTATTCACCACATTTTATATTGACCAATATATCACAATTAATTTCTAAACTCAATGCGGATCTACCTCTAAAATTTCATATATTAATAATCTTGACGTTATATATTTGTTTTGTGTTTTACTTCGATTCAATTTTAGATGTCGCTGCTGGTCCGGAATGATTGCATACGTGATCATAGTCCGGGATTCTTGCGTTATACTGTGATGTTAATCCAAGATTGTGATCAGCAGTTCAAGATGATCATGATGACAGTTAGGCAAATCATTGCTGTATAATATTCCGAGATGATCATAATCCGGGATAAGATGATTAACATTCCGAGATGTCATGATCCGGGATGAGATGATTAACAGTCCGAGATGATTATGATCCGGAATGAGATGATTAACAGTCCTTAATGATCATGATCCGGAATTAAGATAATTCAACAGTCTGTGATTATTGTTGTGCTGTGCAGGACTTCTGTTTGTTGATCCGAAACCCTTAGGTGGGTCGGACTTGCCGGATTTTGTCAATCTCGAAAGTTTTACTGTTAATTGTATATAGTTCCGGATTCAGCTCCGCAGTTCCTTCTGGATTGGGTTCATCTGTCCGATCAGACGTCGGGGCTCGTGTCCCTTATGTTGATATGATCTATGAAATAAATTACAGTTTTATAGATCAAAATGTTCTTTTACTTTTTGAGCCAACTCTCCAGCTCATTCCCTTGGTACGGCTTAAGGCGATCGATATGGACAACCTTCGGCTTTGATTGTTGTATTTAATATACAACATCTGTTAACTTCCCTGTCACAAGGTAGGGTCCATGCCACTTAAACTCTAGTTTAGGGCACCTTCCTTTCTTGCGCACCTCGTTATGGAGCCATACAAATGATCCAACTAGGTACGATTTATCTACCGCCTTCTGGTCGTAATTACGATTTTGTCTTCGAGATGAGCTCTGCAAAACAACTCTTGCTCTGCTATGAGCATTCCTTAATCGCTGCCTAACTTCCTTTGCATAATCTGTTGACAGCTGATCATCCTCTTCTGGATCAGAGGGGACACCACAGAGATCAATTAAAAGCATAATCTCCTCGCCGAACGTCATCACGTCAGGCGGTTCTCCGATAGATTCTTGTACTGAACTTCTATATGCCATCATTGCATAAGGCAGCACCTCATCCCAATCCTTCTGATTTTTATTTGGTTCAATCAATGCAGATACAATGTTAAGCATAGTGCGGTTGAACCTTTTGATTAATCCATCGGATTTTGGATTCAGCAGAGTCGTCCTTGTTTTATCATACCCATATTAAAGCTTACAGATTTCGGACATCAAATTGCTCTCGAAGTTTCTCCCTTGATCTGAATGCATCGTCTCCGGGCATCCTTGGCGAGCAATCCATTCTTCTGTAATCTTAGCCTTGTCGAAGGCTTTGGGTGTTGTTTGTGAACACAGGTAATTTTGTGTTAATTTGGCATGTTCAGTGTGCCATAATGCCCTGATTTGAATGTTGGAATAATTAACTGTCCACATAATTATTCCATGACCTTTTGAGGACAGTACGTGTACAGCTATGAGTTTTCTTCCCTATAGGAATTTCTCTCCTCCTTCCTTTGTTTGCAAGAGGAAAGAAAATAGAGCCACAGTACAAAATGGAACCAACTGAAACCAACCTAAAACTTGGTATTTTGGTCAAGCAAGTACATGTACATGTGCATGTGTACATTATACAGCTTGGCCAAAGTGCATTTGTATGGATATAGGCCTAGTGCTGTGTATACAATGTTTTGAGGGACTGTGGTATAACATTATTATGATTCTGAAATTGAGTGGAAGATATTAAAAAGTGACTATATAGTCAAACAGCCTAAACTAGGCTACGCATGCCTCTGCTTGCGTGTTAGGAATCGGGTAGGCCTTGATTCACTTGCTAAAATAGTCGCCCACTACCAACACGTAACGGTTACCAGCACATGATTCAGGAAGGGGACCTACTATGTCCATTGCCCCCCTTTGGCTCCGTGTTCTCCTGTTGTAGTTTAGCTTTACTCCGAGTACTAGGGGATTTACGTCTAGCACAAACGTCACATCTCCTGATCCAGGATCTTACATCCTTTATTGAAAGCGACCCAGTAGAACCGCTCTCTTACTTTCTCTCTGGATTTTGTTGCTCCTAGATGGCCAGCAGTCCGACAGCTGTGGAGTCTTGTAGGACCTTCTCTTTGTATACTTCCGGAACACTCTCCACAGGCAGGACATTCATCCACAATGCAGTGCATGTCTTGAACAGCCTACCTGGTAACGTAGTTGGTACCATTTCTGACAATGGCGCACAGTTCTTCAAGAGCAGGGTGCATAAGCATCTAATGTCATAAACCTGATGCTGGTTGTACTGTACCCTTCACTATAGTTGTTCTAAGCTGCTGTGAACCACTGATTGGCCAATGTGGATTTCTATTATAGTGCCTCACATCCTATATTAGCTCTTGACTTCTGTCACTCTTCATGGGCTATTGTTCACTCTAGCATTTATAAAAATAAAATACAATTGCCATTTCAGATTTTTTTTCCGTCGGCGGACTCCCATTTGCTGTGAAGCATCCCATTTCTTAACTCGAACCGATCCCATTGTGCCCAGTAACATTTAGCTGCTTTTGATAACGGCAAAATGTCATTCCATTCCGGTCTCATTGCTCTCTTTTGCTTGGCTTTAACTATGATCACTCTCCTGTGCTAATTTCATTTCTTCTACAGTCCATAGCGAGTTCATTGTTACCAGACGAACATTATTATTCCTGGGCCACTGTCTGCTGAAATGGTCAAGATATCTTTCAATCCACACCCTTAGCATGCTTTGTAATTCATCCCTCTCCGCCAATCTCTTCTTTCCTGGCGTCTTTCATTATCCGTACTTAACCTTGTTCACCCATTGTCTTCTGTACTTGTACCATCATTTGCTTCAACAGTTAAAGCATCTCCGTTAGTTAGTCATCTCTCTCTGAGCCATCTGAATGCACCAGTCTGGTATATTTTGCATGATTCCACTGCTTTTCAGATGTAAGAAACGCTTCAGTCTCTTATGCAGTCCGGATTGCATCTTCCATCATGGCAGGGCGAGAAAGGTGGACCGCTGAATGGATCTCACGATCACATAAGTTCCCCATGAAATGATCTTGAGCAAACCTGTTGCGAGCCTCTTCGGCCATGCCGACATAAACGTTATCAGTCAATTTCTGATCATCTGTGCAAAATCTTGTACACTCTCTTGTTGCTGCTGTTGCCGGTCACGTTATTTGGGCTAAGTATAGTTCTGACTGTCGGGAAAACGTTGCTTCCAGGCGTCCCACCAGCTCTTCATATGTAATTTTCATCCACTCATTTTTTGTCAGATCACACCCCTAGCTCTGCAACGAAGGCACATACATAACTGCTGAGCTTTTTGTTTCTCTGTCCAACCGTTCCAAGTCGCACATGATTCAAACTGCCCTAGATATTCTTGAAAATTCACCTCGCCAGTAAAGGGCTCCGGATTGATCTGCTTCTGTCCTGGTCGTTGTGGCTGATTCTGCGTTGTGTTTTTTCCTGTGATCCGTTTTTCACGTTTCAGTGGCCATGGCCCCCTAATCGGAGCGGGTTCGTCTACATCAGAATCCTCCATCTCGGTATCACAGGCTCCAGGGCTGTTAGTTTCTTTTCTTCTAACTGTTGTACTTTTGGAGGCTGTCGTAACTACTTTATTGTCTCTGTCCCGTGACGTAGATGTTGAAAGACACTTCCTCGACTCCGGCCTCCCAAATAACTTGTACTTGCCAGACTGTTGTTTCACTCCTGGAACCCTTTTCATTCCACCAACCACACTCTGGCGATGCCATTGCTCACTCCCCATTCTAGTAGAGGTAGAGGGAACCTTTCTCACCAGCGGCTCCAAATCTTCAAAGTATGTGTTGGTACCACGATCTGTACCATGGCCATATCGGCGCTGTTCAACAGCAGGTTTTCTTTGTCTAATACTTGAAGGTACCATGTTATTTCACATAACATCCTGTAAACTTTGGATTTCATCCTGCAATTGGGCTCCTGATCTCATCCGATGTCTGCTGTCATCGACCATTTCTGCTGGCCCTCTATCTGGACCATCGTCTAATTCGGAATCACAAGAGGCTTGATGACTTAGTCTCCGGATGAACACCCCCAGATCAGTTGCCGTGGCTCTCCTGTACCCAGCTGGGGTCTCACAACGCATTTTACTCTCCTCTGTAGCTGCAGATTGCTGAACATTAAGCGTGTCTCTTAGTCTTGTATTCTTTTTACTTAAGGACTCGCTCCTCTCTGTCGCCTCGTCAGCCCTCAATGCCAGCTGCCTTATTCGTTGTCGAAGCATTTCATTCTCCTTTTTTTTGCATTCTGGTATAATATTCCTCTATCCATTTGTCGTCTTCCGTCTCCATCATTTCAATAGTTGTTTTAATCCACTTTTTCCAAAAACTTGTATCCCATCGCTGCCACCATAGAAACAGCTAAATACTAGACAAGGAAGAACTTGGACACACTGCACAAATTTAGTATAAATTAACAAAATAATTATTATTAATCTTGTTCTCTTCACACATTGTAATCTTAATTAAACCTACTTACTTACAAATCTTACTTCTATTAATTACCCAACACTATGATGTACATTTATTCAACATCATATAAAAATACCAAATTCAATCTCATACACAAATTGAACTAAATTCAATTAAACATTCTTCTTTTCAAAGAGCACTTAATGACAACTGTTAAAAAACACTAGTGCACTGATTATCAATATCTAAACTTCAACCATATATTGTAGTATAGGGTATGTGAACTTTAATTCTATTCAACAATTTCTTATCAACTATTATTACATTTCCGTCCAATATTGATGTCTGTAGTTCATTTACATATTACAATAACAATAGATAATAAACAGCAGTTTATTGTTTGTTTCACAATTAAGACACTTCCTCTTTTTGTCACAGTCTGTGTAGTTCCAATGTTTGTAGTTTAAAAGGTTTATACACTAAACGTCATGGCTACCATCGGGGCGCGTTTGTCTACGCGCTGGGCTTTTTAAAAGGGCCTGTTTTTTTAATGATGGTCGGAGATGTCAGCGTTAAAAATTGTAAAACCTTCTCTTTTCCGATCGAGTTTCCGTGCTTTTCCCTTGGCCGTACATATCGCAACATATACCCTGATCGGAACTTTAACAAGCTGTAAAAGAGATTGTCTCTACCTCAATTGAGTTTCGACGCCGTCATTGCCGACGGTATAGGGCGCACAATACTAAATAATCCTCCCATTGAACTACATGCAAATTAGCCATAATTCCGCCGCATATTTTGACCCCGCTTGACAATATTTTGAATATTTTTGTTTTATGAATATTTTAAACAAGTATCAAATTTTAATTTAAAGTTCCTCTTTTCTTACATTACTAGTAGAAATTTCGAGAAACGAGCTCTTGATCAGCACCACCCAAAATTTCTTCTTCTTCTTCTTCTTCTTTTGGTTACTGTCTAAAGAACCTCTGGTTTCATATACAGACAGGGTTTGTGCGCATGTGGTTTGCTTTTTAGTCTCTGATGTTTGTTTCCTTGGTCTTGAGGTAATTAGTTACTGCTTCTTTAAATTGCGTATTGTCTTCAATAGCTTGAATGTCTGATGTTAGTTCATTCCAGTCTCTGGTGGTACGAGGTACGTAGGAGTATTTATATGAGTCGGTTCTGGTTTGGTGCTGGATATATGATTTGGTACTTGATGATCTGCGGGTGAGCCTTTTGAGCCGGCGTCAGATAAGAGTGGACTGGCAGAGCAAGATGCCCCCCTATGGCTTTGTGCAGCGTAACAAGACATGCTTTCTTTCTCCTTAGAGAAAGAGGTTCAAGTTCAAGTTCTTTCATGAGCTCAGTTACGCTAGTTGTCCAATCATAATTGTTGTAGGTCATTCTAGTTGCCCGTCGTTGGATTTTTCCAACTTATTGTATGAGTTCTGATGTGAATGGGTCCCAGACCCCAGAGCAATATTCCAAAGTTGGTCTGACTAACGCTGTATATGCTAGCTTCTTTATTTCTTTGTTACAAAAACCTAGGTTGCGTCGTACAAATCCAACAGTTTTGCTAGCGCTGCTAACAATTCTATTTAATGTGAGTGTTCCATTTCAGATTGTGAGATATGTCCACGCCAAGATATGTATGGGTTTGAGTCTCTTGTAAAACAGAATTGCCTAGAGTGTACTGAGTTGATATACCAGATCTTGATGATGGGATTCTTAATAGGTAGCATTTTTCAATACTAAAGGACATTTGCCATTTATTTTGCCAAATGGCCAAAGTGTCCAGATCTTTTTGTAACAGCCTAGAATCAGATTCAGATTTAATATCTTTGTACAAAACACAATCATCCTCAAATAAGCGGGTGGTACACTGTAATCCATCTGGTAAGTCGTTAATGTAGACGAGGAACAATAATGGGCCTAAAACAGTGCCCTGGGGTACCCCAGACAAAACACTGACCCATTGAGAATGTTCCCAACCCACAATGACACATTGGCTACGGTCTTTGAGAAATGCTGCAATCCATTGGTTGATTTTACCACCAATACCATAATGGGACAATTTGATGAGGAGACGTTGATGTGCTACTACATCGAACGCTTTAGAAAAATCCATTATCACTACATCAGACTGAGTGTGATTGTTGTGAGCATAAGTGAGATCGTGCACTGTCTGAATCAGTTGTGTCTCACATGAGTGGTTGCTTCTGAAACCATGTTGTTGGTCAGTGAGGATATGGTGTCAATCAAAATAACTCATGACATGGGAATGGACTACATGTTCCAACAACTTGCAACACACTGAGGTAAGCGACACCGGTCTATAATTTCTCGCTTTGGTGCGCTCACCCTTTTTGTAAATGGGGGTTATGTTGGCTAGTTTCCAATCAAGAGGAAGTTGACAAGTGTCAATGGACTTTTGGAAAATGGTGGACAATATGGGAGCAAGCTCAGTGGCCAATTCCTTAAGGATGCGAGGTGATATTCCATCGGGTCCAGGTGCTTTGTTTGCCTGAAGATTCAAAAGCAGTTTTTCTATACCATGTGGAGCAATAACTATTTCCAGGATTGTAGGAAATTTGGAAGGTTCAACCTTGGGAAGGGATGACAAATCTTCTCTGGTGAACACTGATTGGAACTGGGTATTAAGGAGCTGGGCTTTACTGGAATTATCAGAAACAATTAAGGACCCCTTGGTCTTTCAGGGCAGGGATACCAGAGGAATCTTTTTTTAGACTCTTAATAAATGACCAGAACTGTTTCTTTGATCCCAAACAAAATTCTCTAATATATCTCCTATGAGCAGATCTTGTTAACTTGTATGTGTCCTTTCTTAATTCTCTGAATTTTTCCCAGTCTGCTTGCTCACCAGTTTTTCTGGCTCTATTATAGGCCCTCTGTTTACATCTTAACATTCTCTTAATTTTGTGATTTATCCATGGTGGTTTGTTTGGTTTTTCAGACATTTTTGATGGTATATGTTTATCCATCACTTCCGTTAATTTTTCTTTAAATTTAGTCCATAATTCATCAACGGTAACAAGGTATGAGTTCATTTCAACGTTTTCATGGTTTGAGTTCTGTTGTACAAAGTCATCACTATACTCTTTTATCTCCTTTTTCAGATCTTCAATATTTGCTTTATGGTACATACAAATTTTATGTGGTTTTTGGGAACAAACTTTTGGTTTCAAATTGACACATATTTCAACAATACCATCGTGGTCGCTACATCCAGGTATAACGATTGAGCTTTCAACAAGGGTGGAGTTATTTGTGAAAAAGAGATCAAGAATTTTGTTTCTACGAGTAGGATGTCTTACTTGTTGTTCCAGGTTAAAATCGGCAGCAATATCCATTAGCTGGTGGCAGATATTTCTGGGATCATTTCCAGGTTTGATTGATTGGGATTCCCATCGCCAAGGTTAAAATCACCTCCAAGCCAAATATTGCCATGGTATGAGTTCTTAATTGTTGAGAGTGATTCTCTTAATTCTTGTAAATAACTGACATTTTTTAGGTCGGGGGGAGGGGGGGGGGGGGGGGGGGGGGGCGGTAAAAGGCACCAACAAGGAGGGACTTAGCCCCAACAATCTGTATTTCTACCTAATGCTGCGATGCTGAATTAACATTTGAACATCAACATTTGATTGATTTAGCCTAGTCTATCCTATCCCTAAGCTGACATCATAAGATTAGCCTCTTTAATAGAAGTGAACTAGTACACAGGACATAGGCTAAGCTTAATTATGATCTAGCTAGGCTAGTACTAGGCGGCGGGCCAGTGCTTAGGGAATTGAGGCTTTTTGCATGTACTACATGCAAGAAAGAAGGTAGGTGAATCTCTATGTAGCCATCAACTTATTTGCCTCCTTGTTTTTTTGCAGCAAACTTTCTACCTGAGAAACTCTGTTGGTAAGAGGCCGAAAACACAGCCCGCATAGCAGTCTTTCCAGTGGAAGCAAATGTAACCTGCTGCACGTGGACCCAAATTATTTCGCAATTAGAATCCATGTCAATTCTAGCTACACTAACAAGATTTGTCTTTAGTGCCAATAAAACACCTCCATGTATGTCATCCCTGTCTTTGAGGATCACCATATATTCCGGAGTGAAATATTCATTGCTACTAATAGCTTGGTTTAGCCATGTTTCCATTCCTATATGATCACGTCAGGATTGTTTATATTCAGACAGATTGCTACTTCAGCAGCTTTGTTTTTGATACTTTGAAAGTTGATAACAAGTACCTTAATTGGGGTATTTTGGTTTGAGTTCTGATGAGTCTTTTTCTTTTTAGATTTACCTTTCTGTTTATTTCCAGTACTAGTTTTATTTTCACAACCAGTGCCCGCTGATGGGGGGTTGTCAACCTTGGGAGAAGATAATTCTCCATAACCATCTGTGGGGGGATTGGTAGCCTTGGGTGAGGACGTGGCTACAGGTGGACTTAAGGGGTTTTCCTCAAAACTGGTGGTACTTAAGGTAGAAAAACTGTTGGTCAACTCCAGAGACCATTGGCTGAATAATGATGTGGAAAAATTTGGCATTCCACAACCACAACAAGGCCAGGAAATATTTGAGTTTCCAAGGATTTCATAATTGAGAGTGTTCATTCCCATACAATTGGCATGAGTCCAACCCTGACACTCATCACACTGAATCGCCCTCCGGGTCCAAGTGCATGGATTCTGGCAATACAGACATGGGAACGCTGAGCAAGGGTCAATTGAGCTCGGACTTTAGTCAGGACCAGGTTTTTTTTGTAGTTACCAGCCTGCATGAGTAATATAAAGGACATGTACATGAAAGCTAACTTGTTCACTTTTTTTGAACAAGTTTTTCTTTCTGATGCTTTTTAACAGTTGAATTGGGAAGTATTTGAAATTGAAACGAGTTAAAACATTTGGTTTCATAGCAGCACTAATCAAGTAATTAAATACAATATTCCACCAATATTCATTCTTTCGGTTTGAGTTCTGATGATTTGAGTTCTGATGGTTTGAGTTCTGAATAGTTCTTCAAGCCTCCTCACCAGAACTGACCACGATATTATTCCGATAGATTATCGCATATATACATTAGTTTTCAGATTTTTTCTGAACATATTTCTAGTGTTGAGGACCTGATCTATCATTTTCATAAAAGCATCAACACAGTCAAGCAAATTGTTTTCCTGGGGACGCTCATGTATTACGTAAAGGCACTATTTTATTTCGTCACTATCCAGGGTTGCACCAAATGCGTAATGATTTAGTGGTGTGTTGCCATAGGAACATGCATAGACCTAATCGGAACATGCTGTAAAGGGCGCACTGCAGTAAATCACTCCACGTTTTGTGTAATGCTTGTAGTCCGCATAAAAACAAATTGATTTTGCGCCTATTTGGTGACATGTACATATTTTGTTCTGCTATTTAGTATCAAGAGAGTAATCAAATAAAAGGTTAAAGCCTCAGCTACACACTGAATGTCAAAACAGTTGAATTTCTAATTTTTACAATAAAGTAGGCCATCGGAGTAGGAAAATGGGGAAAATGTGTATCGAGGCCGGAAATGGGGTTGAAAAGGGGCTCCTAGCCTGAA
Organism: Ophiura sarsii; assembly: GCA_035610835.1. Lineage (NCBI taxonomy): Eukaryota > Metazoa > Echinodermata > Ophiuroidea > Amphilepidida > Ophiuridae > Ophiura > Ophiura sarsii. Next base: position 36,461,150 of record CM069449.1, on the reverse strand, counting down.
CACGAGATGGAAAAAGTACCATACATGAAAACATATGTTAAAGTTTCATCGATTTTTAATAGATTAATATAAAATCAAATTTATCGAGCCGGAACAGATATATATCAAGCTTTGAATCTCTGTACTTTAAAGTGTGTTTCAATGGGAGGACTGTTAAGCGGAGTGCGCCCTTCGAAGGCCCTTTGTCAGAGTCAACTTTCTGAGCAAAAGGTTCCAAATCAGGCTAAAACTTTCAATTTTTTGGAACTTAACAAGCATGTTAAAGATTACTGAATGCGTATACCTTTTTTAACACAAACTATGTTTAAAATTTGGCAAATAGGGGTCCTAGAAAGTGTCCATTTTGGGTGGTATGATGGAAAACGCATGTTTGCTTGAATTGGACGACTAAAAATTGAAGTGTAAACTTCGACATGTGTCCTTTAAAGTCCTTAAAAGTAGTTGTTGGGGGGGGGGGGGGGGCTTTTTAAGCACTAAAATATAAAAAGATAGTGTAAGAAATATTTAAGGTAAAATTGTCCCCATTTTAAGAGATATATAAATTAAATATAATCAAAGAAAAAAGAGACTTTCAAACATGGCAGAAGATGTAACATTCGTGTCAAAACTATAGCGCGCCTAGCATAATAAAACTTCAAACATTTGTTGATTTTCATATGTGACAGATTTTATTGTCATGGGAATTTTGGAGCATTGGAACATCGTAGAGAGTTGAAATTTGAAAATGTCTTCTAGAAACATACTAAATTTGTCAAAAATTAAGACAAAATGAAATTTAAAACTTGTTTGATATGTTCGAAGGGCTCCCTGCAGTAAATCACTCCACGTTTTGTGTAATGGTTGTAGTCCGGCATAAACACAAATTAATTTTGCGCCTATTTGGTGTCGTGTTCAGATTATTAGTTGCTTTCTAGTATCAAGAGAGTAATCAAATAAAAGCTTAAAGCCTCAGGTACAAACTGAATGTCAAAAAAGCTGATGTTTTAATTTTTACAATAAAGTAGGCCGCAGTGTAGGGAAATGGGCAAAATGCGTTACGAGGCCGAAAATCGGGTTCAAACAGGTCAAAAAAATTTTTAGGTGCTCCTAGATCGAAAACGAGGTGGAAGCACCCCCGTACATGAAAACATATGTTAACATTTCATCGATTTTAAATCGATTGGTATATATTTTATCAAATTTACCGCGCCGGAACAGATAAATATCAAGCTTTGAAACTCCGTACTTTAACGTGTGTTTCAATGGGAGGACTATTTAGCGTAGTGCACCGTAAAACAGATTTATGGGAGCACAGTAATGGTGTAGGGGTAGATAGTCCCGGTAAAAAACACAAGCGGATGAGCATGAATTTACTGTGATTAAGCAACTGGTTCCTCATGACGCTGGTATTTTGTGATAAACTTGAAAGAGTTAAAGCTTGGTCATCGCTCAGATCCTCACAAAATATTAAAATTCGAGTTCACTTTTACTGTAGACCCTCAACTTCCGGCGCATGTAGATCTCGGCTAGCAGGCGTGTTTACCTGCCCAGAATTGCAGTGGCGCTGTTCACGTGTACGTAGCGAAAAATCTAAACTGTAATTGTTGTTAATAATGAAGCTTATTAGGAAGTTCAAACCTTTGACATGTTAATAAAATTGTCAAAATATTGTCATTATGGGTAGAAAATATCAAATGTAGAAAAGGTCTTAACCATGTATTTCAATGGAAGGCTGATTTAGTGCCAGTGTACTCCCTTCTAACACCTATAAAATATCATAAATTGTCCTTGTTTAAGTGAAGTTTTAAGTGTGAATGAACTTGACATTTCTTTAACTTGTATATTTTACATTCAGACATCTATTTTGAAACAGATCAGATCAAAAAATGCTATTTTCATACAATAATTACTCTGCCAATCATCAATCAATATCTCTGATAGTTATCACAAATTTAAAAGAAAAGAACTGGCAACTGAAAAGAAAGGCTACTGGATAGCGGGGAAAAGTTTTCATTACCCTTAAAACAACCTTGTAAAATCCATTCATGCTGAAAATTTAATTTCCAACTTCGATATACAGTACATGAGAGCCTCTTCAACAGACCAAACTGTTTCCAGGTTGTGGTACGTGCAATGAATGACGTGATTGTGTTTTACCTCAACTCAGAGAATCAGGAACTAGCACAGGAGTGTATTAAGATCAACCTGCAGCAAGGCTGGCCGATCAACAACGAGTCGCAGTTATAAACGTGGCGTCAAACCAAAATTGTCTTTGCAAATGATATCCTGTGGGAAGCACATTTAGAAAGCTAGATTTGGAAGATACCCAAACTGAATATCTATTTGAAAGGGATTCTGAATGTGAAGTTCCATATGCATCTGGGGAAATGTCAAAAAATATGTGTTTCTTGCAAATAAACAAACGCCATTTCAAAAATTTTAAGGAAGAGAATAGCCACAATTTTAGTTTTAAAGAAGACCTATAAGTTCTAATGGCACCTTTGTTAATGGGCATGAAATAGGTATAAAGGCAAAAAGCGTCCTCTAATGAAAAATGATGAAACTTCACTTGCTATGCCTAAGAACAAAGCGTATATTTTTGTTAATTCCATGAATTCCGACCAAGAAACACTCCCTGCTGGAATGAAGGATAAGTATCTTCTTGTGGACTTGTTAAGTTGGCATAGATTGTCAAAGAAACTTGCCATTAAGTTGCAGTAAAGATAATAGAAACCAAACAATTTTCCATTGAAGGGACAACTCTTAAGGATATGCTCAATGCAGTAATGCAGGAAGTTGATATAATTAAATCTCTCCACCATCCCTGTATATTTAAGGTGGAAGATATCTTTCATACAGATACCAGGCTGTTTATTGTGCTAAAATTAGTGTGGGGGGGGGAGCTATTTGACAAAGTGGTGTCCTGTGGACAATTTTCTGAGAATGTGGCAAAGATGTTGTTCTATCAAATGTATTTTGTTTTCCTTGCCTAAGTAAAAGCTTATTAACGACGTCGTGCTGTGTGGACATTAGAAAAACTGCTGTGTGTTTATAACAGTTTTTACCTAGAAAATTGGTGTGTAATTTGGATACAAACTCTATTGGTTATCCTGCTAACTCCAGTGAAGAACTCTGTGACATTTTTGTTGGAAAACCTGCGTTTTGTGTGCAAAATTAAAATGAGTTTCGTGAACATTTGTATTTTTATATTTCATCATTATGCCTATGGTTGAATGCCATGACTGCAGCCAAAGGTCAGATGAGGTTAAGAGCCGGCCAAGTGATTACATGCTGTGTGATAACTGTGAAAACAAGACACAAGGTCAAAAGAAAAGAGATAGAAGTGATAACACCGGATTGCAAGATAATCTATCGTCTTCAACAAACGTTCAATCATCCGTTCAATCTGGTCTTGCACGGTACGTTGAGTCGTTGACAAAGAAACAAAAGGATGTGACTCCAAGCGATACTCCAATTCCAATGCCTGGGGTGCAACACCTTTCCTCCTTGACTCAGTTAGTGGTTCAACTAAACGTGCCAATCAATCCTGCAAGGAAAGTGACAATTTAGTGACCAGCAAATGTCAATATGCCAACTTGAGTTCCACCTTGTTTTTGTGGGTTTTAAAAAAACGCCCATCTCAAAAAAGTTTGTTGTCTTGCCCCGAATGCAAAGCGGACATGCACTTGGAAATTAAAAATCTGTGCCAGTCCGTTGTTGCTTTACAAAACATAGTGACTGAACTCGGTTTAAAAACAAGAATGCCTAAGTAAAGAAAATGACATTCTTTGGAACACAAGCAATCAGGACAAGAATTACCTGAACAACGCAATGAAATAAATGACACAAAAGCCCAAATTGAGGAACTCAAAGAAGCTATCAACCACTCTCTGAATTTAGACAATCAAAGCGGGAATGCTAATCATGTTGCGGCCCCAAAGAAGACACTCATAATTGGGGACTCTATCCTTAGTAATAGTAATCTGGAAGACTTTCCTGATACTGATTTAAAGCTACTTTTGGGATGTTATATTCTGAAAATGTATGAAGAAGTAAGCAATACAGACTTGTCTTGCTACAAAAACGTGGTTATCCATGGTGGTACTAATAATGTTGCTCGTGGAGATGATACTTCAATTATTACCAACGAAATTGAAAGCTTGGTGACAAATACACAGATTAGTGCCCCAAATTTCGCAATCTTCATCTCAGGCATATGCCCCCAACCTGATCGATATGAAACAAAAGATATTGAAAATCTAACCAACATAAATCAAGCTCCTCTGGACCTGGCGGGAAGCCTAGAATGCAAATGCTTCTTTAAAGAATATGTCCTCTCACTTATCGACTGACATATAATTGCCTAGCTGTTGAGGCTAGGACAAGTCGAGAGGTTTCAAGGTACATGGAAAGGCAAAATGCAAGAGACGAAGGGTCTGATGATGAACTGCAGAAAGAAGACATGCCCCTTCAACTTCGTACAGTGACCACCCCAACATCAATTTATTCATCACCCTTTGACCCCTTAAAGAAATTGGACCAGAGAGATCGTAAACGTCACATAAGCAGCGTCAGCACAGCTCCATCAGTGTGTTCTCAGTCTGTGTCATCGGTCACACCTGGTGCCAAATACAAGAAAGGGGACGTTGTGTGCAATCCAAACGGCGTTCCCAAGAAGTTCAATGGGAAGCAGTGGAGGCGCTTGTGTTCTAAGGAAGGGTGTAATTAAGAATCGCAGCAATGTGGTTATTGCTCACGCCATCTGTTCATGGTTAAGAATATGTCTCAAGGCAGCGACATGGACTGGGACAGCGACTCAAGATGCTCCAGTGTAGCAAGAACAGGTAGGTTTTTATTGTCCATATTGAACTACTTTCCCATGTTTCGCATCATGCACTATTCCAACATTTGGGTTCTTTTATCAGGCTCTGTAATCCGCATCCTCATATGTGTCTGAATATCTACAAGGTAACAAACAGCATTTTCAAACTTGCATGCAAGAATGTGGATCAGGAGTGAAGCACCCCGGAATAGTGCATGGTGATGTTGGGAAAAAGGTCTTTGGAGAATAGGTGTTTCCTGTCTTCTTTTGTTACAAAGATCAAGCTTCAGACCAAGTGTACTTAAAGTTCCAATTGTTCTTCAAGTGTTTGGTTAAACATATAAGTGCTTTATACATATATCAAACACTTGATGAATGAGTGGGACCTAAAGTATACCTCTTCTAGCCTTGGTTCAAGGCTGAATGGCTTGGGATACAAAAATGTAGTAAAATAGTCTTTTACTTCCTCTGCATTTTGTGAGGTTCATACCTATTCCATATTTCTACTTTCTATCCTTTTACCATTTCAAAGTTATAGATTTAACCTAAAGGCGCTACAAAAAGTATCGTCCCCCCAGTGACAACATGCTCTAACTCCAAAGTTATCAATGTTATTGAACTTTCATATTCGTAGGTAGATGCGCTGGAATCTTAGCTTTAATTTGATACCCTATTTGAGGCAAATGAGGTCAAAATGGTAATTTTATGGGCACTTGAATGACCCAAAGTCGATTCGGAAAAGTTGTAATTTTAAAATCACGCCCTGTACAATGTGACACTCATCAGCGTATAGCCATGAACAGTGATAGACCAGTATCTGTGCTTGACCAATGAAGCGCAATTTTTAAAATCATGTGTCAATAATGTAAGCAGTACATGTCAATTGTTATTGATCGTCTTCCTTTTTTCATTTTTAAACTGGGAAAAGGTCAATCAAGGTCAATCAGAGGTCAATCAAAGTTCATGAGGTCAAAGGTCAACGTAAACGTGGAAGAATTCCAACACTACTTTGTACATGCACATTTTTAAAATTACAACTTTTCCAAAGTCACTTTGAGCCATTTAAATGTCAATAACTTGGCCATTTCGGTCTCTAGCGCATCTACCTACGAATATGAAAGTTCATGAACATTGATAACTTTGGAGTTAGAGCATGTTGTCACTGAAGGGACGATACTTTTTGTAGCGCCTTTATTTATCTGTTCACATCAAATCAACAAGATTGTTTCTTCATTTCTTCACACTGAGTGTTTGACCTGAAACAACTTTTTATTATAGCAATTAATTATGTGGTCAGATCAAGTCCAGGTCAGCCATAATACTGATGTCTGCAAATAAACAGTTTCACACATTTTCTTTCCTTCTTCCACTCAGCCTTGGCATTTTCTTAATTAATTACATAATACATGGTAAGGGGCTGGTCTTACTCTAGCCGTAAGTCTAGTATTTCACAAAGTTCACCTGGGCTAGTCCATTTTTAACAGATGCGTAAATAAAGCAAAGAAAATATAGCAAATTAATTTTACCAATAATTGAGATTAAAACAAAGGATTTCCATGATTTGGTGATAATTACTAGCTTACATAAATTGTTATCTCTCAAAGAGAGGCTAAGATCCGGGGGGGGGGGGGGTACTCAATGAAAAAGGTACACGGGGATGTGCCGTTCTAAAGGGTTACTTTTTTGCCGAAAATCCCTAAACATGGGTCCCACTTTCGTCAAAAAAATCCCTAAACATGGGTCTACTTTTTTGGAAAACGGCATCAAAAATGCTTAAACAGCAGAAACAATTCCGAGCTCGCTTGCGAGCCCCGGAAAAATTTGAAAATTAAGTCTATTTTTGAAAAAAAATCCCTAAAAGTGGGTACTGTTTTTGCAAAAATCACCCTTAAAAGTGGGTAGGGGTTTTGAGGCTCCAGCGGCACCCCCCCTGTCCAAACCAAATCCGAGTACCCCCCCTCACCCCCGGGTTAAGATTATTAATCTAATTATGAAAATGCCAAGATGACTGGACAGAGTGTGTAAATCAGGGAGTAAAGGTCATACTTGGATCAAAAAGTAGGGTGTGTGGGTATTAATTTCAACTGATGGTGCCTGGCTAGTGTTTTGTTGGTATGAGCATGAAAGTAATTTCATGGTTTGAGCAAAGTGGTTTTAGATAAATTTCAGCACTGGAAATGTTGGAGAAAAAAAGCCAGAGTCCAGAAGTCTTGAACCAAGACTATACCTCTTCTGAAGCATCAACGGCAATAGAGACACTGAAGCGATTCAAACCCATGTTCGTCTCACATCACCTGCACTATTATTAGCAACTTTGAATAGTGTGAGATCAACATCGACACTTTATACACAATTATAGCTCTATTGCTAATCGATATAGCTATGGAATACATACTAGTCGTTTCCACAGTTATGTATGGTTTGGTTAAAACCAAGACAATTTAATATGCTTGAATTATACTACTCAAAATTCAAATTGCATAGTATGCATTACCCCCTGGGGGGGGGGGGGGTTCTTCAACAATTTTTGGGTAGGAATGTGCCTCCCAGAGTTCAAAAATCGGGGCGACGGAACAGCTTTTAGTGCTAAAAACGGGTCTCCGGAAAGAAAATTTCTGAAAATTACTGCTCCGGGACGGATATTTTTGCTGATTTAGGGCTGTTTTGAGAGAAAATCCTTGAAAAAGTTCGAAATAGAAAGTTGGGTCTCCGGAGCTGAAAAATGGCTTTAAATGGTGGATCTCCGGAGCGGAAAAATGGCCTGAAAAGGTGGCACATCCCCGTACTGCTTTCCAATGTTAGTGCCCCCCCCCCCCCCCGGTGCATTGCATACTACTATTTTTTTGGAAGGGATCTTTTTTTTTCAGAATGCCCTATGTGCTTGGATGCATTAATAAACTGTGTTTAATGATTTTGTTACAACTTTCATATTTAGCTGCAATTTGGAAGAATGGACATGCCTAGAACAAGGTGCAGCACTGATGTATCTTTAATTCTTTATGCTGATGACACAAGTGCTTTTACTTCACATCGAGATATCAAAGCACTTAATAATATTATGAATACTGCTCTTAATAAATTAAATACATGGTTTCAGTCAAATAAACTTTCACTTAATCTTAAGAAAACTAATTACATGCTTTTTGGAACTCGCAATAAAACTAACCAATTTACTGATAATTTTAAACTTTCTCTTGATGACAAAGAAATAGATAAAGTAAATGCATTTAGATTTTTGGGTGTTACTGTTGACCAAAATCTTACCTGGAAGTCGGAAGAGTCATATTGATAAACTTGCAAAAAATGTTCAAGTAGCATTGGGATTATTTATAAGGTCAAACATTTCCTTCCAGAAAGGGCCCTTTTAAGCCTTTACAATACCCTGTTCCTCTTACATATTATGTATGGCATTACTGCTTGGAGCAGTGCATGTATTGTAGATAAAAATAGGCTTCACATTTTACAAAAGCTTGCTTTACGAGCAGTTAGTAATATCGAGTATAGATGTCATTCTAATCCATTGTTCATAAAATATAATCAACTTAAAATTGATGATTTATGTAAATTGAATGTCGGCACATTTATGTATAAATACTTCAATAAGTTACTGCCAATGACTTTTGATAACATGTTTAAAGCTAATGCAGATAATCATAACTATAATACTAGACATGCTTCTGACTTTGAATATCCAAAGAATAAGCTTGAATTTTGTAACAAATCTATATGCTACTAAGGTGTTAAAATCTGGAACGGTATACCAAATTATGTTAAAGATTCTAGAACACTTTATTCTTTTGAAAATAATTGTAAAGATATCTTTATTTCAGATTACAAACTGATTGTTTAATATTGGAGTCTGGGACTCGACAGGCCTACGGCTTATTTTCCAGTTCTCCTCCACATTGTATTTTATAGTAATTTGTACATTCTATTTGTATGTATTATACTGTACTTTGCATATGTGGAAAAAATAAATTGTTATGTTATGTTATGTTATGTTATGTTATGTAGAAAGAAGAGGAAGAGTTGTGTCCTAGAAAGTGGGAAATCGAGTGGTTTTAGAGTTGGAAATGCAGGCTACAAAGGTAATTATTTGCTCCTTCATAATATTGGATTCAACTATTTCTGTTCAAAAATCATCTCTGTTGTTCTCGTCTGCATATTTTTTCAAAGTCTGCAATCAGTGTTTATGTTTCTGTTCTGGCTTGTACAATTAAAGATAAGACTGGTGCCACAGCCCCCCGGATGTGGTGGATAATTTGGAAAATTTTATATATATTAAGATGCTGAAGTTGTTTCTAATATTTGAAAATATGTTAGTGAAGATGATTGCAGAACCTAAAGAAGTAAATTTGTACGTAAAAGTAAGAAAATTCAAGGCAAATAATAAAATAATGTTGTGTCCTCAGATGCATTACAATAAAATGTCAAGCAATAGAAAAAAAGTTGGATGAACAAATCCATTGCATAATTTGTGTGCATAGAAATCATGGAAAAACCAAATGTTGGTATCTACCTACATTATCCCCTCCCCCCTTTGGGCACTGAGGTGATAAGATTCGGGCATTATAGCATGTGGGCCATACATTTAAGGAGCCCATATATTGCCTGAGTAAAGAAATTAGATTTCTGTGAAAATCAGATACATGTAAAAGCCCTTAATGTGCAGATTCTGGAAAAGAAAAAAGTATGGTATTTGAATCAGACATTCAGTTGTCGAGATATTCATTGTCAACTTTCAGGAAATCAACAACTCTGGCAAGAACTTTCTGCTAAATAATTATGCAAATGGAAATTAACTAAAAGCTAATGCATATTTGAAGGTCGATCTTTAAGTCTACTACCAGACCAGTGTACAGGCTCATCATAATAGCTCATTTACCTTTATTGCAAAATATACTTTTCTATTTCATGCATATCGTCGGGTGTATTACATAGTGACGTATCGTAAGAAATTGAAAAAAGCGAACTTCCGAGAAAAACGGGTTTGAATGGTACGCCGATTTGTAATGTTGCATGGTCATCTAAGCAATGACTGATTCTATGTAATTTAATAAATAATTAATGTTAAGGGTTTAAATTATCTTTTAGTATACTTTTCTTAAGTAATATATCAATAAAATTGGAGAAAACAAAGTACAAATTAAGCCGTCAGTATGTAAAAACGATAAAACGTAGTTTCCTATGCAGTTTTACGATACGTCACTTATCCGTCAGTATGTAAAAACGATAAAACGTAGTTTCCTATGCCGTTTTACGATACGTCAAAAGGGTTTAAAATACTCTTTTCACGGCATAATGTTGTAGAATTTGTTTGAAAATAAGAGTAGCAAGTCTAAGCTACTGAATAACACATTTGTTTTGCTCTAATATCAAGCCACAATGTAGAAAAACGACTGCAAAGTTATCCGTCACTATGTAAAAACGTCAAAAAGCACTTCCGCCCATTTTTTAACGATACGTCAAAGTAAGCCGTCAGTATGTAAAAACGATAAAACGTAGTTTCCTATGCCGTTTTACGAAACGTCACTTATCCGTCAGTATGTAAAAACGATAAAATGTAGTTTCCTATGCCGTTTTTTACGATACGTCAAAATGGTTTAAAATACTCTTTTCGTGGCATAATGTTGTAGAATTTGTTTGAAAATAAGAGTAGCAAGTCTAAGCTACTGAATAACACATTTGTTTTGCTCTAATATCCAGCCACAATGTAGAAAAACGACTGCAAAGTTATCCGTCACTATGTAAAAACGCCAAAAAGCACTTCCGCCCATTTTTTAACGATACGTCAAATGCGTGTAAAATACGATACGTCACTATGTAAAAACGATAGAATGGACTTCTCCTATGTTTGCCTACGATACGTCAAATTAATTAATTAATAACTTATTAGTTAGGTAATTTGGTAATTTCAGACTTAGTCAAAATGAAGAGCTCGATATTTAAAACATATTGGCCAAATTTCGTAAAAACGACAAAAATCACGATACGTCACTATGTAATACACCCGACGATATAATTAGCCCCTTTCGGCAACTGGATGTAGACAAAAATAAAGGGAATGAAAAGAAAATGTTGCTACAATTGTTGATTTCCTGGACTATATCTCGGCAACTAAATGTCTGATCATTCAAATACTTTTTTCAGTTCCGGAAGCTGCAGTGTTACCAGGGGCGTAACCAGAGGGGGGGGGGGGGGGGGGGGGGGGGGGGGGGGGGGGCTTGAGCCCCCCAGCCAGAATCTCAGCCCCCACCCCTTGAGCCCCCCCCCCCAAATGAGATGATATTTTGTACAGTGTTTATGGAGAGATGCCAAATTGAGCCCCCTCTGAACATTTTGAGCCCCCCCCCCCCTGTCGCCCCTCATTTTGGAAGGTCTGGTTATGCTCCTGAGTGTTACATTAAGGGCTGGGATATAACTATCTGATTTTTTGAAAGATATCTAAATTTTTCACTAAGGCAATTGGACCACCTGAAGAATTACCCTATTTTTAGAGTTTGGTATTAAACACAAATCGTTTAAAAAATCAGGATAACCCTGGATTGCAAATTTGTCATGCTAAAAGTAACATGAAAAGTGCTAGCTAGATCAGTATCTAGATGTTATACTGCATAGACATTTAGATTCTCATGGCCAGCGATTTGAGCCAAATTGCACTGCTGAAGTGCTATACACACACAGTACAGGTTCCGTGCCATTGTGGATCATGCTGTTTCTCTGTTTTGTTGTAACTGCACAGTTATTCCAGTTGAGTAGTTACGCAGTAGGTGCACGGCCAGTGCCGGCCAAAAGAGAGACACTTGGCACTGCAACCGGGCACTGCAATGTATTACACAATACCTGTATGTTAACATTGTATTTATAATAGTGGCCAACACCACTGACCCTTAGAATCTGGATGTGAAATTTGATTTATATTTTATATTTTATAAATATAAAATATCTATATAATAAATTCAGGGGTGTCTATTCTTCAAGAAAATCTAAATTATTCTCCAGCGCTATGCGTCGTCTGACAAATTCGTCACCAACTTGAAAGTACCAGGTGCCTCCTATAACTGACCAATAAATCATCAATTAAAGCTATCCTTCCCCACAAGGGGAAAGAAAGCCTCAGTAATCAATATATCGATCGATCTGCAAAGTTCTCCTTACTGCTGCATTGACTTTTAATTTGCATCAGTCTTTCCTTTGCTGTTACGTTTACTATCAGTGTCAGCTGCTGATTTGATATTTGCGCCAACAAATCTAGTTTTCACTGCTCACAAAATCCTGGTCGCAAAATACAATTGTACGTCCTCAAGAGCAAATACTGACTTCATGATTCATATTATATACTGATGTACATAAGCTTCACTCAAACTAATTTATTATCAATCACATGGCATGTGGATGTGTTACAAAATGGGTCACCAAATTGTGAAATTGTAAAAGTTATAAATTAGAATGTACAATTAATACAGCTTAGGTTCAATATTTTGAAGGATTACCATACTGACGCGGGTAATGTCCCACCTTTGGGTAAAGTCCCACCCCCTAATTTGAAAAAAAAAAAAAAAAAAATTTTGTAGTATACAAGTGTTTGATTGTCGGCGTCCTAAGATTGCTTTTTTTTTTAGATTCGGGTAAAGTCCCACCCCTAAACTTTGACAAAATTTAGGTCAAAAAGGGGTTGGACTTTGCCCGCGTGGACATGAAATTCACACTTTACTAAAACAGAGACATAGAAAAATAAACACACAAATTTCCTTCCACCATGGTCGAAGTTTCCAAAAAGTTTTTCTTAAAAAAACTATAAAAATATTTTTAGAAATTGTCATGTATACAGCGCGTACTCTACAACCCTTGGCAATATACATGACCAATCACAGCAAAGCATGCATCCATTATAGTCAAGGCATGACTTCATACGCAACTTGCTCAATTCACAGCACAACGCAACTTAATACTGAATGTCGTTGCAAACGTGTTCACAAATTTTAATAAGCAATAATAAGTGTTAGTTTGTATGAAAATGAATTCGGTTTCAATTTTGAGCTCAAATTCTGTAATAAAAATTTTAGATTTTGGTTTCAAATTTTAAGGGAAAACTCCCAATTAGGGTGGGCGCACTGGGCGGGGTTGGGTAGGATTGTCTAGATTTATTCATTTTCATTTTATTCAAGCATATTTGATAAATTTCCCCTTGCTCAGTAGCTATGGACAGAATGAGTAAAGTTGAATTGGGAACTAAGTTAATCTGGTGCTTTCCCAGTAAGACATTTAAACAACATGATTATTCCATTGTTGATCTAATTTAAGCCATTTTAAATTACTCATCATTGAGTCAATTGAAGTTCTAATGTCAGCTGAAAGGATGATTCTTGAATTGCAAGATTGTTCATAAGAACTTGTAACCTGCTGGAAAGAGTGACAGAACAATTTGACCAAACCTGACTGCAATAAAGTGCAGCATGACTAAAGAATCGGCAAGTTTTTTCAGAATATAATTTGTCGGCGCCCTAAGAGACAGTTAAAGGGCAGCGCCAGTAGACTGTTTATAATTTTTTTTTTTTTGATTTGGGTAAAGTCCAACCCCTTAACTTTAAAAAAAAATTCCAGGGCAAAAAGGGATGGAACTTTACCCGCGTCAGTACTGTAATAATTGGAGCCATTTGTTTGCCCCAAAACAATTTTAGAGAAAATTGCACTTTGCTTTTCCACCTTTATCGTTGCAAGAATGTAAACTTCTATCCCTGAATGATATTTTTGACCAAGATTGGTTGAAATTACACATTAATCTTGTATGTGAAAAGCTCTGTCTCTGACAATATTTTCCTTTTTTTTCTGTACAGTCTAAACGGTCTTATAATGGGTTCATCAAGCTCTTTGGTCCAACCCAAGAATTGGTGTGCCAACATGATGAAGGAAGTATTTCAAAGCTAGAATTTGACAGGGATCTCAGGGAAAGAGGAAGCGTTATTACACAGGTAGGAAGAAAAAGAGAAAGAAAGAAATAAAACTTACAGAACGTGATGTTGTACTCTACCAATGTGCTGGCAAAGTATTCAGAGGTGTAGTCCATGGCAAGAGTGTTGATCATCGGGATTCTTACATCGTTTATCCAAATGGACATGGAGGAGATGATCTCCTGGCAGTCAAGTCTGACAGTGATCAATGACTTGACAATTGACTTCAGTGACTTGACTGATAGTAACTGGAAGTACTATTTTAATTTCATGGCAACAACATGAAACTGGCTTTGTTGAGCTCATTCCAGCACAGGTGGTAGACATTAAAGAAGAAGGCAAGGTGTGCTGGGTGAAACCCCATGACAGTCAGAGTAAGGGGTGTGTGCGTGTCAATGCTGATGAAATGTGCAAGATATTCAAAGCCTCGCAAACTCTACATCAAAATGTTCCACGTGTATATGTAGAGGACAATAGACTGTGCACCACAATTGATCTTGGACATAACTCAGCAGCAATTGAGGCAGCTAGTAAACATGAACCAGAAAACTTTGACTTTGATTTGACTTTGATTGAAATACTCCACAACTTCTCGACTGAGATAATACGCAGAGTTGTATTGAGTACGCACTATATGCTTTTTATTCTTGAGTTTGTTGGCTTCATAGGTGCTTGATGACTTGTTCTTTGAAGAGTTCTGTAGATGGTGAATTTATTATTGTTTCTGGTAAAGAATTCCACTCAGGAATACTGCTGGGGAAATATGAGTTTTTAAAACAGTCTTTCTTGCTTTGTGGCCTTATAAATGACTGGCTGTTGTGGTACCTAGTGGGGCGTAAAACTGGTTGCAGTAACTCAGACGCTGGTATGGCAACCTGATCATCCTGTCCCATTCCAGTTTCTGGAGCATCTTCGTGACACTGCTTGTATAGCTGTAGTCACGACAGACAAATCTTGCAGCACGACGTTGAACATCCTCTAGCTTATTAATGAGGACCAATTTATACGGGTCCTGGCAATTCTCGTATACTCAAGATGAGGCCTTTCCGGTGATATATAAGCTGTGCATTTCAAATAAGTGGGGCAAGAATGGAGAATATTCCTGCGGATAACACCCAATACTCTATTTGCCTTGGAAATGGATGAGTTGACATGATCATGTGATATGTTAAAAGTTAACACCAAGATATGAATTGGATCGAGCCTTTTGAAGGACTGATTGGCCAAGTTTGTACTGATGGGGAGATTGTTGTTTTGAGTGCGTTAATTTGAGTGTGAAGCATTTGTTGGCGTTGAAGTGCATTTGCCATTTGTTTTGCCATGTTAGTAAGTCTAGGTCAGATTGTAGTTTGTCAATGTCACTGTTCGTCTTAATTGGGCGATACAAAACACAATCATCGGCAAATCCGAACCTCAGATAAGATGTTGTCATGGAGATCATTCAGATAGATCAAGAACAAAAGTGGGCCAAGAACAGTACCTTGTGGGACGATTGAAGGCTCTTTGTTTCCTTCTTAGGTGACGCTTAAATTATACCAGGAGTAATCCAGGGGGTCATAGAGCGTTTGGGTGAGAGTTCGGAAGAGATGTTCCTATCCATGCATTCAAAATTACCATCGTGTAGGTCACACCAATCTTGTTTCTCTGGTGGAGATGTTCTGGCTCATTTTAAACATGTCAGCCGTAAGGTCAGCGACGTTAGCTTTGTGGAACTGATACAGCTTCCTTGGTTTAGGTTTATTTATCTTTGGTTTGGTTAATAATGTCAATCATTGGAATAACGTCATGATCTGATATTCCTGGAATAACTTTTACATCACTTACAAGGGTGGAGTTTGATCTGAAGAAAAGATCCAGTGTTCTATCTCACCATAGGCTCCATTACCATCTGCTCAAGATTATGCTTTCTGGTTATTTCGGTAAGTAACTCAGAAATGGCAATATCTCTGGATCCAGGTGGTAATGGGCAACTGTCCCAGTTGATATCCCCTATAAGTTATAAGTCACCACCGAGGCAGATAATTGTACCCTGCTGGATGTTGATGCGGTATAAGGATGTTCTTAATTGTAGAAAAGCTACAGAAATCCAAACTTAATGAGCAGGAACTTATGAATAGGAACCTGGAATTGGATAGACTTCTTGTTGATGCTCTGGGGACTGTAGCCACACTGGAGAAGGAATTGAACAAAGGAACTACCACAGATCAGGTTGATAATACCTTGTACAACTTAATTTCCACTCTGAAAGACGAATTAGACTTTCAAGCTCAACAACTTCAAATGCAAAATTGGATGCTTTGAGAAAACAGTAAAGAAGTTGTATGGAAAATATAGACAAGATGAAAGTAGAGGCTGAACAAAGAATTACTCAACTGGTAAACACCAATAAAAACCTCACTAAATCTAATGAAAGACTGGCAACCGAAGCCATCAACTTAAAGGAAAAAGTCGCCATAATTGCTAGCCATCGTGAAATGTTACTCAAAAATCGGCCAAGTCTGGTCACTGGAGCTGACCTCTCTGTCAGAATGCATGGGCAGAAAACGCAAAATTTCCTAAAATTGACGCAAGTGAAGGTGCCAAGCAGTCATACAGATGAAATAATAGTACTAGTAGTAGGCCCGCTTCAAAGCTTTTAAACTTAAAATCTGAACCAAACCCATCGAATCATCGATGCTCTCGTTCAATTTCATATCATATATATTTTGTTTCAAAAACAGCTGTTTCTCAGTTCAAAAGTTAATTTAAACTGTATGTTTGCTAATTATTTTAAAATAACTTGCTGCTTTCAATTCTATGCCACTGTTGAAATGCCTGTTTGGTCGAGTGAAAATGAAAACATGTTTACTAGCGTCCCGCCCTCTCCTTTTTTTAAATTTTCTTTGATATGCCAAATCAAATCACTTACTATGGGAATTAAGAGCTGGTTTCCAATTTAATAAATTGCAAAAAGCCCCGCCTCCTATTTAGGAAAAAACAGGAACATGTTTTATTTTCTATTTGGCCTTTAATACCAAGTTTCTTGATCCACTGTGTAGCAATTTTGCTACAGATTGCTCATTTTGTGCAGCATCTACTGAATTTTGCATAGCAGTTTTTTTTTTTTTAAAACACCCAAGGGGGCCAGTAATCATTTACTAGGAGGTATCATGAGCAACATAGATTTCACATTAAAAGGGTCATTTTTCATGACTAGGCACATTACGTGAAAAGGGTCTAAAATTGCACAAAAACATAGAAATAGGGTGCATTTATAAGGGAGTTACGTATAGAGGCTATTTTCAACATCTCCACAAAATCTGGGGCGCGTATATAGTTTGCCTTGAAATCCATGTCTTGTTATTAGTATTACTTACTAGGGTGTAAACAATTCTGGGTCATTCCAGCCTAATTCACCTGAAGATGTGGTCATGATCGATCACTCAGATGTTGCTCGTATTGAATTCAGTGATTCATTTTGGGGTAAAATGGATATATTCCAAAGGAAAAATTCTGATTCCTTTTCGTTACCATTTTACGACCATTTGAAATTTGAGCTCTTTGCCCAATATTTGCCAGTAATGTTGCGCAACACGAAGTTAGTACTTTGAAGGGCAATTTATCAGCAACTATATATGGATTTGGACCCTGTTGTTGCTAATGTATGAAACTTGGTTAAGTCTGGTTTTGGCTTATGTTTCATTCACTTTCTTGATTTACCGTCTACAGTTTAAAAAAAATAAAAATAAGAATTTAAAAATTCTCAGTAAACTAAACAATTGCGCTTGTCTTTACATTGTACGTGATAACCATTTTTTCATATCCCAGATCGAGCCCAGGTTGTGAACATGCCTAAAGTTATTTAAATTCTCAGTGAACTAAACAATTGCGCTCGTCTTTACATTGTACATGTACGTGATAACCATTTTTTCATATCCCAGATCAAGCCCTTGTGAACTTGCCGAATGTTATTTAAATTCTATTTGGTTTTACAGGAGACCAGAATTTATCGCCAGATATTGGGGGCTACAATGAGTTTGCCTAAAGTGGTCAATGGAAAGGATTGTGATGTTGCATACACTTGTGTTAAAGATATGGAGACTTTTGTTGAACAGCACATTCTGCATCAGTTCGAGCAGGGGAATATGGATTAAAATTGGGGTAAGTACATTATTTTGTGTATTCCTTTTTCACTGTCATGTGTCAATATACTGGGTACGTATACCCGAAAGGCTGGTGCTGTGACATTTTCCCTTACAAAATGAACTGATAATGATGTTTTTAAACTCAAGATGAATACCTACACGATTCATTGTGGTCTTATTTTAAAGCCTGGTTCTTCCTCTTGTGTTTGACTTCCTCAGCAATATTTTCCATTGATGTTAATTAACTGATGATCAATTAAGCTAACAAACTTGCAGGCTGTTGGATGTGCATGGTACGATAGAATTTCTATGGAAAACACTGAAATAGTACATACCAACTTTTCATTTTAGTGCTAGTCCAGTCATTTTCATGTTACAACATTCTTTCGGTGTGGCTTTAAAAATGGTACTACAAAAAGTTTTTGGCTTGAAGAATCACATTTTTCTGACTTTCAATTCCATGTGGGATATAGTACGGTATATTGAAAATCTGACATGACAGATGTGATCCCCTTTTTTGACAAAATTTCTCTAACTTTGCTCAGCCATTTAAATAATCACTTTAACCCTTACCACAAAAATAATGCTATTTTTGGATTTGTTCAATAACAGCGTTTTACAAATGTAAGCTGTACTAGGGTTAAGTTTATTCAAAGAATAGAAGAACAGTTTTCGACTGAATAGTAAGAATAGGCTTTGACAAACATTTTGCACACCAAGTATATTGTTGAAATTTGAAACATCAATCACAAAGGAAATGTAGTTTTCTCCCCCTTCGCTATACTCAAAGGGACTGCCCATGATTTCTGCTGTCAAAAAACTTCACTTAACATTGCAAGAAGCAAGTTCAGAGATATACGAATCAAATCAAACAAAAAAGTCCCCATACAGTTGCTGAAATTGTAAAGAAAAGGTTATTTTTAGCAAGTTTGATTCTTGGGGGTGCTATAAACAGTGTTTTTAATTTCCTAAATCGTTTGTTTCCTTAAGTGAACATTGTTATCTTATTAGAAAAGAAACTTAATTTCTTAAACAAGAAAAGTTTTAAAAACATAACATATATTTTCACAAATTGTCAAATACGAAACTGATGTTTAAAAATCAAGATTTCAATTGTTTGTTAATAGAAACACTCTTCTGAGTAAATTTCTCTCCGGAGAGAAATTCATTGAAATTACAATTGATTGGCTCTCTGGCACTAACTATGCCATTTTTGCATGATATGTTTTGTACATATTGTTAGTATATGTAAGGGTTTTCCACAAATACAAACAATATTTAAAAGTGTGGACAAAAGTGAAATCTGAAATTCAAGATCAAGGGCAGGGCTTGAAAAAATGTTTTTTTCCCGGCAATGAAGGGCACCGAAGGTGCCGTTTCCCGCAAAAACATATGGCTGCTTTAGCGGCGCAGGGGGGGAGTATATAATTTCTCGCGAGTGAGCAAATTTTCCGGCATGAAGCATCCCGTTTTGCCCACTTTTTCCCGGCCTGATCATGGGTAGTTAGTCCCTTTGAAATAGAAAAATATACAATTTATTTAGATTACATCATTTCACTTTCATTTTCAATCAAGAAGATAGGCTCATCATGTTTTTTCTTGACAGTTACTTTGTCATTTGCCACAAGTGATGGGACATTGTTGTAAAGTAAATTTATAATTGAGATTAAATCCAAGCATTCAGCAGTTTCACCTTTTTTTTTCTGAGAACGTGTAACATTATTTCTTAACTTCTAAAAGGAAAGTTAACAATATGAAAAGACTGGGGGAATAAAGAAAAGCAGTATCTTTGGTACATGATGAACAGTTAAGGGAGGTGGTACCATCGCAAATAGACAATCTTAATTATACCAATAACTTAAAAACTATCTTAGAACAACGTAAACAAGTATACACTTTTAGAAAGGAAATTTGTCAAGCAATCCAAATATGTTATCGAAATTTTACCTTATGAGGTCATTTTTAAGAAAATCACCAAAAACGTGTGTTTTTGCCTAATTTATTTAAACAAGTGAAAAAATGTTTGTGTTCAATCAATTATTTTAGTATTGTCATCATTGTAATGACAAGGCTTTAAACCAGGGACAGGTTTTTTATTTTTCAATTTTATGTATTATTTTTCGAAACATTACCATATATGGTCATAATCGAAATTAACCACTAGCTGGTTGCCATATAATCAGTTATAAAATGAGTTATAGACCCTAAAATGTAAAAATGAGAAACCCGTCCCTAGATCCTGACGTGTTTATTATGCTCATGCTTATATTTTGCTGAGAACTTGTATACTTTGGATGCACAGGTTGTTCAAAAATGGGTAATTTCATGAAAATATGGAATGGTCAAAAACCGCAAAAGCAGCTGAAAAGTTACAATTTCGAGTCTCTTATTCAAGCTAACACAATGTTGAGATAATTTGAGACTCTCTTTTTGGAACTGTTAGTGGATGGTAATCTTTTTGACCTATTCTGTAACTTTTGATCAAAACTCTTTCGTTTTACTGCAAAAATTTAGCCAAAATTCAAGTTTTCTTGTCACAAAAAATACAAAATTTTGTCACATGTTTGGCGTTTTTACGCTTGTGTACCGTTGCCACGGAGCTAAAGAAGTACACAAGCGCGTAACTTGTAGTGCGAGACGCGATTGCGCGAAGTTTTCACAACGCACAACAACAATCCCGACGCGCACAATTCCGCCAGATAGCCCATGTGGCCTTTTTATGCTAAACAATAGCAAAATGTCTTTTTTATATTGCCAAAAAATATAGGAAAAAATTCTTTAATGTAAATATTTATAATTGGAAATGAAGAAGACATTGGAGCATTGTATATTTTAAGGAAAATTACATTTTGTATTTCATCAAGAAATGCGATAGTACCACCTCCCTTAACAAGAATATGTTAATCAAAATTTAAAATAAAACTAGAGCGGTTCTCGGGTTTCGCGGTTTGTATCTGGAGCGGTTAGAATATTGTTTGTATTTTATGTGAGGTGCAATCCTGTTAAGTGGAAGTTGTTTGTGGTGGTTTCTTGGTTGTGAGGGAACCTTGATGAGCGTTTGGTTGTTGAGTTTGTTTAGTTGGTAGAGTTGTGGTTTGCTTAATATTGTGGGTCCTTTTGGAACCTTGATGAGCGCATTTAAATATGTAACATATGTTGGGTAGGGGATGATGTGTTGAAAGAAGAATTTGAATGTGGACTATTTTTATTCTTTGTTTCTTATTGTTAAGGATTGGTTGTTGTGTTCAGAAGCAATTAGTTGATTTTTCATTTTTCTCAGTATGCCGTTTGTAAAGTAGTCATTGGCCTTATAGGGACAGGATAGTGATCATTCGTGAACTTATCTGGATACTGGATAGTATATAGTAAGTTGATGTGTTGGAATCGATAAGTAATTTAAAACATTCTATGTAATATATAGGGATGTTGGTATTGTATAATGACTTTGGGGGGATAATGAAGACAGTACACCTGTAATATTGTGTGATATACTGATACCGTTTATTTTTTCAATTGTTCTATTAAACAAGTTGACAAATCAACTTGACATAGATTAGTTTACTATTTGTTTACTTTACTAGTAGTTAACATTTACTGCAACGTTTAATCTGGTTACCATGATAACATGTCGCCGGGTTAGTGCAATATAGTTGTATGTGCCATTTTTGGCAGAATTGACTCTTTGGCACTATTCTAAAAGACTGGCAGACTTTTTTGTTCATCCTGATATTAGTATCAGTTTAATACTCACGAAGTTAATATAGCTGCAATAAAGTTGTAGGTACCACATACATCTTTTTTGATATTTATAATTTGTTAGAAAATAAAAAATGTCGGCCTTTAATATTTTGTTTTGATATATACGTTTTATGATTTTACCAAAATTATATTTCATTTGTCTCAGACTTACAATAGGTGATAGCTTAATATGGTATGGAGAACATGTACAACCAGGAATCTCATTGTACCTATAAAATAATTGCAATGGTACTATAGAAATACAGTTCACCGTTATTTGATATATACGTTTTATGATTTTATCAAAAATGCTCTTTCATTTGTCTCAGACTTACAATAGGTGATAGATAGCTTAATATGGTATGGAGAACATGTAAAACCAAGAATCGCATTGTAACTACAAACTAATTGCAATGGTACTATAGTGGTAAAGTTCACCGTGTGAAGCAGGACGTTCAACCTGTGTACCGCATGCAGCCGTCGAGGCTATTTTTTTGCGGGCCGCGAGACAATTATGACCAAAATAGTTGTAATGCTAATAATCATTAATTTTGCAACATTCATGGTAATTTGATCGGAAACATCGGACATCCATGTATTTTTTTCCGGTATATCCACACCCCTTTTTATGACAGAAAGTGGTTAAATATCGGTTTCCTTTACAAAACAGAAAGAAATTGTGCGGCCGCACAGGACATGATTTACAAGCATTTACACGGTTGCGGCCCGTGGCTGCTTGAAGTTGACAAGACCTCTTGAAAGGGACACCAAAAATGTGGTGTCCCATTAACACAGGGAACCAAATTAATACGGGAGAGTTTGAATAGGGTGTTATTTTTTGTAAGGCAAAGGCAGCTTAAAATCATTACCAAAACTGTTTGTTACACAAATATCAATGTTGATCCTATTTTCAGATTGTCACAGTGTCTTCTCCACTGTAATTTGAAGGATGGCTGTCGGAAAGTTGATTTCGTCTGCATTTCCACAACTTACAACAACTAACCAGATTAATGTGCTAAATGTTATTTTTTTCTTTTACTAAGCAGAAAGTAACTGCCAAAGGGTCTTTCCAAAAATCAAGAGTTTAATATGTGCATAATTTTCAACCTTTTGATATTATACTAGTTCCCTGCTTTTTTTACTTCATTTTTGTTTTGCACTAATACACTACTTATTCTTCTAACACGATTTTTGGAAAATTGATGATACATGTTCAGTTTTACTTTTTTTTGTTCTTATTTTTCCTTGAAAGATTAAAATGTTCACATTTTTGATTGTTTTATTTCATTATCTGAAAGTGAAAGCTATCACCTCATAATCCATAAATTGTAAATTAGACTCACTGCTGAAATAAAATGCTACATTGTATACTTGTGTCTAATCCTTGTCCCTCATGCAAGTTATCTTACTTGCCATTATTGTTATCCATAAGGTTAATAATCATTGACATGAAAATCAAATAAATTTCCATTCGTGCTAGTGTTCTTGACAAAGAGCTTTTACAATGCCATTGTTGATATATTTAAAGCAACATGTTCTCCTACAGTGTCTCTGTAGTAATTAACACATTGTTTCTTCATTTGCCATCTGTTGTTAAGACCTACAGTTTGTGTCTCCCAGCTGATGAAAGCAGTTGCTTTTCTGTGAAATGGAACTTGGTTTCAATTCACAGAAGGTCCCGGGCACAAATGGTCTAATAACATGTAATAGGGATCGAAACCAGCAAAGTGAAATAAGTTCCTCACAAGTGCAATTTAAAATAATGACCAAACAGTAATGTGAAGTATTTAAAAAGTTGCCTATACAAATTCTACTTTGCTGGTTCTGGGGACACTGTTCCTAGTTTATTTTAAAACAAAGTTTGACAAATTATCCACATCTTGGGTCACAATCAGTACAAGAAAGCTCTGCCAATTGGTCATTTATTGGGTCAGCCACTTTCTGTACTATATCTTTGATAGGTTGGATGGACTCTGGCTCAGCAATGAAATTGTAGAAATCTGCTTTGTTTCGGCGCATTAACTTTACTTGTAGCATATCACCTTCATGAACTTTTGTCACCTGTGGAAATATTGACACAGAAATTGAAGAAAAAAAATTAATCATAATTTGTGTACATATCTGTTACAAATAATCTGGATATGGTTTGTCTTCCAAAAGTTTTGATTGTTTGGTGGATGGCAATGAAATTGATTTCAATTGTACCTAAACGTTGTCATTGTTCAGCTTGGAAGTGAAATGCTGCCATATTTAAAATGATACAATTGTTATTGTAATAAATGACTTACCATTGTCATGCTTTGTAGTTTCTATTTTGGTAAAGTTGGATTTCACTGCAACATTTGTCATTGGTTGTAATCCTGCTTAAAGAGGAAGTAAACCTGGTGTTTAGTTATAAGTATAGAAATCATAATCTGATAAAACATTTGTGGCAACCACACAGTTTTGTATCACTTCCATACGCGCCACGCGGCATTAAAAAGTTTCTTTGACTGTCTTTACGTGGTTTGATCTCAACTCAATGCTTTCCAAATTTCGATTGATTTGATAAACATAACTTTTTAATTTTGCGTATACGAAATATGAACGCGCCACGCGTCATTAAAAAGTTTATTTGATTGTCTTTACATGGTTTGATCTCAACTCAAAGCTTTCCAAATTTCAATTGATTCATAAACATCACCTTTTATTTTTATTTTGAGTATACGAAATATGAACGCGCCACGCGGCATTAAAAAGTTTCTCTAACTTTCTTTCTTTACGTCGGATGCTTTTAATTTGGAGTAGAATAGATGATGCGTCATTACACTAATGTATGCATTTATTCGTTCATTTAATTTAATTTAATTTAGTTTAATTATTTATTGCTTTGATCATGTTGTAATATTTTGATTTAACTTTTAACGAACATATCGAGTTTATAATTGTTGTATTATTTTGATTTTAAATTTTAACAAACATATCGAGCTCATATTTGTTGTTGTATGTACATGGAGTTTATAATATTTTTTGTTGTAATATTTTGATTTTAACTTTTAAATAACGTACATATCGAGTTTATATTTGTTGTAATATTTTTGATTTTAACATTTAACGAACATATCGAGTGTATTGTAATACTTTGATTTTAACTTTACGTTCATCGAGTTTATCTGATCTACCTTTATGGATGCGCGAAACAAGGACAGTGGCTACAATGGGACTCTGCCATGCAAGTGGACACATCATGGAAGAAACTCTTGTATGTTTGGACACCAGAACTCCTGTCGTTCCAGATAAATGCCATCCATGACCAACTCCCGACACCAACTAACCCGAGACTCTGGGGCAAGACAAATATGGGATTGTGCCAGTTATGTCACCACCGAAATTGTACCCTGCTCCACATCCTGAACTGTTGCAGCTTTTCCTTAGAAAATGGAAGGTACAATTGGCGCCATGACCAAACATTGAGAGCAATATTGTATCAGGACTGATACCATATGTTGATGAAGCAAACAACAACAGACCATCAACATTCCAGTCTCAAAGTTTCAGTCCTACCGTAGCATTCCAAAAAGCAGATGGCACAAAATACCGTAATCCAGTCTTGCCGTACAGAAAACCAAAAGAGACAGACATCCTGAAAAATGCCAGTGACTGGAAACTCCTGGTGGATGAAGAGCACTCGCAGATAGTATTTCCTCCAGAAATTGTTGAGACGGCCAGACGACCTGACATTACTATTTTCTCAACTCAGACTAAAAATGTCATCATCATTGAATTGACAGTCCCAGCAGAGGAAAACCTTGCAAATGCCTTCGCCAGGAAGAAATGTAAATACCAAGACCTTGTAGCAGAATGTGAAAATAATGGATGGTCTGTAAACTACTTTCCCTTTGAAGTCGGAAGCAGGGGGATTTATAGTACCACGATCAGCAAATGTCTGGCCTCGCTAGGAATCCCCTGCGGGAAAAGAAAATCAATCTTAGACACAGCAGCCAAAACAGCCTTGCGAGCAAGCTACACTATCTGGCTTTGCAGAAGCACCAAGGCGTTCAGACAAGCGGAGTTGATTCCACCTCCAACCATATGCCATGAGGGAAGGGTGACGGTTGAGCGCGTGAGCAGTCCTACGTGCTGTGAATGACTTCATACTCCGTCAAGGGAGCACTGCACCAAATAAATGCACAATTCGTGTAATCCTGTAGTAGTTACGGAAAATCACGAAGACTAGGCTTGTAATTGTGAGGTTTCCGGGCAATTTGTTTCTCCGGGGATGGTATGTTTGTATTTAAATGAACGAATGGGACCTATCCGTTGCACCTAAATGATAAAATACGATATTTTTAATTTATCGACATAAATAGTGCCCAGGGCATAAGCCAGGGGCGGAAATTTCCTGTTAGGTGTCGGGGGGATGATAAGTATGGCCCCCCCCCCCCCAAAAAAATGAATTTGAGCTGGTACCATCTATGCGGTGCTGCGCACCGCACTCCGAGCTATGCTCGAACAGGGGATGTCTGAGGGGGATGTGGCCCCCTCAGAAGTAGAAAAAAATTTCGATTTTCAAACTCATTTGGTGCGATCTGGTATATACTTTTGACCAATATTGTATTGAAAAGCCATCACTTCATTTTCAATAAATATTTTGTTTTTATCAATGCACGAAAGAAGTTGAGCAATATACTGATATATTCTTGATTTTAGTATGGTTTAAAAGCTCGAACAGGGGGATTTTGAGAATTGGATTTTTGTTTTAAATTTTCGAACCCATTTGGTGTGTCTACTTTTGACCAATATTTTATTGAAAAGCAATCACTTTATTTCTGATCAATATTGGCTTTTTAAATAGGCAGATAGGCCTATGCCACAAATAAGTTAGTAACAAATTAGTTACCTCCAAAATATGGATTCTAGTCAACGCCGTTCTAGTACGTACGCGGCGCGTATGTATCCTGACCAACGTATACAATAAACTCCAAATGTTCTTATGTCCCTTGCATGCCTCCCTGCCCGCCTTTCTTCCTCTTTTTCCTTTTTTTCTCCTTTTTCCCCCTTTTTTTCTTTCCTTTTTTCCTTCCCCCCCCCCCCTTTTCCCTTTTTTTTTTGTAGATGTGAAAAATCAGGGGGGGGGGAGATGATTACATGGAACATCCCCCAGGTCAAAAGGATATATCCCCCCCCCCCCATCCCCCCGGGATTTCCGCCCTTGGCGTAAGCGCCTGCCTAAATGGTGAACAGGCATGCCAGAAAACGTGAACAAGTGAGGGTGCTGTGTGCAGGTCCGTAGCGGGAAATTTAGGTTAATAACCCCTCATGAAACAAGGCTTAAATTAAAGTTGAGATGTTACTGAAAATGGTCATAGGTGACAAGTATGCCATAAATGTAACCGGAGGGTAGAAAAGGTGTCTTGAAATATGGCACTTTTACACATGTTTCAATGAGAAAGATATTTGGTGTGGTGCTCCAGTAAGGGATTCCCCCGGTGATTACAACGATGTCCGCAATAACAAAGCGAAGGGGGTATCCCCAAACAGAAGATCGACAACTTGCAAAACATCCCCACCAAAATGTCACGAAAATCAACGCAAGAACAAATTACCAGTATCAGTTGCCCCTTAGTTAATAAAGAAAGATAATAACATTCTTATTTTAACCAAGAAACGAACATTGATTCTACGAAGTCGAATTTTTAAGTTCAAAATCCGACACCGCAAAAAGTTATTTTTCACGCAAACGCGCCATTTGAACTATTCGGCAAAAGAAACCCCCACCCCTTCCTATCTCCACCACAACCCTTCCCTAGACTTGCTTCAAGTCTCTCTTGTTAGTCATTTCCATCTTATTTTTGCTAATTACCTTTTAGTATGCCAGTCATGACACTTGATGTCCTTAAATATAAGGTCACACCATTGACCCTAGCCACTGTTTGCATCATATTGCTATTCTACCCCAGTCACTATTCTACCCAGGTTACTAATCTGCTCGGGGTAGGTATGTAGGCTGGGACACAGTCTGCTTATAATACCTGTATCCAATTAGCAAAATTGTTCTGTGACAGGAAATAATAAGTACAGCAATTTCAACTGTAGCTACATGTAATAGTATGGCATAAAGGGGGTGAGTGATCAGCCTGGAACCAAGGCTAACCCTTCCCCTCCCATTCACAAAAACCTTCCACCAAAACCACCCACCACTGAAATTTAACACCCTTCCCACCTCACCCCATGGCCAACCCTTCCCCACCCCGGCCGCACCACGCCACCATCCCCCTTCCCCACCACAAACCCTCTCCCTTCCCCACCACAAAACCCCTCCCCCAACACAAAACCCCTCCCCCAACACAAAACCCCATCCCCTTCCCAACCACAAAACCCCTCCAACTCACAAAACCCCTCCCCATCCCATGCTACCACAACCCCTTTACCACACAATCCCCCACCCCTTTCCCCACCACAACACCCTCCCCACCACAACCACCCTCCCCTTCCATTCACAAAAACCCTCCACCACAAAACCCCTGCCCCACACACCCTTCCCACCACCCTATAGGCTAACCCTTCCCCACCCAATGCATCCACGCCACCATTCCCCTTCCCCACCACAAACCCGCCCTTGCCCTCCACCACAACCCCACCCCCACCACTAACCCCTCCCTAACCGCAAAAACCATCCCCATCACATCACAATAATACACCCTATTTTCCCCACATATTAAATTTAAATTCTGTGATTTTGCGGACTGCTGTTTATTTACAGCTCGTAACTCTAGTCACGTGGATTTTGACCTCTTTGGCAAGTAAGTTTGTGTCGATCGTTTTGTGTTGATATCATTCTGTGTTGATATCATTTCGTGTTTGTATACACTACTGTGCTGGTCGTTTTGCGGTGTCTATACGATTTTGTGTTTGTTTAAACTAATTTACCAGTCGTTTTGTGTTTATCAAAAATCGACACGTCAAAACACAAATTGATATACAAAAAACGACACGTAAAAACACAAATTGATATACAAAACAACACATACAAACACAAATTGATATATAAAAAATAGATAAAACACATATTAATGTACAAAAAACGATACATATAAACACAAATTGATATACAAAAAAACCAAACATGTATAAAACACAAATTGATATTAATAAAAACCACATGTAAAACACAAATTGATATACTAAAAAAACTATGTAAAACACAAATTGATATACAAAAACAATGTTAATTTTGACCCAAACGGCGTGCCATATTGGACTCTTGCCTACATTATAGGCATAGAATTCAACTTTGGATGCACATTTGAAATTTTGGCTATTTGGTTGACATTTGCTTGGAATTGCCCTAATGTGTTTGTCAGCGTATCACCCGAAACCACACGAAAAGCACGCTCGAAGTTAGCTGAAGTTACCCCATGAGCACTAACAACCTCGCGCGCGTTTGCAAGGTAAGTGAATCCACACGCACGCTGTTTGTTATGAAAAGAAGCATTACGCGCCATGTTTTGTGAACTATAACGCACATGGCCACGCAGAGTTGTAGCGCCATCGTGCGGTCTAAACCATGGGCGCGATCGTCTATAGATAATAGATGGCATTTACTAATTATAAATGCACATATATATGCAAATCATAAGATTGCTCATTAACTGTAAGGATTAACATGATACACAATGTAGTGCACATAAAATAGAAGAAAATTGTTTGGCCTTATTCTAATTTTAATCTTCATAATCAATTAGAACTAAATACTTGATAATTAAGATGCGCTCTAATTAATCATGCCAATTGAACAAAACCTAAAATGTAATTTTGTTCTGCTATGCTATATGCATGTTTTACATGTGTACAAGTTTCAGTTCAATACTCCTTACAGTTAACGAACAAACTTGATTTTGTATAACGTGCATCCATAATTAGGCTGCATGCCTCACTTTCAGTTTCCGCCTCACTGTCAGTTACTTTTTTCTCTCTTAACTTTTAGAGAAAAGGTTAAAGGGACTATCAGTATCAGTGATTGCTTCTGGTTAAGAAAAATCTTCAAAACCCGTCAGAAATACAGAAAAATACCTGTGAATCACAACATGAATTTTTTTTCTCGAAAAATTGCATAAATATGACAGAAAAACGAGTTTTCATCAGATTTTATTCCGTCGGCCCAGGGCGCTGTTTCTCTTCATAAGAAAATTGTCCTAAATTCTAGGATAAAATTATGTGTTTCTCTTTTACTAAAAACACATAAAAAACCCTAAAAGTAACAGTTTTATATTTAAAAAAAGAGAGGAAATATTGCTGTCCCAAATGGAAAAATACAATAAAACTTCAGAAAATTAAGATTTAAATGCTTTATTACTAGAAACACCGGCTTGATTTAATTATCGCCGGCGATAATTAATTCCCAACAAAAAGAATTGTCTCTTTTTCCAAAAATATGCCGTTTCAGAGAGAGCCATTGTATATGTAAGTTAGTAGTATAGTAGGCCTACAGTGGAGTTCTCTCTGAATATGCAAAAAATTCAGAGGGTTTGGAAAAAAGTGAAGTTTGGA
The DNA here is from genome assembly GCA_035610835.1 of Ophiura sarsii. NCBI lineage: Eukaryota > Metazoa > Echinodermata > Ophiuroidea > Amphilepidida > Ophiuridae > Ophiura > Ophiura sarsii. The sequence goes on along the minus strand of CM069449.1, from coordinate 36,431,007 downwards.
ATGGAGGATCACTGATAGTCCCTTTACTGACAGTGGGGCGGAACTTGAAAGCGAGGCATGCAGCCTAATTACGGATGCACATTTTGCAAAATCAAGTTTGTTTGATAACTGTAAGGAGTCAGGCTGTCCCTAGAGGTGTGTGGGGGCACCCCCGCCATTCATCCATGCAGTCGGCAAAATAAAGGAGAGAAAAAGAGAGGGAATGGGAGGGAAAAGGAAGAAACGAAAAGAGGAAAAGGAAGAGAGAAAAAGAGAAAGAAAGAAAAATGAGAGGAATTTTCTTCTAAAAATATTTTCACTTGCTTCGCTAGCGAGAATACAATTTACAATTAGTTATTTACCCCCAAAAAGTAAAATGTTTCACCAAAAATCCCTCATTCCTATTCCTGCAAAAAAGAATCACAAGTGAATCATTCGCGGGTCACCTAGGTAATCCTGCTCACGCCACTAGACCCCACGCCGTTAGGCTCGCGCTTTCATTACTTGGTACATCAGGACAATACAACCCCATTTAAAAACCTCTAGCGACGCCCCTGGAAAGGAGTGTTGATCTGAAACTTGATTCACACAAAACATGCATAGCAGAACAAAATTACATTTAAGATTTTGTTAATTTCAATTTGCATTATTAATTAGAGCTCATCTTAAGGCCAAAAAAAAGGTGTTTGTTTGTCCATAGAGGGTCCTCTAAAGGTAGGGTCGGTAGGTCGGATTTTTTTTTTTTTTTTAAATATTTTTTAATACGGATATTGTATTTGGGAATATAAATTCGGCATGTATACTGTGAATTAAAGTCCATACACACCAAAACACCTCACTTTTCATAAGTTCGCGACATTTTAGTTGCTTTACTCTTCACACTGCTGATTTTGATCTCTTTCTCCTGCTGGGGCAGATTGTCAATTTAAAGTTCCAATACTGTCCAATAAGTATTGCTAAACCTATTTCCCCGTACTAACTACCCCAAAAATTGTTATATTCTATGTTGAAATTAATATTCATGCCGTTGAGCAACATTCTGGGAACAAATATTAACCGTAACTAGATTTTTCATATTTTCTCACACTGTGTTTTTAGTATAAAAATGACATCACTTGCATGTATGCGATCAGTGATTTTCATTTAGTCCTTTTAATAGTCCCCGCGAGCCGCGGGTGCCAAGTTCATGCAGTAAACATCATGTTACACGGGATTGCGAACTGGGGATGGTGTTGCAAATACCAGATTGACAATATCATACGAAATAAGGAATAAAACGGTTCGTTTGGCCATTCAAATTGCTCAAAAATTTGTTTAAAAAAAATTATCGAAAATAAAAAGTAATACGGTCGGCACCTAGGTACACGGTCGGTCGGACGTGGACAAACAAAGAACTTTTTTTTTTGGCCTAATTTATCAAGTAATTAGTCCTAATCATTTATGCAGATTAAAATTAGCATACATGTAAGGCCAAACAACATTTTCTTCTATTTCACTTGTACTACAATTGTATCAGGTTTCAGTTCGCTAATCTTTACAGTTAATGAGCGAACTTAAGATTTGCATACTGTAAAACACCAGAAAGTCTAAATTTTGTACTTATCTTTCAGCAGCTCTGAAGAAGGACTCCCCCCTGGAAAGAGATGCAAGACAGAGGTTCAAGATGTGGAAGATGAAGTAAACCGGGAGTTTTACAATTTCCAACAAGTGAAAGAATCGCGTATGGATAAGGTTCCCACAGGGTGGTCTGCCGGATACAAACTTACATGTACCGAACTACGTTCTATAGAGTAAGTTTGTTGTAACACAAGAATAGGCACGCCTATTATGGCAGTGACTGATTATGGATGGCGTTTGGTGCATATATTATATGTACAGGCCAGGAGGAAGGTGATGCTGTAATTTCGGGTAAAATCTGGGTCAAATTCAGTATTGGGTAGTCTTTGTCAAAGACTCGATTAGGTCACTAGAAATGAGTTCGATCATCAAGGGAGCACAGCACCAAGACGCTCTCCATATAGACTTTACTGTTAGGAAAGGCTTACTTAAATGGCTCTAGTTTCTATATTGGTGCGTTTGGTCCAATGAAATTTTGATATGTTTTACTCACAAGGGTAATCTACAACATACCTGAATATGAAGGCAACTTTCCCGTGCACTTTTTTTTATATAAGCCGCTGCATAACAACGTAGTGATATGCCTACCTCAATTCGGTCTCCCGTCTGGAATCGGTCCGTGAAATTAAAATTGACCTCAAATCACCTAGTTAAAATGTCAGAACATCAACTACACATTTCAAAACACAACATATTAGTGAAAAATTATATCATAAACCGTCAAAAAATAACTCCCTTTCCCGCCAAATAGGAACTATTGTCGTACTCAACTTTGATCGATCGCGACGATAGCGTGTCGCGATACCTATTTGGGTATGTGCTCCCTTATACTATAGAGCACAAATTTGCTCAAAATCATTCAAAATTGATATCAACTTTTTCAGCGTGAAATTTTGAACAAACTAGCCAAATAAAATTACAATTGAACAATCCGTTTTTGAAATATGATCTGATCACGGAGGCCGCATCTTTCGTAAAATCACTATTATTTTCCGTTTTTTGACTCTAGACGCGGCACGCTTTGACTTGTTAGGCCTACACTCACGAAATTCAAACTTTTTTACTCAAATCCAACTGATTTTGATTTCGATCAGTCTCTGATTATGTCGACCTAACCCACCTATAACACATCAACTGTAATAACGCTGTGTTTTTGTTTAAAAAAGAGCAACCACACACCCCCCCCCTGTTTTTTAAACCGGACAATTGGCCTATGCCATAAATACAATGCCCAGTAGATATCAAAAGGCATAGATTTGGGTGAAACCTGACTTTTATTTATTGCATTGTGTAATACACCTACACTGCATCGGAGCACGCGGGAGATCGGGAACCTGGCGCTATAAGGGAGCACAGCACCAAGACGCTCTCCATAGAATTTACTGTTAGGAAAGGCTTACTTAAATGGCTCTAGTTTCTATATTAGTGCGTTTGGTTCAATGAAATTTTGATATGTTTTACTCACAAGGGTAATCTACAACATATCTGAATATGAAGGCAACTTTCCCGTGCTCTTTTGATATAAGCCGCCGCATAACAACGTAGTGATATGCCTACCTAAATTCGGTCTCCGGTCTGGATATCACCGCATGTGTAAATCGGTCCGTGAAATTAAAATTGACCTCAAATCACCTAGTTAAAATGTCAGAACATCAACTACACATTTCAAACACAACATATTAGTGAAAAATTATATCATAAACCGTCAAAAAATAACTCTCTTTCCCGCCAAATAGGAACTATTGTCGTACTCAACTTTGATTGATCGCGACGATAGCGTGTCGCGATACCTATTTGGGTATGTGCTCCCTCAAGTATTCTTAAATATTGTTTTATTTTTTTGAAATCATCATTTTTGGGATGCAAGTGGAGCGTGTGTTGACTCCCCTGCGGACCTGCTTGCTGAATGGTTCGATGTTTGATCTGACTAATTTGCATCTTCCCCGGAGATGCGGGCATTCCAAAACTGAAGTATTTCTAATATTTCAAACTAGAAACATGGGTCTCCCAGTGTGACTTCACCCCACGTCACGCGCCAGCCCGTCACCTAAATTTCGCTTGGACACCTCACAAGTTGTGTTTTTTCACGGCGCTCCCTGTATTCTGGATTTACTGATCCTTGAGTTGAGAATTTTGACACTGGCGTGCATAATTCGTGTGGGTGGTTTTTCTGGATTTTCTACGCTAAAATCGGACCGTTTTGGTTTCATTTCGGACCTTAAAGAGTACCAAATTCAATCAAAAAACTGAACGTAAAATTCTAAAATTTTCCGAGGAGTCCGCCATTTTACTTGTGACGTATGCAATATGGCGGCTCTTTGTTTTTGTTATAATATTTTCCGCAAGTCCGGATACGCTTTGGATCTTTATGGAACTCGTATTGGAATCGTTGGGATTATTATTTTTGATGGACAATAGCGTTTATGGATCTTGGTGATGTATCTTTAAATAAATCGATGTAGTCTGTGTACTGTAGTTATTAACGTGTATACCAATATATTATGTATCCTTACAGCTTTTGACGTAAAAGGCCCTCAGTGACATATATATCAGATTCACGGATAATTCCCTTCAGTGGTTGATAACCTGTGTTTCTTCATACGCGTTTGACTGAGTTTATGGGCAATTCCACGCGTTGCGGAATGACATTTACACACAAAAATCCACTTTCTTTTGGGTGTAAAACCCAGAGATTTGTAGTTGGGCAATTCCACACGTTGCGGAATGACATTTACACACAAAAATCCACTTTCTTTTGGGTGTAAAACCAAGAGATTTGTAGTTACTCCCATTTTACAACTTTATTTGATAATAGCGATTGATACTCAAAAAATAAACCTAGGGAAAAAATTAGACTGCGCTTCCAAGTATCCTAATTTGCATATGCAAATTTGCGTTGCGGAATGACGCAGACGATTGGTGGTTTTTTTACATGTTTACACAAAGTGAAAACTCTGTGAACTTTTTAGAGTGTATCATTAATGAAGTTACTTTTTAGAAGGTTTGAAGTGTTAGCTAACTGACAAAAGCATTTTCATAAAAATTAATCATCAGCTAGGATTTCTAGTAGGTCATCAAAAAATTAAAGTAGGTGTTGCGGAATGATGTTGCGGAATGACAGTGTGAATTTGTGTGCAAAACTCCATAGAGAAAAGAAAAAACATGTTTTTATGCTTTAATATGCATAAAAAATAAAAGAAAGAGTAATCAGTGGCATTTCATATGTTACAAATTCGTGAATACAAGTAACCCAACTATTTTCACATTGAAATCATCATTTACAGGTAAAGTAGCCATGATTTTGTGATAAAGTTGCCGAATTCAACAGCTTGCACATCAAAGTTGCCTAATTCAGCAAATTATGAGTTTTCATCAATTTTGAAACTTTTTTAGAAGTTTAGTGTCCATATTTGAATGAATTATTATAAATAAGGATGATATTATACCAACACAAAAATATCACAATTTGCTCAATAAATTACCTAAATATAGGGAATAAATACCTTTGTCATTCCGCACCGAACGCACCGTCATTCCGCAACACGTCATTCCGCAACGCTCGTTAGGGCTATTAATTAACAGAATTTTCCAATTTTTTTTTGATCATTGTGAAGCATGTCAATTGTGTGCAGAGAAAAAATAGTTACATGAAAATAGGGTACATATTTATCTTGCTATCCTAAAAAATTGTACTTTTGCGTTGCGGAATGACATGAGGTTATGCATACTAATTACCTGGATCAACGAGACTAATCGGCCGTTGATCAAAATTAAATTTATATCAAAACTTTTCCCATCAGTACTACTATTGTGCCTGACATTTATTTAAACATCATACCTATGTGTATAAAAGATATGGAATAAATAAAAACAAGCCTTTTCACTGATTTTGTAAGCTGCAAATATGCAAATTTATGCTAATTAATTTATACATCAAAAAACATAGTATCGCTAAACAAACTAAAAATTCCTGAACTTTGGACTCTTGTCTACATTATAGGCATAGAATTAAACTTTGGATGCAAATTTGAAATTTTGGCTATTTGGTTGACATTTGCTTGGAATTGCCCAGTTATACTCCATTTTACAACTTTATTTGATAATAGCGATTGATACTCAAAAAATAAACCTAGGGACAAAATTAGACTGCGCTTCCAAGTATCCTAATTTGCATATGCAAATTTGCGTTGCGGAATGACGCAGACGATTGGTGTTTTTTTTACATGTTTACACAAAGAGAAAACTCTGAACTTTTTAGAGTGTATCATTATTGAAGTTACTTTTTAGAAGGTTTGAAGTGTTAGCTAACTGACAAAAGCATTTTCATAAAACTTAATCATCAGCTAGGATTTCTAGTAGGTCATCAAAAAATAAAAGTAGGTGTTGCGGAATGACAGTGTGAATTTGTGTGCAAAACTCCATAGAGAAAAGAAAAAACATGTTTTTATGCTTTAATATGCATAAAAAATAAAAGAAAGAGTAATCAGTGGCATTTCATATGTTACAAATTCGTGAATACAAGTACCGTATTATCCCTATTAAGCGTCCAGGGCGGTTAGCAAAGTCATTTTGGGTGGGCGCTTATTAAGTTACCTTTTTTAAACTCATTTATCGTAAACACTGTCAAATTTGGCAATGTTCCGACAAGCTTCAAGTGCCCTTTGTATCAGCACTACTGTGCGCATGGCAGTAAGTGCCTAGTGGGATCTGGGAGAGCGGGCGGGCGGGCGGGTGGGCGGCGGCAATTGAACCAGGCTTACTGGTATACTGCTTTACTGAAGGACGCTGTGGCGAAAAAATGTGTTGTACAGTGCTACGGTAATTGAAAAGGTGGGCGGTTATAAGGGATTGTTTGTTGGTAGTCATTGAGAAAAAGGGGATGGGCGCTTATAAGGGCATGGGCGCTTAATAGGGATAATACGGTAACCCAACTATTTTCACATTGAAATCATCATTTACAGGTTAAGTAGCCATGATTTTGTGATAAAGTTGCCGAATTCAACAGCTTGGACATCAAAGTTGCCTAATTCAGCAAATTATGAGTTTTCATCAATTTTGAAACTTTTTTAGAAGTTTAGAGTCCATATTTGAATGAATTATCTTAAATAAGGATGATCTTATACCAAGTACACAAAAATATCACAATTTGATCAATAAATTGCCTAAATATAGGGATTAATAAATACCTTTGTCATTCCGCACCGTCATTCCGCAACACGTCATTCCGCAACGCTCGTTAGGGCTATTAATTAACAGAATTTTCCAATTTTTTTTATCATTGTGAAGCATGTCAATTGTGTGCAGAGAAAAAATAGTTAAATGAAAATAGGGTACATTTTTTTTCTTGCTCCTAAAAAATTGTACTTTTGCGTTGCGGAATGACATGAGATTATGCAATGCATACTAATTACCTGGATTAACGAGGCTAATTGGCCGTTGATCAAAATTAAATTTATATCAAAACTTTTCCCATCAATCAGTACTAACTATTGTGCCTGACATTTATTTAAACATCATACATATGTGTCTAAAAGATATGGAATAAATAAAAACAAGCCTTTTCACTGATTTTGTAAGCTGCAGATATGCAAATTTATGCTAATTAGCTAGTTTATACATCAAAAAACATAGTATCGCTAAACAAACTAAAAATTCCTGAACTTTGGACTCTTGCCTACATTATAGGCATAGAATTAAACTTTATATGCACATTTGAAATTTTGGCTATTTGGTTGACATTTGCTTGGAATTGCCCTTATATCTTTATTCACTATAAATAGCGATTATTAAATTCGTCTTACTAATGTACATTACTCAATCAGCCAGCAGCTTGTACTTTTCGCCGCTAGCGCTTGGTAAATCCTACCTATCTGTGTTATATCTTATACTTGCATCTGTGTACCATAGTCATGTCGCACCAATGTATTGAGTGCCCTGTTCTTATCCCCGATTGGGATTCACATGAATTATACATGTCTAGCCCACCGATCGTGCTCACGCTCCGATCAGTGTGCATCCTTTTGTGTAGGTCTGTCTTCTGTTCATTTTGATGCACTAGAGAAGGGTTTCACAAAGGGATTGCGCACTCGCAGTATTAATCACACTCGCAGTATTAATGTTAACGTTGTAGGTAGATAGTTCGTCCGACGGCCACCCTCTCACGGGGGCGGGGGGCTCTGTAACCGGAGTTCCTGAGGCTGTTTCGGCTAACGACTGATCCCCATTAAGGCGAGCTAGGCGAAAGCTCGGGGGTTATGTCTACCCCTGAGTTATTACCTTTTAACGCCGGGTGCTAGTAGTAGCGGTCCGGTAGTCTCGGAGCCGCAGCTACGGCACTTTTGCCTGCCAGTGAAAGTACGGGGTTCGTCCCCGCACTAGTAACTGGCTCGCTGGCGGTGGGAGTTGCCCTAGCTACCTCGGGTAGCCTGGGTGCATCCACCAGCCAGTCGGTGGTGACAACGATAGCGGGCGGCCCTGAGCCTGCTATTGTATGTTCTGCTAGTAGACCTCACACGGCTTTTTTCGCAGGTCGAGGTCTACCCCGCCCCCCAGTTTCCCTGACGGCTTACGACTAGTCACAGGTGATAACCAGGGATTGATTAGCCATAATCGCCCTATTCAGGCAGGATTGAGTGTTCACTCGTCCACGCCGAATGGTGGTATTATGTCTAGCAGATTTACCAGTCATACGCTCCCATGCAGCAACAGGCTTTGTTGCAGCAAGGGGGGGGGGGGGAGGGGGTGAGTGGATACGCTACAGCGGCAGGCTGTATGCCGAGTGCAGGGCCTTGGGCCCAGTACCAAACATATCAACCTTGGACGCAAGCACCAGCATGGCAAGGGTCGTACAACCCTTTGCTTACGCAGGCTGCTAGCCCTCCCGCTTACCCGTACGGTGTAGGAGGTTGGCAGTACGGACAGCCGCCGGGTATGGTTTACCCGTGGCAGTCTGGACAGCCAGCCGGCATGCAGCTCACCTCTCAGGTGCAGAGCACGCCGCCTTCTTAAGTTCCGTCGGTACTTGGTGCTGGGAATTCCACGGCTAACTTGGTTCGCCCGGATCTCGGTGGGAGTGCCACCTCTTCATCAGTACTCGTCCAAGCCCCCATACCGGTTGTTTCCGGCGTGGCGGACATGGATTTGTGTACTGATGATGCCCGATCGGGGAGTGATGATGAATCCGGCTCGGATTCGTCTGACTCCGCGGACGAGGGAAAAGGGTCGGGAGAGGATGAAGAGTCTACGCCTCTTCCCCCGCTACCAGCTGAGGAAAGAGCGAATGGCTTTCTGCTAGACACACACTCGATATTGTCCCGTGTTGCACAGGACTTAGGCATTGCCTACGAGTCGTGTCGTCCAGCGGCCGCACCTAGTGTTTTTAGCGCTACGTGCCCATTACCCTCGGACTCAGTTGAACCAGCACTACACTTCCTGCAGACCTGGCATCTGTCTGGGAGGCGGCAAAGTCTCCTCTGTCTAAGAAAGCCTTCAAAAAGGATTGTCTAGTGACGGACGATGACTTCAACCAGTACCTCAAGGTGCCTGCTATGGACCCAGAGATACAAAAACGCCTTCCGGTTGAGGGAAAGGCTGATCATGGAATGTACTCCCCGTACTGGGAGGAGTGTCTGAAATCCGTCGACAGTCACCTACGGGCGGCTATCCGGCTTTCTGCATTCAGTTCTACCGTGGCGGAACACCTTACGAGGTTAACTGCTGCGGGATCAGGCTCGGCGTCGGAGATCGCACGTGAGGCGTACTTGTTGTCGGATCTCTCGCACAAGTCCCTGCAATCGACGATGTCCGCGGCTCACCGCCTTACATCCCTACGTCAGTCGAACGTACTCCCCCTCCTGAGTTCGACCTATGGGCAGAAGTTCGCTGACTCGCTCAATAAGGTCGAACTCTCTACTCAGGGATTTCTCTTCGGTAACCGCTTCTGCGAGCTGGTAGAACAGCGAGAGAGGTAGTCGATGAGAAGTCACTAGTAGATACGGAGACGGCGTTGAAGTCCCAGAAGAGGAAGAAGAAGTTGAAGAAATCCAACTAACGGAAATCTTCAGCGAAGCCTTCTACGTCGGGGTCTTCAGGTGCAGTTCCTTTGGTAGCCTTGCCTGCAACCGCTACGGCTCCTTCCTTTGGGAAGAGACGCCGTGGTGGTCAGGGGGAGCCTTCGAAGCCAGCAGCGTCCAAGGGCAGTAAACGCCCGAGGACCTCTGGTAAGAAGCCTTCTTCCTGAGGGTACGGCACCTGCCATCCACTCGTCGGGGGAGCTCTTATAGCCCCTCTGCAGACGGTGGTGTCACCGATGGACTCATATCCACCAGTGGGCGGGCGCTTTCTGCAGTTCAGCGCGGAATGGCACACCATTTCGCCGACCAGCTGGCTACTGGAGACGGTCGCGCGGGGTTACAGGATCGAGTTCACTCTCACCCCGCCACCGCACTCGTGTCGCAGGCGAACACATTTGCCTGCCGACAGAGTACTTCGATCACTCCTCGTGAACGAGGTAGCGTCCCTGAGGCCAAAAAAAAAAAGTTGTTTGTTTGTCCATAGAGGGTCCGAAAAAGGTAGGGTCGGTAGGTCGGAATTCTTTTTTTTTTTATTCTTTTTTTTTTAAATATGGATATTGTATTTGGGAATATAAATTCGGCATGAATACTCTGGATACTGTGAATTAAAGTCGTACAAACGCAAAACACATCACTTTGTTAGTATCGAACTCTTTTTCATGAATTTGTTAGAATTGATATCCTTCTAGCTGTATAAAGTTGCAATATTGTAGTACTGGTTGCAACACTGCAAACTCGGTCAAAGAGCATTTTTGTACCGAGTTTGCAATGCGCAGATACCATGAACACGATGTCGGTCGCCGCCATTTATTATGATTGAAAATATGCAGAAAGTGAAACAACGTAGTGTTGAAGTTCTGTTAGAAATGTATACGTGAAAGTATTACTAAACCTATTTTTCCCGAACTAACTACCCCAAAAATTGTTATATACTATGTTGAAATTAATATTCATGCCGTTGAGCAACATTTTGGGAGCAAATATGAACCGTAACTAGAGTTTTCATATTTTCTCACACTACGTTTTTAGTATAAAAATGACATCAATTGCACGCTCGATTACATTTTCATTTAGTCCTTTTAATAGTCCCGCGAGTGCCAAGTCCATGCAATAAACATCATGTTACAAGGGACTGCGCGTTGGGGATGGTGTTTATAAAGACCAGATTTACGATAGCGTACGAAATCAGGAATAAAACGGTCCGTTTGGCCATTTAAATTGCTCAAAAAGTTGTTTTAAAAAAATAATAGAAAATAAAAAATAATACGGTCGGCACCAAGGTACACGGTCGGTCGGACGTGGACAAACAAACAACTTTTTTTTTTTGGCCTGAGGGACAAGAGGGCTATAATAGTCCCAGTCTTCCCCCCGTTTCACGGGGGTTATTGGTCTACGTTTTTCCTAGCACCAAAGAAGACAGGCGACTGGAGACCAATTCTCAACCTGAAACCGCTGAATTTGTTTATCAAACCTCAGCGGTTTCAGGATGGAAACATTGGCCTCCGTCCTCCGCTGCCCGATCAAAGACTGTTGGGCAGCTTCCTTGGACCTCAAGGATGCCTACCTTTACGTTCCGATTGCCCCCGAAGACCAGAAATGGTTACGTTTCCAAGTACAAGACCAGGCGTACATGTTCACATGTCTGCCCTTCGGCCTCTCCACTGCGCCCAGGGTGTTTACCCGGGTAGTGAGAGAGGTGGGAGCATACTAATGACGCCGGGGCGTCAACATATGTCAGTATCTGGACCACTGGCTAGTGTATGCGAAGTCTCGAGAAGAGACAGCGCACCTTAGCAAATAATGTTTCCAAGAGAATCGGTGTTATTCGTCGTGTAAAGCATTTTCTTCCGCATCCAACACTTGTGATGTTATCCAATGCTCTTGTGATTCCTCATTTTGATTATGCCAGCCCAGTATGGTCCAACTGTTCAAATACATATCAAGCAAGACTTCAAGTCTTACACAACCGTTTAGCCAGAAGAATATTATCTGCTGATATCAGAACACCAATAAATGATATGATGAACTTACTTCATTGGACAAAACTAAGTGATAGGTGGAAAAATCAAATACTTATCATCTTATTCAAATGTTTAAAAGATATAAGTCCAACCTATTTATCATCCAATTTTGAATTTGTACATAACTATCACAATCATACTACCAGGAATCATTCAAGTAATACTTTAATCATTCCTAAAATCAACTCAAATTCTGGTATGCACACTTTTATTTTCAGATCTAGCCATCTGTGGAACAATATATCACCATCTATTGGTATTGATTTAGAAAATTTGTCACTCGGTCAATTCAAATCATATATTTCCACTGTATCATAATTTGAGTCCCAAGAACATTAAGTTCTGGGGAAAACTAATGGATTGTAAGGCAGCGCAGATAATGTATCATGTTCTCGTTATTGAACACGCGCATGAAATGAACAAAATGTTTAGTTACCATCTCATTAATTCGGGGCCAAAATATCTAGCGCTATGCGCGAGCTGTATGCAAGCGCGTAGCGCGTGCTGTAACCAAGGGGCTACGCACGGGCTCATGTCGGGCGCCGTGCGCGAACCGTCTAAATAATATTTAAAACTTCATTCATACTTTTATCATGTTTATAAAATTATAGTGGTATTTGCTATCTTTTTGTGATAAATAAGTCAGGCTTCCTTGAACAATAGGAGCAAATATTCAAGTTTAAGTATTTAAAATGACCAATCCCTTATTCAGAAATGTAGACGTTTGTTGATAATGGTAAATAAGCAGATACATACTATCTCCATTTGCTTAAAATTTGAATACAAAAGAGTAAAAGACCTTAAAATAAAAAAGTTATAGCCCAAAATGTAAAATCAGATGGGTTTTCTTCAACTTCATCCATCAACGTAACGCTATGTAAGGCTCTTAAGACCCCTTTTTTCAGCTCACCTGTCACCCAAAGACCCCTACAAATTATGATTTATCACCTGGCTGGCACTTTTTTTCTCACCCAAAGACTCATCTTTTTGCGATCTTTAACTAACCGAATGCCTTTTACCTTAAAGGTTGGCGCCTTACACCCGCGCAATATGGCAGTGCCCTCCCCGGCATGTACCATAATCAACATTATACATGTTATATGACTATGCCTATGCTGTATAATTCCATTAGCTATATAGCCCATTGTGTGATCATGATATTTAGTTCTTTAGAAACTTGAAATGTGTCCCAATTTTACCACTTTTCCACAAAGCATGGACAATTTATAAAGGAGAGAAGTATGTATTAGTAGGGGGTCAAAGGAAAATGTCAAAATGCTTTTTTGGGCTTCGTTCTGGTTGTTTTAGATAGAACTTGTGCGGATATGAAAAATACCGTTTAAATGGTCAAAATCGGAGCATTATTTAGAACTTGCCTTGTGACCAAAAACAAGGTGTGAAAAATGACCCAATTTCTAATGATAAAGGTTCAATTTTGACGGTTTTGCAGATTTTGATTTTTAAAAAAAATGTCATTTTAAAACAAGTCTTGGTACCCTATATGAGTCTGAAAATATCATATTTTGGGAGTATAACTTGCATATTTTACAATTCTGCTGCCATGAAAGGTTAAAAATACATTGTTTATGTGTGAGAGCATGTCAAAAAAACAAACAAATGGCCGAAAATGCCTCCAGGCAATGCAGGCATACCAATATTTGGCAAAAAGATTGACTAAGTCCAGCTCATTAAATATGTGAAGGCCATATTTCAAACAAAATCAGGAAATTGAGTCATATCCCTGACCCGTTACAGGGATTTTTGGGGTGTAGAATTCATTTTTGAAGTCAAAATATTGTGTATTCTTCTATAAATGCACCTTTCAGATTTTTGCATATTTAATTAGCCTAATTTGCATAATTAAATCGTAAAGCCTTATTATGGTGAAAGTTAAGGGATTTGAGCTGTGTAAATTTCCCTGTTAATATTTTGTTCATTTTTAAGATCAAAATTCTTATGGGTCTGTGGCAAATACCAGTTTTAATTCGATTGATTATTTATGCATTTATATTTGCATAATTCAGCACTATAGCCTCTAAAAATAAGTGATTTTGTTAGTTTTTTATACAATGGTAATATATCAAGCTTCAAAATGATAAGTTCAAATAGGTATCTTCAAAAAAATGTTATTAAGTGAGTTAAAACTTTAATTTTAGCAAAACCCTGTTAAGTGTTATAAAGGAGTGTGACAACGTAGTCCCAATTAGTAGTTCTACCCTGAGGAAATCGGGTTGAAGAAGACTTTTAGACATTGCATTTTTTGCCAATATTGATAGTAAAATTTACAGTGAATTGTAAGAATGTAAACAGCAATATTGTGACCCCCCTAGTATTAGCACAAAAACATAAAGTTGAATGAATGTTCAGCACAGGACAATTTTCGTTGAGCTTTTAAATATTTCATGTGAGGGTAAAAAGAATAAAACTGATTTTGCTGGATGACATTTATGGTAATATTTTTTTGGAAGGAAGACGTAATGTAGACGTAAGAAATTTCTTACGTGTACGCTTTTTGTTGAGCAACGGTTAAAAAATGTTAAAAATCCAAGGAGCTCTAAGTCCTATACAAAGGACCCGAGGGTGGGGGCACTCACTTTGTTTTTTGACGGCGAGGCAGCACCCACTTTGGAGGCTAATGAACTGACTAGACAAGCTAAAAGTGAGGTCTAGGGAACTATTTTTTCCCTCAAATAATTAAGGTACTGGGAACTGAAATTGGGCATAAACACTCCCAAATCGTCCCATATAAGGCATTGGGAGCCAAAAGTATACAGAAATCGACGTAAAATGCCATTTTTTTAAAGGGACCTGCAAAATGTTTGGCATATGAACTTGAGCAAGTTGAAATATGTTTTTTTGGCAGCGCCAGAAGAGCCTTAAAAGGGGTCGTCAGAGCGGCACATACCCGTATACTTCAGATATATGTGGCAAAGGGCCGGATCCAGAACCCTTCTGATCGAAGGGGGGGTGGCATTTTTTGTTTGTTTTTTTCTAAAGGAATTAGTATTGACCGCTATATACTATTAAAAGCGGTCTACTGCTGCGCAGAAGGGGGTCCCGTCCTCTTTGGAGTTTAGGGCCTGTTTAAGTGCCCGTAAAAATTACAAATTAGAATGCCCTCTGGTGGTATTTTTATGCAGTTTCCAAAGCATAATTACCTGTGCAATTCATGTTTTCTCGTGCCAATGTTATAGAAACAATTTGAAATTGCAGGCCAAATCATGATATTTTCTTATGATGGCTCTCCTATACAATGCTATAAAGCCTTCAATATTTTCAGGGCCCCTTTTAAGAAAAGACTTCTCTTTTTTTGTACTTCTCTGGGAGAGCAATTTAGGGGAAATTAAAAAATGGTGCGGAAGGGAGAACATAATTCTTGAAGCGACTGCCTTACAGCATGAGTTGGGCAACACCGAATTTCACTGATGTTGTATTGTTGATAGAAGACGTTGTATTTTTGCATCTATTTGTCTATTAATTAATTTTTTTAGAGTTAATTATGGTGTTTTTCATCCTGTGTACAGATCCTCCTTCCTCGCCCCACCCACCATCCATCATTTATAAATTAAATTAGCTTAATTTGTAGAAGTGATTGTGGACCTACATTAAAAAAGTAGTCTGCATGTGTGAGTGAATACTTTAACCCTAACCCACCCGGTGGATTTTCCAACGAAATTGTTTTCAAGCGAAAAAAGCACACACAACAAGAGGTGCCACGCCCCGGGGTTTGAACCCACGACCTCTCGGTTGGCGGGCGAACGCTCTACCAACTGCGCCACAGGGGAAGCTGTGCTGGGCGAGTGTATTCGCCCAGCTATATAGCCCGGGGCCATTATTTCACACAAAAACCTCAGCGCCAGGTGGAACCAGGATGCTGGGAAATGGGATTTCATGGGATCTGGGGCTGTAAGCAGGGTTAAAGCAAGTTATAGGTGAATGTTTATTCTTACATGAAATGGGAGGTGACATTTTCAGATATAATGCATTGTGAAATGACACCTTCTGCGAGCGAAGCGCTCAGGAAAAAGACTGCGATTTAGCAGACTTGTTCCTTTGTTTGTTCTCACATGAAATGATGGCGAAGCTACGGAATGCGCAATATATAATCAATTGTTTTCACATTTGTAGATCATCTTAAAAACATATTTATAATTTCAGATGACAAAAAAAATTGTATAAGTATCAGAGTCAAAGTTCAAACAAGTACTTTTTTACTAAAAATACTAACTGGTGGCATGTTTGAGAGATTGACACGACTACAAATATAATTACTTTTAAATTTTAACACTATGAATGACATTCATAGACATTTAGATGAATCTTTTCGGCACATTTTGATACCAAAAATAACATCTAACAACAAAGATAACCATGATTAGCACCATTTATAGAAAATGAGTCACTTTTCAAAAGTCACATTCAATACACTACGCAGAAGAAAACACCAATTATTACCCTTACCCTAGAACGTGGCAGTGGGGATGGAACGAAGAACAGGGGGAGGGGGTTAAATAGAAAATGAAAAAAAAATTTATGTCCGCCGGCCCCGGGAGTTGAACCCGGGTCGGCCGCGTGACAGGCGAGATATACTACCACTCAGCCACGGGGGGAGGGCTTCACAGGCTAAAATTTCGGAGACCATATATACCCGCATTTTAGTGCTACATGAGATAGAACTGGTGCGCGCGCAAGCCAAGTGCTGCTGTTGTGTGGTTGCTGTGTGGTGTAGTAGTGTTAGGGTTATCAAGCACATAAACAGCATCAGTCCCGTGTTGATTGCTGTGCTTTTCCCCTCAAAGCGTGGGCTAATTCAAATTCAAAGTGTCATGCATGGGTGAGGGGTATGATTGTTTAGGGATTTTTATGGAAAGGAGAAACGGCTGTACTGTGTGATCGATTGCCCACCGGTCAATTCTGGTTATAACAGTGTCACACATGGGGTGAACCTCACACCCATTTTTCTCCCACGTAGTGTATTCAAATGTGACTTTTGAAAAGTAACTCATTTTCTTTAAATGGCGCTATAAATCATTCAGCAGGATGTTTTGGTAGAACAGAGAGTATTTAAAGGAAAACAATTGGTGTTTGTCTTCACTTTAAATAGTTTGGTCAGAACAAATTAGCCAAATAAACTGAATTTATAACACAATTTTG
This sequence comes from Ophiura sarsii, assembly GCA_035610835.1. Taxonomy (NCBI): domain Eukaryota; kingdom Metazoa; phylum Echinodermata; class Ophiuroidea; order Amphilepidida; family Ophiuridae; genus Ophiura; species Ophiura sarsii. Next base: position 36,414,164 of record CM069449.1, on the reverse strand, counting down.
GAATCAAAATCCTTAAGTGTCATCTCAGGTAAATATTGAGTATGGGTGGCAAAGCTCGCCGATTTTTTTTTTTTTTTTCCTGGCCAGGTTGAAGTACTTTGGTAGCACATTAGAAAAACGAGATTAGTTTTTTAATCTTTTACTCGTTGCCATGGCAACAGCCCAATTTAGATTTTAGCCATTTTTTTGGTCAATATCAGTTAAAAATAGTCGAAATTTACCGCACATTCGTTATCTTTTGCAAAGGTTGCGAGTTCGAGTCCTGCCACGGCCAACATGTTTGTATCCTTAGCCAAGGTACTTAGTCTCAATTGCATCGTGGTTCAGAAGTCACGTATAAATGGTGGACACATGCATCAGAAGAGCAAAATCCGAGCTCGTTAAAGGTCACAGACTCCTTTGCAAAGAGTAGGGGATCATCCCGTTCTGTGTACATAAAAATTCATGTCCGTACATGTAGGTTTCATGGGCACTGTACCGTTAATGTCCGAGGTAGGGTGCTGTGTACAGTATAACAGTATATATATTTATACACTCTGACAATATCTATTTTGAATTATCATACACTCATGTAGACTATTTTTAAATTGACAGCGGCAATTTTGGTGGCCATCTTGGTTTTAAAGTATGTTATTGCAATGCAAATAATACTGGATATGAGTTACTAGTTGTCTATTACATACCCCCAATGTTCAAACTATACTTGCATCATATATTTTGGTTGATATCATCACATTTTATGGAATTCAAACAATTTGTTCAGTAATTTTGGGACCCATTATGGTGGCCATTTTGGATTTTAAAGTATGTTAACAAAGCAAAAATACTAGATATGAGTTACTAGTGGTCTAATACATACATCCCATCCTTAAAACTATATTTTCATCATACATTTAGGTTGATATTATTCCATTTAATGGAATTTGACAATTTTTGCAGCAACCTCGGGAACCATTTTGGGGGCCATTTTGGCATCCATTTTGGATTTTGAACTCTGTTCAATACTGGGTATGAGTTACTAGTGGTCTAATACATACATCCCACCGTTAAAACTAAATTTTCATCGTATATTTAGATTGATTATTATCCCATTTTATGGAATTTGACAAATTTTCAGCTACTTCGGGAACCATTTTGGGGGCCATTTTGGATTTTGAACTGTGTTAACAAAACATGAAAACTGGAAATGAGCTACTAGTGGTCTGACACATACACCACACCGTTAAAATTATATTTTCATCACACATTTCAGTTGATATTATCCTATTTTATGGAATTTTGACCACTTTTGACCAATTTCGGCCATTAATTTGGCGGCCATTTTGATTTTTGTCTCGCCTGAACTTGTTCAGAAAGAGACTTAGTGGCCACTTTTTTGTCTGTCTGTCTGTCTGTCTATCTGTCTGTCTGTCTGTCCGACTTGCGAGACAAGAAATCTCGAGATCCATAAGTCCTATATTGATGGGAATTGGTGAACCCTTATGAAAATGCAATCAACAAAGCGAGCTTGTAACGTGCTTGGTGAGCATGTTACGAGCTCGTATGTGCTCGTAGAAAGCTCACACGAGCTCACTCGGAGCAATGTGAACTCGTACTAGCTCATATGTGCAAAAGCTCGTAATCACATTTACGATCAAAAGCTGGAAAACGTGCACGTTGCGTGCATGTGTGAGCTTACATTGTCAATTACGAGCTTACAATTTTTTACAAGCATCTTGCGCGCTTGATTCTTACGACCCCTTTTTCAATTGCGAGCTCTTAATAATTTTACGCGCTTTTTACGAGCATGTAATATTTGTGAGCTGCAAACATCTTGCGCCCTTTCTTGTTACAAGCACAAATTACGAGCACATTCTCAATTACGAGCTCGTAATCATTTTATGCGCATTTTACGAGCATGTAATATTGCAAGCTTGCACACATTTTGCGCGCTTTCTTGTTACGAGCACATAAACTTCGGACTTGGAATTAAATTAATAGTCTGCATGCAAGCTCGTACATTTTTGAGTTTGCAAATCTTGCACTTCAAAACTTAGTTTGTAAGTTTAATCAATGCAACATAACTATAATCAATTTCAAAGAATTAATGTGTATCAAATTTATTTCTCACCAAATGGGAAGGTTAATAACTGATTGTATTATACTAGCCAAGAGGTGTACCTAAACAGAATATATAGCTTTGTGTGTGACCCCTTCTGGTGGTTGTTCATAAATAGCGCCCTCTTTTGTTTTGAGTGTCATTCATAGCAACCAGCCCTGCAAGACTTTCTCATGGCTGTGCCTGTGGGAATATTCTCTTTGCTCTTTGTACATCATGCAACTGAAGCCTTTCTCTGATTTCAGGTTTTGTATTAGTTACTGGGTTATTAATATTAGTAGTTATGTCAGGACCTTCAGGCATCAGAGCAGTTTTCATGCCTAGACTCTGGTACTCAGTCAGGGTAATTGAACTGCACAATTCTGCACCCTTACATTACTTGCTTAGGGTATTTTGACTGCATAATTCTGCTCCCTTGCACTGACTATGCCTGCCTATACAGAGGTTTTCACTTGCATAGTATCAGGCCAGGTGATATGTTTTTGATTTGCTACCTAGTCAGTCCTTTACAAGGGCTGTTCAGTATATTATGGTACCAATATTTGCTCCCTAGATGGAGAAGTTTACCAGTTTGAGAAGGTTTTTATATTGCATAGGCCTAGCCTAGGGCTAGGCTAGTGTCAGGCCTGGAGCTAGGCTAGGGCCTATAGTATGCTCCTGATTTGCTACACAATCAGTCATCTTGGGCTTAACTGTACCAATGAGTTATTATATTAACTATATGATAACTCCTTGGTTGTACAGAACCCCTGTTTATTTTTCTTCTTGTATGTATGCAAAGCTCACTAGTAATGCCTGCCGACAGTAAAACATGCTTAATGTATGTGACGTCCGTCCGTGTGTGCCTTTTGGTTAGCATTTTTGGTTAGCCTTTTTTTCCAGAATACTGTATCTTTTGAACGGATGGACGGATTGACTTCAAACTTTCAGCGATAGGTAGGCCATGGAAAAACATTGTGGCTGCTTTTTTGGCGGTCTAATTTGCATAGGTCATCTGAGGTCAAAGGTCAAATCGTAAAAGTTGCCCGATTGACTTCAAACTTGGAGAAAGGAAACATGAACACCGGTATTCTGGTTCCCTGCACCCTGGATCCCTGGGACAACTCATCCATAGGTGCAGGTTCAGGATTTGCATTTGCCAGCCGTAACCGTACTTTCAACACATTGCATTGTCGCTCTGTTATGGCATGAGGTAAATAACGATCAACACACTGTAGCTGAGATATCGCATCGAACGCTGAATGCATTATCTATCGCGCTGCTACGGCGCGATGGGAACGTGCTATTTAATGCGTGCATGTGCGTGTGAAGTCCGGCGCTGTGGTTAGCAATCCCGTTAACATGTGCACATCCATCGCGAGCTCGCAGATTTGTGCTCGTATTTGTCTCCCGGATACGTACTTGTTTTTTTGTAATAGGTATGATTGTGAGCTTTCAAATATGAGCTCCCAATTTCTGAGCTCGTTTTAGCTCGCCAAAAATAAGCTTGTTACAAGCTCGGTTTGTTTCAAATACGAGCTTGTAGCTCTTAATAAGCTCGGTTTGTTTCAAATACGAGCTTGTCATTTCTGAGCTCGTATTTTGTAGCTCGCCAAAAATGAGCTTGTTTCAAGCTCGGTTTGTTTCAAATACGAGCTCGTAGCTCGCAATAAGCTCGGTTTGTTTCAAATACGAGCTTGTAATTTTTGAGCTCGTTTTAGCTCGCCAAAAATAGGCTTATTACAAGCTCGTTTTGTTTCAAATACGAGCTTGTAACAAGCTCGGTTTGTTTCAAATACGAGCTTGTAACAAGCTCGGTTTGTTTCAAAAACGAGCTTGTAACAAGCTCGGTTTGTTTCAAAAACAAGCTTGTAACAAGCTCGGTTTGTTTCAAAAACGAGCTTGTAACAAGCTCGGTTTGTTTCAAAAACGAGCTTGTAACAAGCTTGTAACGAACATGTTTCAAGCTTGTAACGAGCATGTTTCAAGCTTGTAACGAGCATGGCATTTTCGTAAGGGAAGGGAAAGGGAGTGGTGTGTTCTTTTGCTGATGAAATTTTCAATGACCAGAAATCACGAAAAGTCACGAAAAACTAGCAAATTGTACCCCAAATTCACCGATAAAATACCTAAAACGGTAGCGTTGTATATCAGCCACCGGGAGTACATTTACACATCATCTCCATACACGGTTTATATTACGTGAAACGACTCCCGGCGGCTGACATACAAGGTAGCACACCTAAATAATAAGAAGTCGAAATTAGACGATCATTTTGCACCTTATTTTGATCGATGCACGACGCTTCAAAAGATGATATCTCAATGACCATTGTGATTTAGGAATTGATTTTGGTATCAAATTTAAGCCCAAGACAATGCTTATAATATGTTTTTAACGATAGATCGATTTTAACGATTTAAAGTTAGGAAAATGTTAGGCCTACGACTATGCTAGAAACCCGACATTAGCAAAAGACAAGTTTTTGAATTACGGCCGATGCGCTTAGATGCTAGATTGCTTAAAATCTAACAGTTATCCATGTATATTTTACAATTTTAATCGAAAGCTTGCTAAAATAGCTAGAGTTTAATACCAAATTGAAAGAATTTCTATGTATAAATTTCTATTTATGCCCCCAAACTATGACGCATTATACACGCAGGCCAACGTACTATTAGATTTTCTGAAGATTTAAACCATGTTCTGGCAAGGTTATTAAATATACGCTTCATTGATAAGAAGTATTGCGCAATAAGAGTTGCAAGTTTTCGCCTGGAACTATTTAGAGGTGTGCTACCACAACGCTTACCGCGCAATGCATGTTGGGTAATATCTTTACCGATTTTTGTTGGGGCGCACCACCAAATATACGCTTCATGAAATTTGAATGTTGACAGTCATGTTCACGGTGCTATTGTGGCGCTTTCTGCAAAACTTGAGATATAGTGTTTGATATCAAATTCAAGCATTTGTCTTCAATTTTTTGAATATTTTACTGAAATTTGGAAAACCCTGTTGAATATTTATGCGTGGGACACTCCGTAAATTATACGCGGCGCATTTTCAGACGTGTTTAGAGTCATTTTCATGGTCATATCTTGAAATATTCTGCAGTACTTGAGAGACACTGTTTGCTCTCAAAATAAGGAAAATTATCTCAACTCTCTAAATCACCGGTCAAAACATGGTCCTATCCCTTGACTTTTACCGCTACAGCGACAAATAGCGCCGCAACCCTATTTTCAATGATACACATCACTCATATTTGGGTATCGACTGTCGTGAACATCCGCGTGCCTATTTTAGCTTAACGTTTTCAAAATAGTATGAATTGTTGGTTATATAATCTTAACTTATATCTCAATCATATTGCCGAATATCATGCAATTTCAAGCCTTTCTTCTTATTAAAATCGTGACTTCAATGTTAGAACTAAATTAACCGAATTGCGTTATTACATAAATGCGGAGTGATTTGGTGGTGCGCCCCCTTAGAACCACCATAATTTTATATTTTGACAATTTCATCTCTTTCATATTGTTACCAACACAATTCTAAACAATGCACATCAAATTTCATCAAATTTCATGCACTACTTTTAAAACTACATCCATTCAAAGATCGGTATTTTTACCCCCAAAATAGCAATAATTTAACAAGCAGGCTGTTATCTTATTTACTTAACAAATCGAATTCATTTTAAAACATATGCATGATTTGACATATCAAAATCGACATTAGATCAATCATCAAACATATGTTGTCCGTCCATTTTTAAAACATAAATACTGTTTGTTTATTTTTTATTTTTTCATAAATAAATTTGATCAAAACTTTGTAATGTAACCGTTGGGTACGCATGGTCTATCAAAAATAAAGCTACACAATATTACACTCCACAAAGTGATACGATTTTGACTCAATTCATGTCTGGTTGACGTGACACACACTGAGATAGTGATCATGCTAATTATTCTGTAAATGTCACTTGTAAAAATCATGTTTAACATGTTATTTATATAGTAAATAGGCCATAGACCTTACCTAATGATTAATAAACGTAATTCAGGTTCTAAAAATAACTGAAGCGGGCATGCGTTGTGTCACCTACGCAACGCGCCTTTGCGCATACACACGCCGAGTTGACGGCACGGTTAGACGTACGCTTATGAGTGAGCGTTTAAGAGATTATGAATTAGTCGGCATAACTTAGAAAGTTTAATATATCGAAGTAATGTAGACTACATTAGGGATATGTTACAATACACTGGTGGCAGCGGTGGGTGGTGGGGGGGTCGGACAACGGGAGACAGCCTGGCATGACTCCTTGGCCCGGCGTTGATATCGGTTGAATTGCTATAAACACAATGCAATAAGAGGATTAGGTTAGGGTTAATGTTTAGGGTTAGAGGTCCGAGCTAAGGTTAAGATTAGGGTTAGGATTAGGGTTGGATAAGGTCATAGGATTAGGGTTATAGGGTTATGATTAGAGCTATGGGTTAGGGTTGGGGTCATGAGTTCGGGTTAGGGTTGGGTTTAGGGTTGGGGTTAGGGGTAGAGTAGGAAATTGGAAATTATGGGTTATGGGTTTATGCCAAGGGGGTGTAGGAATGGGTAACTCATAATGAGTATATGCGCCCCAAGGGTTATGAGTTTAGGGTTTAAGATGGGCCTATGTCGGAGATGTGATTAGCACTGTATATGCCTAGTTAAGATCGCGGCGATACACCCTCCCCTTAAACATTGGCGACTTTCAAGGAACCGCCTCCTTGCCCCCCCCCCCCCCCCCCCCCGCAACTGCTCCCCTGGCCCACTCCACCCTACATATGGCTGTTCTTTCATTCAATGGGGGCATGGGGCCTATATTTAAACCATACGAGTTTTCGTTTTCTTTTAGACATTTTCACTAGTCCTACAGATAGTTTATAAGCTACATACATAGTGTACTATTGATCAAAATATGTGTTTGAATGAGCAAGTGATGCAGTGAAACCTTTGTTTGATAGATTTTACGAATTTAAATTCAATATGCACACTTTTTTAGAGTATTTTACTTCGGTACACCACTTCTTGTTAAGTAACGGATGAAAATAGATCCCTAAAGCCCATAATTTAGTTGATAAAATATGAATTTCTATAAAACTGCGCTGCAAAAGCCCTCTTATAAGGGGGCGCACCACCAAATATATGCTTCATGAAATTTGAATGTTGACAGTCATGTTCACGGTGCTATTGTGGCGCTTTCTGCAAAACTTGAGATATAGTGTTTGATATCAAATTCAAGCATTTGTCTTCAATTTTTTGAATATTTTACCGAAATTTGGAAAACCCTGTTGAATATTTATGCGTGGGACACTCCGTAAATTATATGCGGCACATTTTCAGACGTGTTTAGAGTCATTTTCATGGTCATATCTTGAAATATTCTGCAGTACTTGAGAGACACTGTTTGCTCTCAAAATAAGGAAAATTATCTCAACTCTCTAAATCACCGGTCAAAACATGGTCCTATCCCTTGACTTTTCCCGCTACAGCGACAAATAGCGCCGCAACCCTATTTTCAATGATACACATCACTCATATTTGGGTATCGGCTGTCGTGAACATCCGCGTGCCTATTTTAGCTTAACGTTTTCAAAATAGTATGAATTGTTGGTTATATAATCTTAACTTATATCTCAATCATATTGCCGAATATCGTGCAATTTCAAGCCTTTCTTCTTATTAAAATCGTGACTTCAATGTTAGAACTAAATTAACCGAATTGCGTTGTTACATAAATGCGGAGTGATTTGGTGGTGCGCCCCCTTGTATGTAAACACGGTCTCACGTATCTAGCACATATTTAGCGAAGGTAGCAGTGTTGGTAGCTGAGTTGGAAAATTGGTTCAGCTCTTCTGTGTAGGAATATAATCAATCTTATACAACATAATTTACAGTTGTCTTCGTGGCCGAGCGGTTAGAGCGTTGGACTGGAAAACTTTTCAGTGAGGCGTTTGCGGCCGCGAGAGTTCAAGTCCGACCAATGGCGTCAAATTTTTATTGTTTTCCTATAAAATTTGTCATAAATTACAATATTCGTAACATTAATGGCGGTAAAAGTTAACACATTTTTTTTTTCTCAACAAATTATTCTGAGAAAACGTACTTTATCAAAATTGAATGTATTTATTTCATTTATTTTTTTTATATTTTTTTATATTTTTTGTTCTTAAATTTAATTTAATTTTTTTAAATTTTTTTTAAATTTTTTGACGGGGGAGATTAGCGACCCCGTCATTTGAAACGACGTTTCTAAGTCGTAACCTTTTCACAAACCCCTAAAATTCGCGGCATTTGCTAATATTAATAACTTGCATTAATCATCTTCTGAAGCGATTTTGTTGTAAAATGTAATTGATATTGTTATAATATGAAGGTAAGAGGACACAGTAAGTTATTTCAGCTATTTGGATGCCATTTAGTAATATACTAAGCTATTTGGATGCTATTTTGTATTATATATATGATTTAGTAATATACTGAGTCACTGAGTCCACGGCCTCTTTGTTCCGTGTTGCCTTGGTCTCGCAATTAGCCCAATGATTATGGCGAACCCTAGGCTACATCCCCCAGTCATCAATATTACCGTACGGACGCTAAAGCTGTACAAATATCGGAGCCTGCAAGATAGCGACATAAGAGGGCGGCTGAGAGGTGTGAACCCTTCAATATGATTAGCCCAATGATATGGCAACAACCCCTCGACCTTTGCCATGCGACACGAAAACAAGACTAGAAGTGACGTCATGATTATTACTTCTCCGAGATGCGCAGAACTCCGCCATTTTGTACACATTTTAAACCGACAGAAAAATTCTGCGCAAGTACGTGTAAACCAATGGGATTTTTAACTCTGGACGAAAGTGAAAATGAACCGCCGATATTTCAAGATTTACCATACTTTGTTTTAGTTATTTGAAGATGACACTCAATCTTTAGGTTTGGCTTTGATGGTACGTGATCAGAGATCAAGTAGGGAATCTTTTGGCGTAGCACTTTTTGCTACATATTTGTGCATTAGTGTTCAAAAGTGTGTCGTATTTCGTGATGCTACATTGGTTAAATCGAACGCTGCGTGGTGGTATGCACTATGCAGGTTATTACGGGGCTTGGGCTCTACTGTGGGTTGGGTTTGGGAATTCACGGAGAGTGAGACTTACGGGATACGGGTACCCGTGACACGCACGTATAGAATGACCCGTGTCACGTAAGAGAAAAAGCACGGGATAATTCAACAGTCTTCTATCTCCCCCGTCCAGTTTTTTTTAAATACCTTGTTTTTTTTAAATTTTTCATTTTTTTTAAATTTTTTTTTTTTTTATTTATTTATTTTTTATTTATTTATTTTTTAAATTTATTTCATTCTTCTTATTTATTAATTTTTTTTAATTTTATTTTTTTTAAATTTATTTATTTAAATGTATTATTATTTTTACAATTTATTTTATTTATTTATTCATTTTTATTTTCATTTTATTTATTTATTTATTTATGTATTTATCTATTTATAATTTTTTTTTTTTTTTTTTTTTTTTTTTTTAAAAATGTGAAATTTTTTTTATTAGTTTCTATTTATTTATTTATTGAATTTTTTTTTTTTTTTTTTAGTTCATTTTTTTTAAATTTATTTTTAATTTTTTTTATTTCAAACGGGAGCTTTGAGACAAATGAAGCATATTTTAGTGACTGTCATAGGATTTTTATTTTATTTATTTATTTTTATTTTCATTTTATTTATTTATTTATTTATTAATTTATTTATTTTTTTATTTATTTATTTATTTATTTATTTATTTATTAGTTTATTTATTTATTTTATTTTATTTTTATTTATTTTTTTATTTTTATTTTTATTTTTTTTTATTTATTTTTTTTTATTTATTTAAATTTTTTAAATTTATTTATTTATTTATTTATTTAATTTTTTTTTTTTTTTTTTCTATTTTTCTTTTTTTTTTTTTTTAATTTATTTTTTTAGCCTTCCCCCCTCTGAAATATTCCAACCAAAAGCAAAAACGCCAAGAATCGCACACACGACCTATGTAATTTGCACGTGGTCGACCGAATGTCCCATCAACGTCCGTTAATAAACGTCCCCGTGCTCACGTCGGCCGTATGTTATCGTTTGGTCGGCGTGAGGATGCACACAACCGATGTAAATGGCACGCGGTCGGCCGAATGCCCCACCAACGTCTCATAACAAACCTACAATCATGTTCAAAACTGTTGGGACACTTCCTGCATGTCCTAAGAAACGGTGGTCCAACAGAATTAAGTAAAGTGATGTGTCGATATGTCAGAACAGGTACCCAGAACAGCGACGATTTGTTGTTTTTTGTCGCCAGGCTTAATAAAAATTCCTTTAAAAAGGAAAAGAGGCGGTCATATGAATTTAAAGAAACAGACAGCAGAGTGTGATATAGGTAACAAAAAGAGTGGTTATGTCATAAGTTTTATTTATCAATATAACATGAATGGAAATCACTAACTAATGTTGATAATACTATAAAAAGTCAGGACTCAGGACAATGTTGACGAGTAAAAACATTAAAGGCTTTTGGAATCAAGTATGTTACATCTTAGAGTTGGTGACTGACAGTCTAATGGAGAAATTGTATCTTTGTCAATTCCCCTAGAGAACTGGGTATGGCTAGAAACCCAAAGTGGTAGCTTGCCTTTAAAAAGTACTTTATCTCTGATTTGCTTAAAGGTATAGTATCGTGTGTGGTAAAGTCTGACAACGGGGTCATGTGGTAGGCCAGCTTTAAGTTGTAACATACTTGAATTCTAAAAACCCTTTAACGTTCTTACTCGTTAACATCGTCCTGACTTTTTTATAGTATTATTAACAGGGTTTAATGATTTCCATTCATGTTATATTGATAAATAAAACTGATGACATAACCACTCTATGTGATACCTTCATCACACTCTGCTATCTGTTTTCGTCAAATTTATATGACCGCCCCTTTCCTTTTTAAAGGAATTTTTATTTTTTTAAAACTCAGTCCATTTTTATAAACTTATGATAGGTCATGTATGCAAGCTTTAAAAGAGGGATGGGTTGCGAGGGACGTACACAGTGTTGTTGTATTAAGGGTTAATACGTCGTTTGTTCAAGTATTACAATCAGGAAACACTTTTACCTCTGGATCGGACACAAACATACCGTTGTATTAATAAAAATCTAAATGTAAGATTTGAAGCATTCATAGAATAAAACAATTGAATATAACCAGGGAGGTGTCATTTGACACCCTCCTGATATAACTAAAAGGGTGTCCTAGGCCTGATATTTTTGCTATTTTTGTATTTGTGCTATTTACACAATATTTAAAAAAGTCCCGACCCGAGTTTTTCCAGGCAAAAAGAAAAATCGGTTTTTTGAAAGAGCAACACAGCATATTTTTTGGTTTACATCTTCTAGTGATCACTATAGTTATGTAAATGTCCACTCTCTTTCCATGTAATGGGCCCAGCGTGATCATCGGTGAATAGGCATCCAATTGTACGTAAACATCAAACAATTGATTATCTATACAGCAAAGATTCGCCTTCATACATCAAGTATGGCGACGTAGCAAGTATTACAATGGTATAACTAAAACCGCGACAAGTCGGGGACTCAGTTTGTTATGTAAACATCAAACAAAAATAGCAATGCTCATGTATCCCCGGGAAGGGGGGGGGGGGAGGTACTCAGATTTGGTTTGGTCGGGGGTGTGCTGCTGGAGATTCAAAGCCCCTACCCATTTCTAAGGGTGATTTTGGATAGACCCATGTCTAAGGATTTTTCAGTTGAAAAGCCTACCCATGGCTAAGGATGTCTCATGAAAAAACGACCCACTGGAGCGGCACGTCCCTGTATTCCTTAATTTTTTTCTGAGGCAATATCTAGGGGTGGTACCTAGCCTAGCGGTGAACAAACTAAATTGCTCGTAGGTGGCGTTTGGGGGGACTCATATGAGTATTTCAGCTTCATGCTCTATTACGCTTGAACTCTTTCCGCCCACACACATGAGTAGTACACACGACAAAACAAAATTACGCCCCTTGATTGGAAAAACAGTGATCCACGCTTGCGATCAGCGATGGAGCGTTATGGAGTATATATAAACATTAGGGTGATATACGGGGGTACAATAACTAGAATCGCCGCCATTTTCTTTGATGTGACGATGTCGGAATAGAAAATAAATATCCCTATCGCGGGAACATTATCCCTCATAATTCTCCAAATAACCAGTCACTCGAACTCAGCCGAGATAAATACTGTACCACTATCGTGTCCACAAATCTTACTCATTCAAGCTGTATTTTTCGAGATATTTCGCACACAAACTTTGATTTCAAAATCTTAGGATGCCGGTACCCGTCCTCCAATAAAAAATGCAGTGCGATTGTGTATTGAAATTCACACACAGCTATATTTAAACAGGTATCCATAGAATGCAGTACTTCATAAGAGGGGCCTCTTTTGATGTACACATTTGCAATATTATAAATAGGACCCCTGCAGTCCTTCAAAAATATAAAATGTCCCACTGAAACAAAGGTGGGCAACACACATTTCTCTTTGAAGTATTGAACTCTCTCCTTTTCTTCTCATCTTTCCTGGTTTTAGATAGTTAGGCCTATTTGATCAAGTTTCCTTTCATAATATTAATAATGCAATAAAAGCTTCTGCACATTATATTTATGATACAGCAATGTCCAGAATATGAATTCCATATTTTAATGTATGCAAAATCTGATTTACTTCATACATAGCTCTTTTAATAATGTTAATACATAATATTGGATCGCATTTTGCCCTTTTTTGTTTTGCTTGAAAAATGTGGAAACCAATGATAAATCGGGCAAAATTAGATCTGAAAAACCCCAAAAGTTTCTGAGACAAAATTAAGTTATTTATTAAGAATTACAGGGAGCTGTGTACCAATTGGTTTGTCCAAATGTTCATAATGTTTAGGAGTCCAAGTGCACCAAGCTGTGGAATATGTTATTATTTACTATTCCTCACAATTTGTGACTGCCCTTGCAGGGGACCTAGTGGTTCGAGAACCGCCCTGTTAAGCACATCAACATATTCAACACTATCAATTAGAAACATTTCATCAATATAAACCTCTTTTTTTTTGTGGAGGGGGGGCGGTAGTTGTCAGGGGATAGTCTGTGAATCCATGCTACAATTTGAGTACTATGTACATGTATGTCATAAAGTAGGGGTGCCCTTGACAAGATCTCTGAATTGGCCTTTAAGTCATAGGTCTTTCAGCTGACCATATTTGCAACCTACTTTCAAGAGCGTGGGTTGAATCAGAGAGCTGACCACAATGCCATCCACATTTTTTTAAGGTTCATTCAATCAACTACTCATTTTTTTCATTTTTTTCCTTTTCTTTTACAGTGTCAGCATAACGGAAATAGAGGCCTTGGATGAAGATAAGTGTCAGGCATGCTCATATGGTGGTAGCAAGATTATTAATATGTACAAAGGATTCAAAGTAGGATTAAAACATCTACTATGTACTATTAAAAGAGAAATCAATGAACCAAAGCACCACATGATTTTGATCCATGGTGTTCCGATGGTAGGGAAATCTACATTAGCGCAAGCTTTGTCATACTTCCTTGCCCGTGAAGGCGGTAGTGCAAAACGCATCGTATTTAAGCATGATCACGAAGACTCCATACAGAAAACAGAAAGTGTGGAAGATACGGAAAGCCGTTGGATAATACTGGACCAGTGCAACACGTACCAGCTTGATATGGCTCGCCTTCTTCAGTATGCTGAAACTAGATATCGGTTGAATCCTAACGCACAAACGCCACTCATAATGTTCACATCCGGACATTATTTACCGGCAGAGAAGTGGATGAACAAAACTAATATAGACTTTAAAGTTATTACCATGCAAGTGGATAGTGAAGCTCTTAATGTAATGAAAGCAAGCAAGGTAGGTGAAGTAAGAAAGGTAGCCAATGATGTTCTCTTGAGTGTCTCAACTGTTTATGGGCATGTGGTGAATTGTATTGCTGAATGTCGAGAAGCAGAAACCGAAATCACTCGGCAATATCTGGCAGATCAACTATATAAGGAGGTGGATTTTCGTATGCTAGGCAGTAATTACGAGTTTGTTACGCTGGCTTGGCCAGATTTCCAGAATGCAAGTGTGGACTATATTGAAACAAGTGAAGCAAAAGATTGGAAATTACAACCATGTTGGGCTCAATATGCAAGTGTGGCAGCAAATCGTAGGGTAGACTTAAATGATACTGGCATCAATGCTATGCTCAACTGGTTGGATGCGCGTGGGCTCTGCAAGTGTGGAAAGAGTCATGATACTCGGACAGGATTTTGTGAACTCGATCCCCATAGCTTCTACTTTGTTTTTCCATGTGTGACAGAGCTACATAACCTGCTAAAGAATGCCAAGAGAGTGTTTACAAAAGAGAAAGGGTACCAGGATTTTTTGAAGACATATAGGAGGCTTTCAGATTCACAGGAGTTACAACAATCCCATATGGAGGGGTGTAGGGGTACATTGTTTGAGTCCCTGATAGGACTTCATTGTGAGCTATATAATGAGCTTCATCCATCAAATGACCCTCCCAAGCTGCGTGGACTACGTGTAATTTCAGGTTCATGTTGCACTGTCCCAGTGACCGAACAGAGAGTGGTAGAATCAACTGAAAAACTCTGTGACGTGGTGGAAGAATCACAAAAACCAAGAAACATTTGGTTTTCATTAAACAAAGACCTGTGCAGGCCATTCAAAGGATATGACTTTGCGTATTTGGAATATGGGCGTGGATGTGTTACAGAGCTTCAAGTGATCCAGGCAACTGTAAACCCAAGGGGCAAACAGCGAGTAGACAGAAGGAAAATGCTAGAATCCTTGAAAGAAATCCAGCATAATCTGAGCAGGCGGAAGTTGATCGAAAGTGAGGGAGTTGTGGTACCTTATGTCATCTGTCCCTCAGATACCGCATCACAACCCCTAACCATTGTCCTGAAAACTGATGATGATGAGGTGGTGGCTAAGGTTATTAAATTCGATAACTTTTTGGATATGCCATAGATGTCCATGTCACATGATTGATTGTGTCATAAGTTGACCTGAAAGGGCCTTAAAAGAGCCAGGCCAAAGTAACCCCTAATCATGGTGGGTTATTTTTTTCTCAATTTTTTAATGTGCTGGGTCCAAATGAGACTATACAATTTCATTTTTCAATAGTAATTTGCTTCATGATTCTCAGCTTGGTGTCTGTGGAATTGTTCATCAGCTTTTGTGGAAGAATACAACAAAATTAATAAATATGAACAACGTAAAACATGTTTCATATCTTCCTGGACCTCTCAAATGCATTTGACACACCAGCCCTAATTCTGTATGTCAGTGCGTATGCACGTCAGTTACAGTTTTGGTTAATTTTCAAATTGCTCCTGCGGGAACTGTTCAATTCCAATTGCAACTAACTTGGGTCATAGATGCAACATGGTATTCTTCATATGATAATGAAGTCAAAGGTCACATTTCAAGATCGAAGGTCAGCTGAGGTCATAACACATAAGATAGTCTCAATGAGAATAAAGTAAAACTTAAAGGTAGATGACCCGATCACATTTTCGTAACACAGAATTATTTCAAACATACGGAGATTTTCATATCATATGAAAGCTCGTATTTTTCTCATCATCATACTGAAATTTGACGGCCTAGATCGGTATAATTACGGAGAAATCGATGAAATAACGTCGAATTACCGCGAATGGTGGTATACCACCGATATAGTTTGTGTACAACTCAATGGGTACAGTTCACAGCATCTTGTGCGTCTAAAATAAGAACCATTAAAGCTATGCAACTCAAACTTTGGAACACGACTTTTTTAAGGATGACCTTTCATGTAGAATAGAAAACTTCAAGTTGAAAATCGGAATGTGATCGGGTCATCTACCTTTAAGAAAGGGCAATAACAAGGTTTGACGGTCATCTGGTAGCTTACTAATACACCCATTTTTTGTATTGGTTCATATTTTAAATTTAGCAATCCCGAAGAACATAAAAGGAAATCTTACAAGCTATAGGTTTGTATATTTTCTAAGTCAAACAGGAAAACATCCATTTTTGGAGATCATTTTGAGAATTTTTGAACTCTGTGATCTCAAAAACATACAAAAATATATACAGGGTAAGTAAAAAAAAAAACCCATTTTTAATTGGATAAAAAATAACTTTCCGACATATTTCCTGTAAAAACATAAAATGGGCAAAAAGCCAGTGTTATTAATTAGCTTATGAAAAAATGATGCGATTTCAATGATTCAACTTTACGTAAACTTGATTTACATAAAAGGATTTGATTTAAATTTTACGCACGGCCAGT
Source organism: Ophiura sarsii (assembly GCA_035610835.1). NCBI lineage: Eukaryota > Metazoa > Echinodermata > Ophiuroidea > Amphilepidida > Ophiuridae > Ophiura > Ophiura sarsii. The sequence continues at coordinate 36,397,647 of CM069449.1, read as the reverse complement.
TCTAAGACTGAGTTTCCCATCTAAATAAAGATGCACTAATCTTTATTGATTTTATAAATTTTAAGGAAATTTCCATAACAAAAAATACATATTCTGAAAGCACATTCTTTTTTGTACAGAATTTGGAATTTTGGGGTGTAAAACACATTTTGTATTGCTGTGAGACTACTTTTAGTTGAAATGTCCGATATCATTTTCGTCATATTTGAACAAAATACACGAAGGACATGGTTCGTTGAACATTTTCCAATAGGACATTTACACACAAAAAATATCCCATGCGTAAAAATGCTCAGTGGGTATTTTTTACAAAAACTGACATGTCTCACGTTTTGAGTAACCCCTTCACTTCAAATCTTCAATATTTTACTCTTAATAAATTCGGCTTTTTATTAATTTATAAAATACTTGGTAATACACTAAATTTATATTTTTTATTTGAAAATGGGCTCCATTGTTTTTGACTCACCCTGCAACATATAACAAACTGTGGTTGGACATTTTTGATAAAATATACGGAATTAAGTCATTTTTTTGCCGCCATTTTGAAATAAACATTTCTGAGATATCGATACAAAAGCAAGTATTCTTAGGTAACTTTCGGGTAGCCGAAAGTTACCTGCAAATACAATGTGACGTCATGACTGTATTAATATAGAACCAAAATGGCATGGGTTACAGGCTATATCTTAAAAATTACTGAATTTCACAGTTTTTCAGTTTTGATCGGCCATATTGGCCACCATTTTGAAAATCCAGCATGGTCAATGACATGTATCTTTATTGTTTAGTTTACACTTTTATTATGATAAGTGGCTGATATAAATGGGTATATTGATGATACGGCCTAATAGAAATAATTGGTGGTGTTTTTTCGGACTTGTTACTGGGGAAAAAATGGGTCAGTAGGTAGGGAATTTGTTTTATTTAGTGAAAACGTTTTATTTGCAAATGCTAAAATTTTCTGTTTCCTCTGTTTGCAAATTTGAAAAATGAAACTGCCAATTTGTTAATTACGATTATTAACTACTATATGTTATACACCTGACGAATGGAGATGATGTACAAATAAGATCAACACCCTGAAATCTTAAGGGTTTTTTTCCTTGGCATTTTTTCTTTGACTTTTTATTATCATTGATGGCTATGTACATTTGCACACAATACTGATGTTTAAATTCACGTTTTTGCTCATTTTTAAGTGAAACAAAACAATAATTATTAATGGTATTAAATTGCATTGCATTCAAACATCTTTCTTTTTGTGTTGAGCAGCCAGTAATGACAAATTGCACAAAGGTGGGTTTGGTAAAAAAAAATGTGCTACCTATGAATACTTATATAAGCTGTGTCATGTCTAGAGAGAATAGTAACTAGTATTCAAGGAATAGGTACAGAGTGACTCTCTTTAAACCTACCAAGTCTCAATATCCTGCATTATGTTTGATAAGAATAAATAGGTTCAAATACAAATCAGATCAACACCATGAAGTCACATCTTTTTTTATCTTTTTTTGTGTATATATATCCAAATTTATCTGAGAGGTTTTCATATGAGTTTACATTATAAAAATCATTGATATCTTATCTATACTCTGTACATGTACCTATACTTTTAAGAACTGATTTTCTGTAAAGATTGTCTGTAGAGGAATCATACCAAAATGAAATTGTTCGATATTATGGGTTATAGGCTGTATGACAAAGTTCCGAGATTTGACCACACTTTGGTGGCCAAAATAATTTGATTTTAAGGCTTAGAAAGTGAGGTAAAAATCCTCTCTCTGGACTGAAATTTGTGTAGAATAAGAAGTCAAAAATGCAAAATCTTAAACCTGAAATTATCACCTATTTGATTGTACTGGACAAAAATGGCTAAAATTGGGAAAAATTGGAAGAAGAAAAAAAATCTTAAGTGAAAAACAATGTCATTGGGGCCAAAATAGAAATAAACCAAGTGTAGGGGACTGCATTTGGCACAAATGAATGGTGACATCTATAGTTTTTCACACGAAAATGGCAAAATTCATGATTTTTCTCATAAACTACATAAATTATGCGGATAATTTTACCCCTGCAGAAATGACATACTAGCTTATGTTTTAATGCTATTTTCACCACTTTCTGATTTTTTTTTCACATTTTAGCCGCCAAACCGTGGTCAAATCTCGAACCCTTTCGTATACTTGTTAATAATTTGAACCTATCTGTTAATATGATGAAACTGATTAATTATTATTTATTTTTTGAATCGGATCAATTACCGGTATAGTTTTATGAATTAAATAATTAAGTACCCGATGAATTAAATGAATGCATACATACCAATCGGATCAACACCATGAAGTCGCATGGTTTTTCGTTTTGTATTTTGTACATATGGCATATTTTCTGTGAGAGGTTTTCATAATGAATTTATATTAATATTATCTTTGCTCTGTACACATGTAAGAACTGTTTTTGGCTGGATTGATCAAATCTGGCTGATGTAATTGGCAAAGTCTGTCCTGGGGTGTAGGTCTGTCTGTATTTGACTGTCTGTCAACTTTTGGGGTTAACCTTTATATTTAGCTCTTTTTTTGTGTCATCTGTAAGAAGGCACATTTGCAGCTGAATGAAATGTGTTGAAATTTCTTGGTGTGTATTGAGATGTGCTAAGAATTAAGAATTGCTCTTTGTGAAAAAAAAAAATTCATGTGGAAGTTGGGTTTTTTTAACAATTTTTGGTTGCCGAAATGACTCAAATCGAGCGATTAGTCGTAGTTCGTTTGTGTGTGTAGTTGGGGTCGAAGGAGTTCGCCCGGCAAAGTAACCGAACAACCGCTTATAATATGTGTAGGGCTCTGCCGGCTGAGTCGATATTAGGCGAACGCAGAGAGATTGAGATCGAATGTGAGTGTTTGAAGACGTCCGCGATTGCAATCATAGACTATGATGCAATACATACTACCAGGGAATAAACAAAACACAGTGCACATTACAGCGTTCATTTCACGATTGTAAATCACCTTTCTACGTATAGTATCGAAGAATTAATCATATTTTAAGGCGAGTCTGATATTAGGTAACATGCAAATGAAATGCTAGATCAAAACGAGTAAAATAAATATGATTTTTTTTGTAATTCTAAAAAAGTTCATGGCATGAAAAAGTTTGCACGGGACTTGGTTATGCTGGTACTTTAGGCCTGCAGTGTTATGCTTAACAGTGTAGCGTTGAGATGCCGGACTTCTAACGCAATAACGGCCTATAAGTTTTATTTTCTGAACAACCGAGAGCTCCGATACTACATTTAAATAAAACTTTAATGAGCTTCTATTCGCTGGAGAAGTGAGGATGTAATCGTTCATAACATGCCTTTATTACTACTTTTTTGGTCCCAAACAATCACAAGGCACATGATTTACTATATAAAGGTTGAAATCCCCACGCTGTTGAAGAAGCAACCGTATCACACTGAACTGGGTTGCCTTCAATAGGCCGGTGAATTTGGACGCACCGAACCGTTTCATAAGCCGCGTGTAGTGTGTTTTGTTATAACATCCTTGTTTGGAACCATTGTCATGGCAATTAATCCTATTACGTGGCACTTTTCCAGCGAATAATATGTCAAAGTTTGAGCCAAGAAAGATTAAAATGTTCTAGAAATCGGACCTCAAAAATCACCTGTTCGTATGGAAAATGTCAGCACTTTTAATATAGAGATTCCCCTGTCGTAAGTTGGTGGAATGCTTTGGTTGGTACAAAGCATGGTTGGTGTCGTCCATGCGGGGTGTACGAATCGTGTGCATGACTTTTCAAAGATATATATGCAAACCCTATTTCAAAACGGAATGGTCAATTTTTGTCCTCGATATGATTCAATAACAATGAGGGCTGAATTCATGAAATGATAATGACAACACTGAGACTTGTATTTTTTTTATTATTATTTATTTATTTTTTATTTTTTATTGTTGAAATATTTATTTTAAAATTTTGTTAATATTTTTAATTGATTTTTTTTTATTTTTAGATTTAGATTTTTAATTTTTTAGATTTTTTAAGATTTTAGGCCTATATTTTAAAGGTAGATGACCCGATCACATTTTCGTAACACAGAATTATTTCAAACATATGGAGATTTTCATATCATATGAAAGCTCGTATTTTTCTCATCATCATACTGAAATTTGACGGCCTAAATCTGTATAATTACGGAGAAATCGATGAAATAACGTCGAATTACCGCGAATGGTGGTATACCACCGATATAGTTTGTGTACTACTCAATGGGTACAGTTCACAGCATCTTGTGAGTGTAAAATAAGAACCATTAGAGCTATGCAACTCAAACTTTGGAACACAACTTTTTTAAGGATGACCTTTCATGTAGAATAGAAAACTTCAAGTTGAAAATCGAAATGTGATCGGGTCATCTACCTTTAATATTTAAAAACAAAATTGTTTAATTTTTTTAAATTTTAAATTCATTTTTTAATTTTTATTTATTTTATTTATTTATTTTTCAATTTTTCAATTTATTTATTTTTTTATTTTTTATTTGTAATTATTAGGTGGGGTGAGTCAATATTTTTAATTTTTATTTATTTGAATTTGTTTAGATTTTGTTTATTTTTTTTTATTTTTTTTACTTTCATTTTTATTTTTTTTTATTTTTTATTTTTTTTATTTGTTAATTATTGGGTGGGGTGAGTGCTTGTACTTTGTTTATTCTCGGTAGTTTAGAGCATGCGCGATGTTATATTTAAGCCATGAATAAATAAAAAATCCCATTAAAAGGGAAAACCCAGTTTCAAGTAAAATTCCTTACAATGATGAGGTGAAGACCATTTTGTTGACATGTTCGGAGTCACAGGTTCTATATTACATTTACAAAAAAAAGAGTTCTATAGTACAAAGGATTTGAAGTATTTAAATGTAAACGGTTCAATAATCTGAAGATTCTATCATCTGAAAAAAGTCCCAATATTATGATCACATTATATTTCAATTATTAAGAAAGGGTCTGCAATTCAAACATGATAAAGCAGGTTCTGTAGTATACATTTGAAATGAGGTTCTTTATTCCAAATCATAAAAAAATGCTCTTTAGTCTGAATCGTGCGGTTGTTATTTGTTGAACTGGAGAACTTATTTTAAAACGGTAAGATTTTCATCTCACAATGGATTATAAAAAACTGGTTCGTGTGTTTGAAGGACCCCTTCTTCAACTTTCAGATTACGCAAATGTGCAATATTTGGATGGCAGATCCTTTAATTATTCATGTTATTGAGCCTTATCAGTTACAGATTAGTTAATTTCTTTTACACTTTATACAAATTTGGATTATGGAACTAATTTTTTGGGATAATTGAACCAGAGAGTTCATTCGTGATCCAAACATATACAAGTGGGTTGATGCAGTCACCAATGGCTGTTATGGAACATCATCATTTGGACTCGCTGGTGTTTTTGAAATTTACTCTTTCCAGAGCTCATTGACTTAACCAATGAAAAATTTGTAATTCCACCAGGTGAAACCAGTAAGAATGCCACACTCAAAAATGGTGTGCCGCATTGCCTATTTTATGGATATCGCCAAGAACAGTTTGACGAAACTTGGGCAAGAAATGTAGGGGGGTGGGGGATAGGCTTCGAGGAAGACCAAGGTGTAGAGTTCTTCTGTGCAAAAAAACAGGCAAGAAGGCGCGATCACGCTCGCGATCTCCTGATAATGAGAATGTGTCTGTGGAGGATAATGTTAGTTATATTGGAATTGGCAATCGCCCTCCAATTGTTCGTGTTATGGAACTGCTTAACAACCCTAATGACTATGAGCTGGACAGTGGTGAATTTTTCAAGTTCTTTCAGCCACATAAACATGACCTTGTATTAGTATCGAAAAAGAAGGATGAGTTTGTTGCAAAGCTTGTATGTGAGATAGCTTCCTGGAACAAAGAAGGAAGGACTCTACATTAGACACAGTCGTTGATGAAGGACTGAGCAATGTGTTCAATCATGCTTGGTATCTTTGGCCTTCAATCAGATGTCCATATTGGGGCATAATTCTGTAATACCCTCCACACCCTACATTAGTAGTATGCGCCGTTCTTAAAAATCATGCACTGTGAATACTGTAAAAGTGGAAATGTTCGCGCGTGTAAATCTTCAGGCATTGCACATTTTGAACAATTTTGCTTGTTTTTATTTTCGCGATTTTGAGCTTCCATGCATAGACCTACATACAAAACGAATATATTCGCGCGTTTTAATTTTCGCGCTTGCTGATTTGAGCGCGAAAAGCGCGAAAATAAATGTAGCGCAAACATTTCCACTTTTACAGTACCCTGTGAAGGGTATAACAGAATTACTCCCATATTGGACCTTGGTGTTGTTGTGGATGGTTTCAAAGTAATCAAAATAACCAAAAGAAAAATCTGTGGCCGTGATACCTATCAGATTGATGAAACATTGCTGGTTCACTGCAATGAAACTCAGCGGCTCTATCGTCTGTTTCAGATGATAAAAAATGCATGAATTTGATGCGAAGTTTAAAATTTGTGAATAGAGCCGCTTTTATTGATTGAAAATGTTGCATTCAAAACAACTCCTTTTTGATGGAGTAAAATTGGGGGAGGGACAATGTTTTGGATTGGAACAACCACCTTTAAACATAAATGTATTAAAACTATCAAACCAACAGACATTATCCACTGCAAGCACATCAGAATTACCGCAAGCTGTCCAATTTATACTGACACTGTCAAATCATAGGGGACATGGCCCGATGGGGTGGGGGGGGGGGCCTCAGTGAACATACCAAGCCGGGGGGTGGGGGTACAAACCAATACACTGTTTTGATAAGCCTTGTGTGAATCTAGGTGCCACATGATCATGTCATAATTTCAGCGACAAATTTGTGCACACACTATTCAAAACTCGCTTCCATTCTAAGATATTCACAACGTCAGTAGGATTGACATGTGCATGTTACTTATTGTAAATATTCTTTGTATGAATTTTTCTCACGAAGTGAGCTTAAAACTGAATTGAAACAAGAGGAGTCTTAAAAAAAGACAAACAGCGCTCAGAAGGGGTGTACATTTAAGGATGAAGAAAATTTTAAATGTTTAAACATTTACTTCAGAATTCAAGATGAACATTAAAAATTGCCATTATTGTTGTGTCTACTAACAAAAACACAGCAAAACTTGATTAAAAACAATATCATCGCTATTTATTGAAAAATGCCCTCTATGTAAATATGGTTCGCGTTATATATCACACGTACTGCAGGGGGATACTGTCAGACGTAAAATGCTCGTTGCGGCTCTACGAGCATTTTTGAATCAACGTTTTCTTGTACAAAGAGGGCTGATTTTTCTTAATCCTTATAGGTGTAAGTTCATACATGTAATACAATTATAAAAATATACTAATCTCAGTTTTTATCATAATTGAGGGCGCAGCCTCCAACACATCTCTTAGGGCGCGTTCCCACTGTGGCTGTTTGATACCAGGATGTGGACTCGATGCTACATCGAGTCTACCAAGCCTAGTGGGAACGTGCAATAAGGGGGTTCGACCCTTCGACCCTACATCCACGATGTAGAGTCCACGATGTAGGGTCGAAACCTACTCGAAGAGGTAGTCTCGCACCTAGGACGTGGTATCAAAATCGCTAGTGAGAACGCGTTTACATTATCGTATGTGGACTCGTACCACTTGTTCCACAATAAACAAGCACATCGCGCTGCGTCACATTGCGCCGCCGTCAGTCGCGCACTTCAAATTGCAATTTCACGCGGCCAAATGTCATGCACGCGTGGTAATTTACGCAGTAAGTACGTACGGCGCACTCTCTTAAACTTGTAAACAAGTAACATCCGGGTAAGTGGACTCGATACCACATCGGTATTATGATGTATTTTATGAGAACGCAACATCAATGTTATGCATGTAGACTCGCACCTAGGTATGAGTCCACATTCGCACAGTGAGAACACGCCCTTAGTGCCCCTTTATGAGAAGTGACAGGTGTTACCAGTCACACCTTGCAACATGTATGTTAATGGTGATCCGATATCTGGCCCAGTTTTCAATTTGATGTTTTCTATAATACATGACTAGTTTAGTTTAGTTTTAATTATTTCCAAGTACATGAGGTCATCAGCCCAAATACACAAAATATTGCCACAATTGGCATAATTTACTAAGAGTCATCCTTAGCATATTTGTAATTCACAGTTTGAGTTGGATAACTCCAATAGTTCTTATGTCATGAAATATGTCCATTGAGTACACAAACTGACTGTTACCATGATGGTTTTGGTTTCTCACTGAATCGGGCCTAGCTGTTTTTTGGTGTATCCTTGACCTTTCATGTAAAATAGAAAACATCAAGTTGAAAATCGTGCAAGCAATCAGAACGTCTATAGTGAATTCATCGAAGAGCGATATTTGGTGCTTGGATGGGCATAAATGGAACATATCAAACATTTCAAACATTTTCAGAGAAATGAGAAAAATATGGTGTTTCTTCTGATAGCAAAATATGTTGATGGGTAAAAAAGGGTGATCCGAACATCCACCTTTAAGAACAGACCTATCACATCAAAGTCATGTAACATTTTTCACTGAACTGCTTCATTTGTTTTGCCATGCTGTTGAGATGCCCGGGTGACCAAATTAGAGGTCCACGAATCTTCTTCAACATGTTCAACATTTTCATGCTATTTAATTGTAGTTGTTGATTTTTATTGTTATTATTATTAATTATTATTTTCATGTTTGTTTGGGGGGCTTACTTTTAAATAAAGTAATTACTTAAATTGATGAGTTTAATGAAATTGCTTATAAATATTGCTGAAGTTGATTGAAATAATTCAAATTAACTAATGTATGTATTAATGTATTGATGTATTAAAGGTAGATGTTCCGATTTTCAACTTGAAGTTTTCTATTCTACATGAAAGGTCATCCTTAAAAAAGTCGTGTTCCAAAGTTTGAGTTGCATAGCTCTAATGGTTCTTATTTTAGACGCACAAGATGCTGTGAACTGTCCCCATTGAGTAGTACACAAACTATATCGGTGGTTACCACCATTCGCGGTAATTCAACGTTATTTCATTGATTTCTCCATAATTATACCGATTTAGGCCGTCAAATTTCAGTGATGATGAGAAAAATACGAGCTTTCATATGATATGAAAATCTCAGTATGTTTGAAATAATTCTGTGTTACGAAAATGTGATCGGATCATCTACCTTAATGTATTAATGTATTAAAGGTAGATGTTCCGATTATCAACTTGAAGTTTTCTATTCTACATGCAAGGTCATCCTTAAAAACATCGTGTCCCAAAATTTGAGATGCATAGCTATTATGGTTCTTATTTTAGACGCACAAGATGCTGTGAACTGCACCCATTGAGTAGTACACAAACTATATCGGTGGTAACCACCATTCGCGGTAATTAAACGCTATTTCGTCGATTTCTCTGTCATTATACCGAATTAGGCCGTCATGATGAGAAAAATACGGATGATGAGAAAAATACGAGCTTTCATATGATATGAAAATCTCCGTATGTTTGAAATAATTCTGTGTTACGAAAATGTGATCGGGTCATCTACTTTTAATGTATTAATGTATTAATGTAATAATTTATTAATATATTAATATATTAATATATTAATATATTAATTTATTAACGTATACACTTATTAACTTATTAACTTATTAGCTTATTAACTTATTAACTTATTAATAATATGATTTTATACATACAGTCCATGAATTTATGAATTAATTAATTCATACATAAATATTAATTAATTTCATTCAAGAACTATTTTAATAATTAATAAACTTAATGATTAATACATTTATTATTTAGTTAATTTATAATGAATAAATGCATTCATTTCATGAATTTATGAATTTATACAGCTGAAAAACCTGCTGAAGTTCTGTACTTTGAATGTAATGGTTCCATGAAAATACATTTTATATTGCATTTTGTACACACCCTATACGGTAGTTCACTGGTGACTAGCCATACACAACATGTATGTCTGTCACTATACCAGTTGACCTATTAACCGTATTGGAGTTCACTTTGTGTAGTGTTTGACCAAGGAGTTATCATATTAAATAAGGTTAACTATAACAACTCCTTGGTTTGACAGTACAATACACTACAGACATTGTATACTGTTTTCGATATTAATATCCATGGGAGTATGAGTGTTTTCAGATGTGTATAGCATATTGACTGCAAAAAAAAGAAAGTTCTAATGCAAACTGCTAAATAATGTGGGCTAAGTATCATAGATAATAGTGTTCCATCCATTTTACTTGTAGGATAAGGAGGAATAAGGACAGTATAGTTTTAACCCGATACACGGATATACAGTCCCAAAATTAAAAGTTGATGATTGATGATGGACTTGATGATATAAAGGTACTAATACATAGTGAGTACTTTGGCCTAGTGCAGTCCAGGGATGCCTGTAAAAAGTCCCAGCTGTGCATATATATTATAAACCAAAATCAGCCATGTCTACTGATGTGATTGGGTGACAGGGTTGTGTTATAAGAGTTCATTGACAAAAGGTGAACCATCCGAAATCAAGTTTATATGGATGTTTGGCTGGCTTAATCTCACACTGTACTTGGATAGCGCAGTTCATATCAGGGATACAGTGACCTTTGCTAGAAATCAAGTTGAAAAAATTCCAAAGCCGTACTGTTGTACATGCATTACCCTCGTTGAAGAGATGAACTTAAGTGCTAGCAAGGTTATACCATGGCTATAGTGTTGCATTTGAGAGTGTGCCACTATAAATAAGCAATGATAAGTACAGTGTGATATTAGGCCAGCCAAACCTCTTTGTATAACATGGTATTATTGGTTGACATATGCCACCCACACTATCATCCAATCACCGCAACAGACATACATAGACATGAGGTGGCGAATTACTCACTACCAGACTGCGTAGAAGGTGCGGGATTGGCTTTTTAGCGCTTTAGCACGGGGAGTTAGCATCTGTGTAAATTAGCGCTACAAACGCTATTATCGCTAATTTTGCAAGCAAGTGCTAAAAACGCTATTATACGATATCAAATAAGTTTTCAAAAAAATGAGGGATGCCATCGCGCAATTAGTGCTAATTGCATCATGAGCGCTAACAGCATCGCTGGTGTTAAAAACGCTATTATCGCTAATTTGTTAGGTAAGTGCTAAAAACGCTATTATGCATTATTTTTCACTAAAGCAAATCATAATTATACAGGGTGTCTCTAAAAAGGTTGTGTTAACGGAGCATGTTTATATAGAGCCCCGCAGGGTTCCGGAGGACACACGAATCACACCAGAGTGCTAATTAAGTGCAATTAGCGTTAATAGCGCTAATCAAGTGCAATTAGGGCTAATTGCGCGACTCCTAGTCTTGGTTCATCTTCAGAAATTGCACTTTAGCGATTACCATGCTAATCAAGTGCAATTAGCGCTAATTGCGCGACTCCTAGACTTGGTTCATCTTCTGAAATTGCACTTTAGCGATTACAACGCTAGGAACACGGGATATCGCGCTAATTGCGGCAGAGTGCTAACCAAGTGCAATTAGCGCAAGACCGCTAATCAAGTGCAATTAGCGCTAATTGCGCGACTCCTAGACTTGGTTCATCTTCAGAAATTGCACTTTAGCGATTACAATGCTAGGAACACAGGATATCGCGCTAATTGCGGCAGAGTGCTAATCAAGTGCAATTAGCGCTAATTGCGCGACTCCTAGACTTGGTTCATCTTCAGAAATTGCACTTAAGCGATTACACTTAAGCGATTACAACGCTAATCAAGTGCAATTAGCGCTAATTGCGCGACTCCTAGACTTGGTTCATCTTCAGAAATTGCACTTTAGCGATTACAATGCTAATCAAGTGCAATTAGCGCTAATTGCGCGACTCCTAGACTTGGTTCATCTTCAGAAATTGCACTTTACCGTCTACAACGCTAGGAACACGGGATATCGCGCTAATTGTGCTAAAAACTAATGTGTTTTTAGCGCATCAGCGAAGTCAACAGTAATGATGCGTTTTTAACCTTCGCATCCCTATACATGGACAAATGTTGATACCAATTTGGAATTATAGGCATAAGAATTGATTCAGATATTCAAAAAGTGTCCAGAAGTTCATAGATCGAGAAATTACCAACTTGTTAAAAGGTGTGATATTCTGTAAAGCAACCCTTCCTCTGCCGTTTGACCTATTTCTTTTCACTGAAAATGTCATCCCTAATTCCATCAATTTGAAAATAGCCAATGAAATATTCTCTTTGTAAGAAATGTTATCATTTTTTTAAACAGTATAAATACTGACTCAAAAACACCTAAAAACAATTTACATCGTACAAACAGCCTTCGATTGCACATGATTATTATCACTTTAATTATTCATAGGTTCCCTCAAATTATGTTTTAATGCTTGTAATGATTATCGAAAGGTATTTTCAACAGCATATTGTTAACTGTTCAGAGATGTATTTATGATGATTTATGACATTATTTCTAAACTGTTAAAGATTGGATGACTAAATAAGTATATATAACTGCTAACAAAATGAGCTAATATTGACTGGACTCGGACAGGACTCGGGCACAATTCCCGAGTCCCTAGTGCCCGAGTCCGAGTCTGAGACCGAGTCCTTCACCTCCAAGTCCGAGTCCGAGTCCTTCAAAATAGAGACTCAAGACCGGTCTCGAGTCCGAGTCTGGACTCGAGTAAGTACTACATCACTGCTTGTTTGTATTGCATTGTAGTAGTTAAATTAATTTGTTTAATTCTGTAATGAAATTGAATTTAGCAATTTTATTCATATATAATTATTATTCAATTAATTGACAACAAATTGTCCACTTGTAGGCCTATATAATAATATGTTTGAATCTTTAACCCTAACCCTAGAACGTGGCAGTGGGGATGGAACGAAGAACAGGGAGAGGGGGTTAAATAAAAAATGGGGAAAATTATGTCCGCCGGCCCCGGGAATTGAACCCGGGTCAGCCGCGTGACAGGCGAGATACAATACCACTCAGCCACGGGGGGAGGGCTTCACATGCTAAAAAATCGGAGACCATATATACCCGTAGTTTAGTGCTACAGGAGATAGATCTTGTGCGCGCGCAAGCCAAGTGGTGCTGGCTGTGAGGTGAAGTGAGACGTAGTAGGGTTAGGGTTAATGAAATTGAATTTAACATTTTTAGTGAAATATATTATTTATTTAATTGACAACAAATTGTCCACTTGTAAGGCTATGTCAAAAAAAATTTGTCTCAAAGCTGTTCAGTTTTTCAAAACCTAATGCGGAATGCGGTTTTTGGCTTTTTAAATATAAAATATTGAAATCCTTATAATAGTGACCTTTTGTATTTAACATGATGCGATCAATGAAAATCTGAAAAATCAGTGAAAAAAAACACACTCTAACGCGCATCAATTAACTAACGCGCATCAATTAACTAACGTGCATCAATTAACTAACAGGCATCAATTAACTAACGCGCACCAATTAAGAAACGCGCATCAATTAACTAACGTGCGCGGGACCTTTGAGACAAAAGATTTTTTTGATATAGCCTTATATAATAATTTGTTTGAATCTTTAATGAAATTGAATTTAACATTTTTAGTCAAATGTATTTATTTAATTAATTGACAACAAATTGTCCACTTGTAATATACTTTTTAGCCCTTTTCCTTTGTTACCTTGATTTTTTTTTTTTAAAACAAGGTCTCGACTCAAGTATCATGTATGATGGTACAAACAGCATGGCATTTAAGGTCAGTTTAAGAACACAGTCATTTTTTCTATGATTGTAGCTCTCTCAATTTTTGTGTACAAAAAAGCAAGTATAGTTAGTGTGTCAGGTATTTGATTGGTCGGTGTTGGGTATGGTTTGTGGTACTGGGTAAAGTTTTGTGAGGTCAATCAAAGATTCCAGAGCCTATGAGGTAATAAACTTCATTGATAAATGTCTCTGTAACTTAAGTCACTTTTGTGATTGCTAGATCTTTAAAATGTGACTGATTATAATGAATTTTGTACATAATATTAATTTGAATTTTTCTAATGGAATTTTATTGTAAAATTGTAAAGTGCTCATTATAATATTAGCAACATTTGATTGAAATCTGTGACATTTCCAAATTGGCATTTTCAATGCAAAGCGTGATGAAAAAAAATGCTGTGTGTACGTGTTGGGTCGTGCAAGGAGGCTGTTTTGATTGGGAACAGGTAACACAATATCTTTGTCCCTGTGTAGTGTGTTGAAAAATGCGAATTTGGCTATGGCACCAATTTTCATTAAATGGTGCTTATCATGGCTTAGCTTGTTTTTGGTGGCAAATTACTATTTAGAACATAAATCAAAGTGTATTTCTTTCTTTTGTTGAGCACTTAATTTTAGCTGTCTTAGCTGACTGACTGTAAAGCAGCGGTTCTTAACCTTTTTGGCCCCACGATCCCATCTGACATTCTTGGTCAGTACCGTGCCTTCCCTCTTCTGGGTTTTTCTAAGCCTTTTTAAAACGAAATATTAAAATGGATCCCCAGAAAGCTATATTTATGACCCCCTGGAAAACTCCAAGCAACCCCCATTGGGGTCACAACCCCATGGTTAAGAACCGCTGCTGTAAATTATAGTTCATAGTGTTCATTAGGGTGCATCTTCTCCCCCTTATTTCAATGGATTTGTCTGTCCCTAGTTTTAAAATGTTCCTATTGTCACAAAACTAACAAGTGCCAAGTTTGAATTAATTTGGAAGTTGTCATGGGGGGCCACCGAGAACCTAAAGTTACAGTGTGTGTTCTATGTAGGAAAGTTCGTTGACCCCTGTACAATTCCAATTAGAAGCCGATCGAACAATTTGAAGTAGCTGCCATATCAAAACCGTTTGGACTTAGAAGCTCAACTCTTCCGAGCTAATAGAACTGATAATCATCTTCAAATCTGCAATAAAAAATAATCGCTAACAAAATGAGCATGTGCGGTTTACTGGCACAAACGCCCTCGCAATCCATAATTTCATGTATTTGGCATTTTGTAGTCATTTTTACCCCGAATACGGCATTTTGTGGTCATTTTTACCCCTAATTTTACAAATGTTGATGTCCTGATTGTGTTAACAGTATAACAACTTTAAATCAATGTATATTATCCACTTTCAGTGTGAAATAAGAGTATTATAGCACTTGGTTCACATAAGACAGACATTCTCCCCCAGAATATGGGCTGGGGGCGCTTTTGACAATAAAACACACATGCTCATTTCATTGGCGGTTAATTTTTATCGCAGGTCCGAAGATGATTATCAGTTCTATTAGCTCACAAGAGTTGAGCTTCTAAGTCCAAACGGTTTTGATATGGCAGCTACTTCAAATTGTTTGATCAGCTTCTAATTGGAATTGTACAGGGGTCAACAAACTTTCCTGCATAGAACACACACTGTAACTTAAGGTTCTCGGTGGCCCCCATGACAACTTCCAAATTAATTCAAACTTGGCACATGTTAGTTTTGTGACAATAGGAACTAGGGACAGACAAATCCATTGAAATAAGGGGGAGAAGATGCACCCTAGTGTTCATGTAAATTTGGATCTACAGGGCGAGTCAAAATAGTCCCGATTTCACCCATTTTTTAAACCAGTTAAAATGCAAAAATGAATATTTAATGACTCGCCTAGCAAGGTGGCATTACTAGCAGCTATAAACTAAATGTTATTTAATTCAAATTGGTTATTCGAAACAGGAGATATGTGCATTTTTTCAAATTCTGTGAACTAAAATCTGTTCCAACTTATCTAAGGGACCCTATGGATGTAAAAGTTTAACGCGCCTCTTTTGAATAAGTCAATCAAAGGCATGTTTGTATTCACAGCACTTAAGCCTAAAAAAATAAATGTTTGATTGGCGTAACCCGACTGACCCTAAATACATCGCCGACCCTGAATATTTTTAATTATTTTGAGGGGGAAAAAAACCAAAAATAACCCCAAAAGCAAACAAAACCTGAAATCTGAAGTTTGTTATTGTTTCAAACTTCAGAAACTTGTACTCATAGAGTCTGTTGGTTTCTATAAATAAAAATAAAAATGTTTAAAGAAAAGGGAATTTTTGCCGTCTCTTCATTTGTGTGTACTGCTGTCTTTTAAGTGTTCAAAAGTAGATGATTTAAAATTTAAAAAAAAAAAAATTAAAAAAAATCCCGACCGACCTACCCTATTTGTTTTGGTCATGTTATGCCAATCAAACTTTTTTTTTTTAGGCCTTACAATAGCTTTGTTATATTTTTAATAGTTTTGTGCAATCAGAGATATTGCAAACATTATTAAGTGTTAACAAAATGTTGACCAAAGTATTTTTGAAATTTTAATGGAACCGAGAGAAGTCTGAGAGAAAAACAGATCTTATATCTTTAAACAGTTAGTGCTTTGACAACTTACCAGAATTTTGAATATGTTTGTGCAATACTGAGTTATAATTAAATACTTCGCATTGCATGCAATATCGTTTTATTTATCAGAGATTCAACAAAAAAACATGTTAATTTGGTATGAATTGCAACAGTTATACAGTATGTTGTGTTGTATGAATAAATTACAGTTAGTGATCCACCACCAAGCTTGCAACGCTTTGTAAATCTTTGTAAATGTTGTAAATCTGGCGTAGAATTTGATATTGTTTTGAAATATTACCAAGTATGAAGAAGTATGTCTACTCTCATAAACAATGAAACATTTACCAATATTGCCAGTATTTTTCCTGATTTTTGAAGAAGAAAAAAAAACAGGCCCAGTATTTTGACTCACCCTCTGTACACAGATTGGGGGGAAATTATACACTATATGAATTTGAATTTTGCTAATGGAATCTCATTGTATACATTTTACCTTTGTTATTTGGCTGTAAAACATAGTTAACATTTTCCATGTAAAGCTTGATTTAAAGTGAAGATAATAAATAACTTTGTATATAAATGAATTTGAATTCTTCTTGTATTATTTTGTTTGTTTCAAGACCCTTTGCATGGTCCATCATTTGCGAGGAAAGCTTGAACTGAACAGTATTGGATTGGACTATTCCATAACATGAAACGGTAGTAGATTCATAAACAGGGGGTAATTCCATGATTTGGTGGTCATGACTGAACATTTTGAACTCAATTTTATTTTATTGTTACTCTGTCGACTCCATAATGCAATTCATCAAGTCTAGTGTCGGGCGTTTGAAATTTGACAAGTTAAAGAAACTTTAGTCGTATAGACCCCTAAAGCTTTTATAGTTCCTATCAAGCACAAAATTATGCGAGATTGACACATTCTGAGCTGGTGCTGTCCTCTCGAATGTTGCATTTATGGATTGTGTTGTGTGAAATATCTACGTGAACTTTGTAAAAAAACGGGATGATTTTAGCTTTATTATAATTTTATCAGCTGATTTACGGCCACTGCATCCTAGCCCGAGGACTGAAAATTAGGTGATGAAATTAATGTTCCGATTCAACGGCATTTACTGACAAATGTAATCGGCAGACTTGCCTTGATATTCAGATAGTAGCATTTTGAGTGAATGGAGTGAAAATTTACATTTTGACCCCTAGTGACCCCAAATATTTTTTGATTAAAAAAACCCTTAGTAACATATATGCGTACGGTCAAAATGAATATGTTGACCAATTCTGACGATCCTAGGTCATTTCACTAAATTGCAAGGGCGTTTTAAGTGAAAAACGCGTTTTGACATTTGCGTGACCTTTGACCCCTAATGTTTGAAAACCTGAGTAGTGGTGCACATAAGGGTACTTGTGACCAAATATGGTCAAAATAGGCCCAATGGTTACGGAGCTATAGGTTTATCAAAAAGCGATGATGGCATACAATTGCAAATTTCCATAAAAATTGACCGAAGGTTTTTTGAAATAGAGCGGTTTTAATAGGCCGAAATTAGTGTGTAAAGCCTATGGGGAGCGAGTTAGTTGCTTGCTCCCGGAAATTGATATTGTACTGGAATAGTTACCGTGAATCATTTGGAACATTTTGGGATCATTTCAATGATATTTCCATGTTATAATTATTTATGAGTGGAAATTGTCATGCATGGATACCTGCATACATACATAATCTTTATTTATTCACGATACATAGGTCAACTTTACAGCTGTTTTTCACCGAGCCCGTGATAAAGTCAATATAATTAACATTTAAAATCTTGCATTTTCGGCCATTTTCCCCATTGACTTACGTGTAAAGGTTTGCCCATAGACTAAATTACTACACAAACATCTACAAGCATGAAACATCGGCCCTATTAAACCTGCTAAAACTATTTTTTCTGGACCGGGTCCCCATAAGATGAACACATTTCTTACAAAATAGAACTATATCATCCGCGTGAACAAAAAACGCGGATATGAGGTGCTTTTTTTACCACAGCGCGAGCCCGTGCCATGGGTAAGGGGTCGTCCAAAATTATCGCCATTTTCACTTACGTACAGAGCGTACGTAACTTTTTACCCCCCTCCCCCCCTCGAGTTACGTACGCAATAAATGGCGAAATTTTATTTTATTTTGTACTTTAAAAAAAAATCCCGCCTTTCAAGATCGCCATTTAAGTTACGTACGGTTGGGGTATATTTCGACCGCCTCCCCCCCTCTTACGTACGCTTTGTACGTAACTGAAAATGGCGAAAATTATGGACGACCCCTAACAAAGTCGCCAATCCCCATAAGATGAACACATTTTTTACAAAATAGAACTATTAACTTGTCACATATTCCATAACTTGTTGGGGACCCAGCTTAGAAGTGGGTATAAAATGACATTTAAAATCTTGAATTTCTGGCCATTTTCCCCATTGACGTACGTGTAAGGGTTTGCCCATACTAAATACTACACAAACATCTACGAGCATAAAACATCGGCCCTATTAAACCAGCTAAAACTATTTTTCTGGACCGGATCCCCATAAGATGAACACATATCTGGCAAAATAGAACTATTAACTTATTACATATTTCAAAACTTGTTGGGGATCCGGCTTAGAAATGGTATAAAATGACACTTGAAATGGTGCATTATCAGTCATTTTCTCCATTGACTTAGGCCTACATGTAAATCCTCTCGGCGAACAATAACAACACAGTGACAAGTAGGCGGAGCAATGGGCAAAATATATCTAGAACCGGGACCCCCTGCAAAGCTAAAAACACCGATTAAAAAGTTATGATCAACGTTCATTAGTGGTGTGTCCAAAACTATAGTATATTTGGCCATCACGAGACTATTAGTTATCCCCTGTTTGATAACGCAATACGGGAAGATACCTATGGTTGGGTGCCATATCACATGATCACTTAGGAAAAACGCAATATATTTGGTATTGCGTAGTAGCTTCTAATTGGATTAATCAAGTTTTTAGATTGATCCATTATCATTTGAGGGGTTAAAACCATTAGATGTGTTAGGGGTTGGCACTTGTGGATGGGTACACATGTGGTTATTGGTGTTGGGTTATGGAAGGGCGGTAGGCGATGGAGAATTGACAAATTTGATATTTTGATGGTTCCCAGTGTCCCCCCCTATATATAGTTATTAAGCACTTAACAACTCGGAACCCAATACACTGGGAACCACCAAAATGGACCATTTTGACAATCTATCCCCTCCTCATTCAACACATTCCAGCCCAATCCAACAAAATATTTATTGAGCACTTACAAAACTTGGAACCCAAAACACTGGGAACCACCAAAATAACACTGGGAACCGCTTACAAAGACATGTTGTCAACCCATCCCTTATTCACTATACACCCTAGCACAACCCCCAAAATATATCTATTGAGCACTTAAAACATCCTGGAACCCAAAACACTGGGAACCCCCAACAGGACACTGGGAACCACCAAAACGGCCATTTTGTCAACTCACCCCCTTCCTTATTCACCACACCCCAGCCCAACCCCCTAAACATATTTATTGAGCACAAAAAACATCGGAACCCAAAACACTGGGAACCACCAAAATAACACTGGGAACCGCCTAAAAAGACATGTTGTCAACCCATCCCTTCCTTATTCACTATACACCCTAGCACAACCCCCAAAATATATTTATTGAGCACTTAAACATCCCGGAACCCAAAACACTGGGAACCCCCAACATGACACTGAGAACCACCAAAAAGGCCATTTTGTCAACTCACCCTCTTCCTTATTCACCACACCCCAGCCTAACCCCCTTAACATATTTATTGAGCACTAAAAACATATCGGAACCCAAAACACTGGGAACCACCAAAAAGACAACTGGAACCACCAAAAAGACAGGTCAACCCCCACATCCCCTACCATCCCCCCTTCCCCTCGCACCCATGATAACCCAACACCTACGGCCACCCTATCCATCACCACCACCACCAACCCCTAAAATGATAATGGATCAACCCGAATCTCTATTTTAACCAATCAGAGCTGTTATTCAACCAACAACGCAATACCAAATATATCGCGTTGTTGGAACAGCTGATTACAACGCAATACGCTTATATATTGCGTTGTTGCTAAATGGCTGTGTACCAATCAGATTACAGCATTTGTATCTATTTATAGCTACTAAGTGATAAAGTGACGTATACTGCATATTCTATAACTAACTGACTAATATGCAGCACATAACGCGCGTGTCTATTCGAGGCGCTGGCGTATACACACGAGCGTTGAAGGCGGAAGATACATACACGTGCGTAAAAGCTGCGCCTGTTAAGTTACGTCACTGTCCAGAGGAAGCCAAATGGAGTGTAATACTCATCATTGCGAGGGACGGATAGATGTTTCCGATTATCCTTTGTTTTCAATCCCTAATGCGGAATACGGATTTTGGCTTTTTAAATATAAAATATTGAAGTCATTTTCCCCATTGTCATTGACTATACGTGCACAAAACATGTACTGGTAAATACCACTGGCAGCAATTGAGACCTGAAGTTATGCCCACAAAATAAAACAAACCCGGTCAAAATCGGAGCATATCTTACATTTTCCCCCTGTAAAGTTCAATGACCCCTTGTGACCCCTGTGTGACATGTGACACCTTGTGCTTTAAAACCTGAGTAGTGGTGCACATAAGAGTACTTCTGACCAAACATGGTCAACATCGGCTCAATGGTGACGGAGCTATAGGTCCCATGACAGAAGAAGAAGAAACAGAACGAATACAGTATATTAGTCGTTGACACGACTAATATAACTAGAGATAATTGTGATTATAGATCACGGATATTAGTCGAGGGCGTGTTGACCTTTGACCTGCTGATGACAATATGCTCTTATTTGAATGGAACCTTGAGACCATTTTTGCCAATCATCAAGCATTTCAGACAAGTAGCATTTTGAGTGAATGGAGTTAAAATTTACATTTTGACCCTTAGTGACCTTTTCTTGACCTTTGACCCTAACTTTATGATTGACTTTTGTTCTTGTCTCATCAATGCCCACAAAATAAAACAAATCCGGTCAAAATCGGAGCATGTCTTACATTTTCCCCTGTTTAGGTCAATGACCCCTAGTGACCCCATTTGACATGTCACTTTTAATAGCTGAACACCCTATATGAACATGGATCCAAGTAATCTTTTGACTAATTCTGACAATCATAGGTCATTTCCTCGCGGACAATTAGCATTTTGAGTGAATGTAGTAAAAATGTACATTTTGACCCCTAGTGACCTTTTTTTTACCTTTGACCCCAAAGAAATGATAGACTTTTTTGCTTGTCTCATCAATGCCTACAAAATGAACCATGATCGGTCAATATCGGAGCATGTCTTACATTATATCCCTGTTTAGGTCAATGACCTCTAGTGACCCCATTTGACATGTCACTTTTAATTGCTGAACACCCTATATGAACATGGATCTAAGGAATCTTTTGACCAATTCTGACAATCATAGGTCATTTCCTCTCGGACAAGTAGCATTTTGAGTGAATGGAGTGAAAATTTACGTTTTGACCCCTAGTGACCCCAAATATTTTTTGATTAAAAAAACCCTTAGTAACATATATGTGTACGGTCAAAAGGAATATGTTGACCAATTCTGACGATCCTAGGTCATTTCACTAAATTGCAAGGGCGTTTTAAGTGAAAAACGCGTTTTGACCTTTGCGTGAACTTTGACCCCTAATGTTTGAAAACCTGAGAAGTGGTGCACATAAGGGTACTTGTGACCAAATATGGTCAAAATAGGCCCAATGGTTACGGAGCTATAGGTCTCATGACGGAAGAACAGGACGAATACAGTATATTAGTCGTTTCTCGACTAATATAAAGACTTGCTCTGATTTTGACCGGTCATGGCTCATTTTGTAGGCATTGATGAGACAAGAAAAAAGTCAATCATTTTTGGGTCAAAGGTCAAGAAAAGGTCACTAGGGGTCCTAATGTAGTAAAAATGTACATTTTGACCCCTAGTGACCTTTTTTTTACCTTTGACCCCAAAGAAATGATAGACTTTTTTGCTTGTCTCATCAATGCCTACAAAATGAACCATGATCGGTCAATATCGGAGCATGTCTTACATTATATCCCTGTTTAGGTCAATGACCTCTAGTGACCCCATTTGACATGTCACTTTTAATCGCTGAACACCCTATATGAGCATGGATCCAAGGAATCTTTTGACCAATTCTGACAATCATAGGTCATTTCCTCTCGGACATGACGGAAGAAGAAAACAGGACGAATACAGTATATTAGTCGTTTCTCGACTAATATAAAGACTTGATCCGATTTTGACCGGTCATGGCTCATTTTGTAGGCATTGATGAGACAAGAAAAAGTCAATCATTTTTTTGGGTCAAAGGTCAAGAAAAGGTCACTCGGTGTCCTAATGTACATTTTGACCCCTAGTGACCTTTTTTTTTACCTTTGACCCCAAAGAAATGATAGACTTCTTTGCCTGTCTCATCAATGCCTACAAAATGAGCCATGATCGGTCAATATCGGAGCATGTCTTACATTATATCCCTGTTTAGGTCAATGACCTCTAGTGACCCCATTTGACATGTCACTTTTAATCGCTGAACACCCTATATGAACATGGATCCAAGGAATCTTTTGACCAATTCTGACAATCATAGGTCATTTCCTCTCGGACAAGTAGCATTTTGAGTGAATGGAGTGAAAATTTACATTTTGACCCCTAGAGCCCCAAATATTTTTTGATTAAAAAAACCCTAATGCTCGAATCATACTAGCCGGTCGCTGGTCGCAACAGGTCGCGTAGTACTCGCTAGCTTAAAAGTATCTCGGTGCGACCAAAAGTCGCATCGAGCTACTAAATCGCCGGTAGTCGCAGGTATTTCCCGAACACGCAGACGACATCAAACCGGGATAATTGCTGCTGATTGGTTATGCTAATTTCGAAGCAAAATAACTTCCCTCCATTGGTTGAAAAAGTGTGGTGTTCATTACGTCATGAGCGACCGATCTTTCGAGTTGAACTGAAGTCAACTGCTGGCGACTGGTCGTTTCCAGTCAAGCGATCTCGTGATCGATGTATCAGGAGTTTTTTTATGACGTAAAACTAGTCATAGGAGCGATTTAATCGCAAAGCGACCTTAGTATGTTTTCAGCATTAGTAACATGCGTACGGTCAAAAGGAATATGTTGACCAATTCTGACGATCCTAGGTCATTTCACTAAATTGCAAGGGCGTTTTAAGTGAAAAAGGCGTTTTGACCTTTGCGTGACCTTTGACCCCTAATGTATAAAAACCTGAGTAGTGGTGCACATAAGGGTACTTGTGACCAAATATGGTCAAAATAGGCCCAATGGTTACGGAGCTATAGGTCTCATGACGGAAGAAGAAAACAGGACGAATACAGTATATTAGTCGTTTATTACGTATTATTTATACTCACTTCCACAGCCTGTAAAACGCTTGCATTTATCCCTAAGATGAACTGCTGCCCAAAAATATGCCTTTATTAAAAATCTACATAATTATTTAATTAAGAAAAATCACTTCGGACACCTATATCTCTACATTTGGCCCAATTGGGCTACATATTCCCCCTTTGGCAACACGGAATCAGCCCAATACTAGGCAACACCGTTACCCATAATGCACCCTCTTTAACCTTTGGGCGAACTGAGATAAGACGTGTTTGTCAATCTCTCCAAGCCATTGGATATTCTAACCTATCGCAGTGGTTTTCGAGTTTTGACAGAAGGTTCATATCAAGTAGGTTTCGCCCTGTATAGATGGCGCATAGTCTATTGCTATGCGCCCTTAATTGGAATTTGCGTAAGTCCCATATTTAAATGCCTAGGCCGTCCGTCGGACGGTCTTTTTTCACCATTTTAGGACCTCTAGGTTCAAAAAAAATTTATTATATTTTACTTTCGCAAATTTAAAATGGCGGCCGACTCTCGTAGTGGTCTCTGACCACATGGTTTGGTTTCCATGAGGTCGGCCTATTCCATTCATTCAGCTATCTTTCGATAGTTTTCTCATGTGTAATGCATTCTAATATGATACACTTATCCTATTCCGTGTGTTGGGCATCTTAGACATCCCATTTCCCGGTTGGTTTTTTTCTTTTGTGTAATGCATTCAAACATGATACACATCATACCCGTTAACGTCTGTTGATTCTCATCTCACTTACTGGTTTTTTTGTGTACGAGCGGTACTTCTATCTATTACTACAAGTCATTTTAAACTCACTTGCTTGAATTTATTAGAAATGTGTTTGCAGTTCTAGATTATCGACTTTTAGCGGAGTTATTATTACATGTCTTTATATTATACTATATCATACATGGTTGCCATAATGGTTTATTGATCTGATCTATAGTGGTCCGTGACCAACTAGTCGATACCGAGTATCCTTGATTTTATTTTTCAATGACAGTACATGTATTCATGATTATTTTTAACCCTTATACATCTACAGAGTGATTATAGGTACGTTATATATTCTGATCATTGATTTGTTTCTATGTAAAGCGGTCCGATGACCCTTCTTTTTCATTGATACTGATTGATTTACACTTATCCCGTTTTGATTGTTTTCAGAACTGGATACCCTCATATTGTGCTTATAGTATTAGCTAACAGCTTCGTCAGGTGATCTTTGACTCTGCTCTCCCTGTATTTTATTAAATAACCGATTAGCTTACTATACTACTTCAGGGCTTATATTTGACAATTTAATCTCTGGGTGCGCGATTTTCGGGTTGTGTTTTGGTATTTTAGACTTTATCCTATTGATTACGCGTGTTGTTCAGTTATTATGAGGTCCTGTAAGTGCGGGATTGCCATTTTGTCAGGTGATAAACATCATTCTTGTGTCCTGCATCGTAGATGCAACCGAGCAAAACCTTGCAAATTGTGTCAATCGGCTTCCTCTT
Organism: Ophiura sarsii; assembly: GCA_035610835.1. Lineage (NCBI taxonomy): Eukaryota > Metazoa > Echinodermata > Ophiuroidea > Amphilepidida > Ophiuridae > Ophiura > Ophiura sarsii. The sequence goes on along the minus strand of CM069449.1, from coordinate 36,372,182 downwards.
CTCATTGGGATAATTTGGATGCCCTCTTGGTCGCCACTATGGCCGACTCCCGCCCCTCCTCTCGTTCTGTTTCTAACTCTCGTAGATCTAGTTCTAAATCTAATACCAACAGCGATGATATTGTTTACATCGCAGGAGATAATTCTAAAGCCGTTTTGGAAGATAAGGCTCAGAAATCTCCTAAGGGCACCACGCCCCAGGTAACTCGTGTCAGTGAAACTGATAGTCTTCAGGTTCGATCTCCCTATGCTGAAAAAGATGCAGAACATCTCAATCATCAGCAAAAGGAATCGGGTCTGAATTCTTCTTGTGGTAACTCACAGGTTTCTCAGGTTGAACCCTCTAGAAAAGAGGAGGACGACCTATCTACAACCAAAACTCAAAACCTTTCTATGCAGCGTCAGGTTTTAGTTGGGCACATTGGTTGTAAAGAAGGGAGCGTATCGGACGATACCGGATCTCTGGCATTTCATAATAGACACGGCCAGATTTCCAGCTCCCGTGGAGTTCGAGTTCTAACACAGCTCAACAACACGAACATAGAGGGTAGTGCCCAAAGTCCTGTTTTCAATGCTAATCGTGAGACTTACATCTCGGTTACGAACTCAGGCAAGAGTCCTATTTACGAATCTAACCGTCATGGTGATGATTCTACTAGGCAGATTCAAGAACTGGCTCATCTGAGTCAGAATAATCTGAATCACCCTCAATTAAACGATCTAGTCAATCGTTCTGGCTTGTTGTATCATAACGATCAGCAAAGTAGTCAGCCTGACACTTCACGTGATCAGAATCGGTTACGCTCGGGTTCCGATGTTAACATTAACCGTGTTAGCACTCAGGGGCTTAATGTACCACACGGTGACGTAACTCGATTAACTCCGTCTGGGTCAGACGAGTTCGCTGAATGGTTGTTGTTCAGAAACTATGCCTCTCAGAGGAGAGGTAGTTATACCCCAGATTTTCGGGGAACGTCTGATCAAGTAGGTAATCGCCCTACTTATCCTGAACAAAGAGTTGCTAACCGCATGGCTAATCTTGACCAGATTAACCCTCCTCCTATTCAGCGAGGAGCTAACCGCTTTGCCGAACACTCTTTGTCTGATCAAGTAGGTAATCGCCCTACTTATCCGGAACATAGAATTCCTAATCGCATGGCTAGCCTTGACCGGGTTAACCCTCCTCCTATTCAGCAAGGAGCTAACTGCTTCGCTGAACACTCTCTGTCGGGTCAGCCAATTGATTCTTCCCACTCTACTGTTGATGTAGAGGGAGAGGAGGAAGAACAATGGGAGTATGATCAAGATGATGACTATATCGATTCAGACCAACAGTCGATGTCTGATTCGCAGATAGAGGACAGTCTGTCGGTGTTTCCTGCTAACGTGCTTAAGGAACCCGATAGTACGCCCAATCTTGCAGGTTTCGGATTTGGTTGGGAAGCTAATCCGAGTTTGGGGATTTTCCAGCAGGAGCGAGTGGAGCCACTCATCTCTTACGCGGCCAAGGCAGTTGGCCTGGTCGTGGAGGAGTCTTCGGAGGTCTTCCATAAGGATTGGGAGGACTTCCTTCGTCAGGAGCAATGTGAGTTCGTTCATCTCAAGAGACTTGGCGTGTTTCAGATGACCATTTTGAACTCCTTAGCTATGGACCTCCAGCCCCGATCCAGGGCGAGTCGTCGGCGGGTCCTCAGAGATCGTATGCCGCGGCTCGTCTGGCAATGGATTTGTCGGGTAGGATCCTTCGGTCCTCGGTGAGAGCTCACCAGCGGATCGAGATTATTAGACGTAAGAATGCCCTTGCGGGTATCAAGGATGGGGTGATTACTTCCTTAACCGACGCTCTTCGTTCTGCCCCTTATGATAAGGATCAAACCCTGCTTTTTGGAGGCGCAACTCGCAAAACTGCGAAGTCTGTCTCGAAGCAGAGGTTGGCTGACGAGTCTGTCGAGAAGGTAGTCAAGAAGCACAAGGCTAAATCACAGACGTATAGAGCACGTCGCCGGAGGGGCGTTCCCCATAGCCAGGGGGCCTATGCTGCTCCTGTCTATCAACCTCCTGTCTACCAAGCTCCAGTGCCTGTAGTCCCTCAAGCCCCTAGAGGTAGAGGTGGACGCTCACGGGGTTCGAGGGGTAGGCATCCTCAGTCTGCAGCACCTTCCTTCCGAGGTCGTGGTGCCAGGGGTTCTTCCCGAGGATCTTCCAAGAGATCTCGCGGCTCCGGTAGGGGTCGCGGTGGTCAGGGCTTTTGAAAGCCCCTCGGCCACAGTGTGTCACACAGGTCCCGGTGTGGCACCACCGCTTCTCAAAGTCTCCCAGCTGGGAGACTGGGAAGTGGGTGGCCGCCTTTGCCACTTCAGAGAGAAGTGGTAGTTGATAGGGGCGGGCGACTGGGTCGCCAGAGTAGTGTATCAGGGATACAAGTTAGAGTTCACAAGCCCTCCGTCATACGGCAAAATAAGGGAGACCCCCTTACCGTCAGACGTCGTGAAGAGGAATGTTTTGATGGAAGAAGTCCACAAACTCAATACGAAGGGGGCGATTCAAGCCATCTCCCCTCCTTTCACTCAAGGGTTTTGGTCGACGTTTTTTCTTACAACGAAGAAAAACGGCGAATGGCGGCCTATTCTGAATCTGAAGCCCCTGAATGTCCCCATCTCTCGGAGAATGGGCAGCCTCCATAGATCTCAAAGATGCTTATCTTCACGTCTCCATCCACCCAAGTCATCGGCGATGGTTGAGGTTTATGGTGGACGGCCAGGCTTTCGAGTTCAGCAGCCTTCCTTTCGGTCTATCCACGGCCCCTCGGGTGTTCACTCGGGTCGTTCGAGAGGTGGGCGCATACCTCCGAAGGATCGGCATTCACCTGTTCATGTACTTGGACGATTGGCTCATCGTGGGCTCGTCTCTAGAGGCCACGGCTCGATCGGTCGCACTGGTGATCAAGGAGGTGACCAGCCTAGGGTTTATTGTCAACCTCTCGAAGTCTTGTCTCACTCCGTCTCAGGAACCGATTTTCCTCGGGGCCAGGTTGGATCTTGTCCGACGTCGAGTTTTCCCAACTCAGGAAAGGGTCCTGTGTTTGGCAGCGGCGGCTTCTTCACTCATGGAGAGAGTTTCAGCCCCGGCGTCGGTCTGGCTCAGGCTTCTAGGCCTTATGGCAGGGCTCAGAGATTGAGTTGCCCTGTCAGGGCGCTGAAGTGGTACTTAGATCGTACTAAAATTGTCCGAGGTCAGGTCCAACAGTTATTCATTATTAATGTAAAACCTTTCCGAGCAGCAGCCAAGATCACACTGGCAGGCTGGTTGATAGAAGTAATCAAGGTTACTAAAGCACTGGTGGGTGAGGGTAACCCAAGGGCTCATTCTGTCAGGGCTTTTTCAGCCTCTTGGGCTCATGCAAGAGGGCTGTCAATCACTGAGATACTAAACACGGTGTCCTGGAAAACGGAGTCAACGTTTACCAGAGTCTACCTCAAGAATATACATCTTCGCACTGCCCAGGGACGCTATGCCTCACAGGTCCTGGGTAGTGGAAGCCTAGTCTAGCTAATATGGAGAGAGAGAGAGAGAGAGAGAGAGAGAGAGAGAGAGAGAGAGAGAGAGAGAGAGAGAGAGAGAGAGAGAGAGAGAGAGAGAGAGAGAGAGAGAGAGAGAGAGAGAGAGAGAGAGAGAGAGAGAGAGAGAGAGAGAGAGAGAGAGGGAGAGAGAGAGAGAGAGAGAGAGAGAGAGAGAGAGAGAGAGAGAGAGAGAAGGAAGGACTAGATAAAGCAGTTATTGTGACACAAGCCTATTTTGACATTATCCTGATTATGACTTATACGCCGAATGTGACACTGCCTGATTTGACTGAAACGCCGAACGTGACATTCCCCGATTTGACTAAAACGCCGATTACGACAACGATATTCACAAGAATTTTGGAGGTAAGCACATCCCAAGATTGTTGGATTTGTCGTATTTAACCCATTACTGTTCTTTTATCCACAGTGGGGCGGTTTTAGAGGGAGGTTTTTTCATTGCTTCCTATGTATGTCACGCTAGGCCGTTCCTCGCTTTTTAGCTCAAACTCCTTCACCTATCTAATATGATATAATCTAATATGATATATTCAGAGCTGCTTGATCTCTTCAGTTGGCTTACAGCCTGTATTATTGTGCTTATTTCTACGGCATGGAGCGTTTGTGTTTCGGACACACTGTTACTGGTTGGGGCATGAGCGATCATGTCTCCTCCTAGTTCGGTGCTAGTCTGTTATGCAAGTGTTTTACAGGCTGTGGAGGTGAGTATAAATAATACGTAATAAACTGGAAGGAGCTAAGAGTGCTCCTCTGTTTATGTAGTATTAGTTTTATACTCACCTCCACAGCCTGTTCCCACCTCCAGCCCCTTAGTGCTCAGCCCCTTTCTTCCAATGGTTAAAGAGGGTGCATTATGGGTAACGGTATTGCCTAGTATTGGGCTGATTCCGTGTTGCCAAAGGGGGAATATGTAGCCCAATTGGGCCAAATGTAGAGATATAGGTGTCCGAAGTGATTTTTCTTAATTAAATAATTATGTAGATTTTTAATAAAGGCATATTTTTGGGCAGCAGTTCATCTTAGGGATAAATGCAAGCGTTTTACAGGCTGTGGAGGTGAGTATAAAACTAATACTACATAAACAGAGGAGCACCCTTAGCTCCTTCCAGTTTCTCGACTAATATAAAGACTCGCTCCGATTTTGACCGGTCATGGCTCATTTTGTAGGCATTGATGAGACAAGAAAAAGTCAATCATTTTTGGGTCAAAGGTCAAGAAAAGGTCACTAGGGGTCCTAATGTAGTAAAAATGTACATTTTGACCCCTAGTTACCTTTTTTTGACCTTTGACCCCAAAGAAATTATAGACTTTTTGCTTGTCTCATCAATGCCTACAAAATGAGCCATGATCGGTCAAAATCGGAGCAAGTCTTACATTTTACCCTGTATAACTATTTTTTTAAATCGAAAAGGTTATACAGGGTAAAATTTAAGACTTGCTCCGATTTTGACTGGTCATGGCTCATTTTGTAGGCATTGATGAGACAAGAAAAAAGTCAAACATTTGTTTGGGGTCAAAGGTCAAGAAAAGGTCACTAGGTAATGTAGTAAAAATGTACATTTCGACCCCTAGTGCCCTTTTTTTGACCTTTGACCCCAAAGAAATAATTGACTTTTTTGCTTGTCTCATCAATGCCTACAAAATGAGCCATGATCGGTCAATATCGGAGCATGTCTTACATTATATCCCTGTTTAGGTCAATGACCTCTAGTGACCCCCATTTGACATGTCACTTTTAATCGCTGAACACCATATATGAACATGGATCCAAGTTTTTGACCGGTCATGGCTCATTTTGTAGGCATTGATTAGACAAGAAAAAAGTCAATCATTTTTTTGGGTCAAAGGTCAAGAAAAGGTCACTCGGGGTCCTAATGTAGTAAAAATGTACATTTTGACCCCTAGTGACCTTTTTTTGACCTTTGATCCCAAAGAATGAAGGGACGATTTTTTTTTTTTAAACCTAATGGGCAATTCCATAGATTGGTGATATGACCTGAAAATTTTAAATTCAATTTGGATGCTTATTACCCATTTCATTTTATTGAATACACTTGTAGGTATATGGGACAATCAAATGTTTGAATGATTTGTTTGTAAATTTCAAGAAATGATCGTCAGAAGTCGGAAAATGTTTTTTTCATAAAGAATAAGTGAAAAATGTGTGTTCAGGTTATGTTGACCTCTTACATTTAATATTAACTGTAAATATAAATATTTGTTGATTTCTGAAATGCATAATACCTTAGTTTCAAGTTACCAACTATGAAAAATACCTATGCATTGACACAAGTTGGGAGGAATCTCCTGTGTGTCCGATGGTAGTTAGAAATGTAACGTGAGTAACGATGAACATCAAATAGTTGTCCTACTCAATTGTTCCTTGCTTTTAAAATTTGGCAAATGGAATAATAATCATACTCCAGGTACTTAATTTGAAAACAGGAAATATAATGGGCTATGTGTAGTTTCATTAAAATGGCAGAGGTTTGAAAACTGTAACGTGAGTAACAATTGTAACATGAGTAACAAAAATGTAACGTGAGTAACGGCCTAAAATGCATTGTAGCAATAAGAAATGGATCTCTTTGTGCTTTTACTGCACATAGTTTTATTCATTTATCCGTCTTATGTCAGTCTGGCACTTCCATCACTTCGTGCGCACTATTTCTAGGGGTCATTACGTGTCGTTCCAAGTTTTTCAACAAGTAAAACAGTAACTTTGTCCTCCGAAAGTCACTTTTGAAGGAAAATATTCAATTTTGTTGGTTACAAAGTGTTAAATATATGTACATGCATAGCTTATGTACACAAATATTGTAGAGCATTTTCTGCATATTTCTTGCGTTCATCATTCCTAAGTTCAAAAATATTGATTTTGCGCAAAGGTGCTGAATTCGGCAACCTTGATAACTATGGTGTAATCCATCAATTATATGCACTTATTTTCACCTAACACTTGTTAAACATAATGTTAAGTTTCAAAAAAGAAACTAGCTCTCAAATTGTTTCTGTTTTAATGCAAAATGATACCATTTTCATCAAGATATTGTTGATGTAACAGGTAGAGAGTTTGCAAAATGTCCTGTGAACTTGTGTAGCGGTCATAATTGGCCGTTTGGAGACATAATAACATTTCTGGGAAATGGAATGCATCATGTCAAGACTATTTCATAACATTTTGAGCTAATCTGCATGAGCTACATAAATACAATTTGAATTTGCAAAAACAAGTAACGTGAGTAACGTAACGTGAGTAACAGCTATTTTGGTCAAATTTCTGAAAAATGTTTGTCTAATCAGATTATTTTCACCTTGCATTTGTAGATCTTAATGTTAGCTTTATCTACCATGTTAAACTTGTTTCCAAAAATATCCTGTATGAGGACACTTTGTGAATGAATGCTTGTTGCTATTTTATGATGTCCAATGAAATGTAACGTGAGTAACGAAAGTGTTTTCCTTCTCACTCGCAAGTCATGTCTTGTATTGCAATTCTAATTGCATATAAAGTTAGTGCTGGGTCTTGTGTAACTACTGCAGAAAAAATAATTCTGTCAAGCTTGTTATTCTAAAAAATATGGCACTTCCAAAAGTGTAACGTAGCGAAAAAGCGTAACGTGAGTAACATGGAATTGCCCTAATCTAATATTTTTGAAAATTTTGACAAAAAAGTGCCAAAAAACATGAAAAAATGGATTTTTAAAAAAAAATTACACTTTTTTGTCAAAATTTCAAAAAAATATTGGATTAGATTTAAAAATTTTAAAAAATCGTCCCTCCAGTAGTGTCTTAACATCATCATCAAGTGATTTGGACATTTTTAACTCAAAATTATGTTTGTTAGCTTTGTTCAAAAAAATTGGGTCAAAAAAGTGATTTTTTGTGATTTTCTCAAAAAATCAACATTTTTGGTCAAAAATGATACCAAATTTGGATTCTCTGATCCATTTCCTTTCCAAAAATGTATACTTTTATATACATTTGAGTCATGGTTCAATAATTACCGCACTAACAAAATTCATCAAAAAACTTCCTTAAGGGCAGTGTCAACCCGGCACTTGTTTCAAAAATTGAATTTCATATTTCTCTATTATTTTATACTTTTATATGTATTCTATCATTACCATCATAAGTTACTAATCGGAAGCGATTATTTCCCGTTCTTTCGGGTGATTTAAAATTGTTGTTTTGGTAAGTTTGAGCCAGGAAAAGGCGCATGGTTATTTGGCGGGAATTTAAGCGGAGTTCCACGCTTTTCAAATGCTGCGACAGCTGTTCAATCATTGCGTCTCGCGCTGAAACTTCCCGCGCGTAATACTAGACGCGCCGCTTAATATCCGCGACGTAGACGCGAAAAACAAAAGAGCGCAAAACAATGTCTAAAAATGTAAACAAAGGCCAATCTTACGATCATTTAAATTTCAGTTTTCTTCCAATTTCTTCACATTGTGACAATATAAATTGAATCTGATAGTTTATTATGATTGTTCATAATAGTATACTCGCTTTTTAGGTCACACGCCCCTGTATTCCGTGAACATTTAGCTTTAAATGGTGGAAAATGTCAATATTTTTACTAAATCACTGTTTTCTAGAAGTTCAAATTTGAAGGAATTTTACGATTTTTGAGACAGCATAACTAAAAAGATATCAAACTATCAGGTAAGATTTTACTACCATTGTGTAGAGGACTTTCAGCGCTAGGAGGCAATTTTTTATTTTTTCGATTATGGATTTTAAACTCGAGATATGCATCCAAAAAGTGCCAAAAATGTGATTTTTTGAGATACAAATCTCATTGTTGGCACTTTTTGGTCAATATTTTCAAAATTAAAAATGTTTAAGGAAAAAAAAAAAGTGCTTCCTAGATAATTGACTTTAGATGATTTTGGTGAAATATTGAAATTTTTAATCAAAAACTGATTTTGTTAGGTTGTCTGAAAATTTTTGGCGCCAAAAAAGTGATTTTTGGGCAAAAATGTAGAAATCACTTTTTTTGGGGAAATTTAATACCAAATATAGATTCTCTGACTCATTTCATTTGAAAATTGTATACTTTTATGTACATTACATTATTAGTTTAAAAGTTACAGTGCTTGATAAATTTCATATATTTAGGGTTGACACTTCCCTTAAAGAGTTACTCTGGAGATATTATTTTTGGGTGTTATTTCATACTAAATTAAAAATTCAGAGTCACTGAAACATTTTCCCGTTTAAATTATTGAAAACAGCCGACGGAAAAGTGTTGAATTCTTAGTTTGAAAGTTGCTTTTTTCGCTCTAAAATAAGTCTACTAGACGGAATAGCCAACAACTATTTATTGCGGCGTACAAACAGAGGTCATCGTGTGACGTCATAGAAAGTAGAAAAAAATCATATAGAAACAAATTACAATCGCTGTCAGCCAACTCCCCTCCTGGTGTAGTGGTTAGCGTACAGGACTCATGAACAAAAGGTTACAGGTTCGAATCCCAGTGTTGTAGAATTTTGCGTATAAACCTTGTTTGATATTTTTTTCGACAAAAGAAATAATAATTCTTTTGTCGAAAAAAATATATTATATTGTATATCAGTTCCAATCTAAATGTTGATAACGGAAAATAAACAGACTAAGGTACTGTCGACGGCAGCCACACACGGCAGCTTGTGTTGGTTATCACTGGAACTGGTAGGCTAGCAGCAGCAGCCTGTTAAATTTTCGCTAAGCAGTCTAGTCGTTTGATCTCGGGAAAAGATCGTTTTCTTTTTTCTTTTTTCTAAGCTTGAAATTATGTAAAAATATCGAGAAACCTGTGTGTGTGTACAATACAATACAAAGGAAGGCTTCTTAAAAAACTTAATATCAACAAACAGAAATAACTGATTTATATTTTAAATTGCAAGGACGCTAAAGTTTTATTTTATGTATTACATTCAAAATGAACACTGAACTCAGACCGTATAATTTGTGAACCTGGCAAATATTGAAACTGATATACGATATATTTCTTTTGTCGAAAAAATATCAAACAAGGTTTATACGCAAAATTCTACAACACCGGGATTCGAACCAGTAACCTTTCGTTCATGAGTCCTGTACGCTAACCACTAGACCATGAGGGGAGTTGGCTGACAGCGATTGTAATTTGTATCGATATGATTTTTTTCTACTTTCTATGACGTCACACGATGACCTCTGTTTGTACGCCGCAATAAATCGTTTTTGGCTATTCCGTCTAGTAGAGCGAACTTTCAAACTATAGATTTCAACACTTTTCCGTCGGTTGTTTTCATTACTTTAAACGGGAAAATGTTTCAGAGATTCTGAATTTTTAATTTAGTACGAAAAAACACACCAAAAAAATCTCCCAAGTAGCTCTTTAAGTCCCCCCTTAAATGGGTAAAACTTGATAAAAGATGGCATAATCATCTAACTCTTATGGTTTTTAAATGTTTGAGAAATATAAGTCCATCATACATATCTGCTAAATTCGAATTTGTTCATAACAGCCATTCACATCTTGCAAGAAATCATACCAGCAATACATTGGCTGTGCCAAAATTTAAATCCAATTCAGGCTTGCGCACATTTCACGTTAGGGCAGCCTATGCATGGAATAGCCTACCATCAGCAGTCAAAATTGAACTGGAGAACATGACTGTGCATCAATTTAAGTCTAAAATTAACAAACTTTAATCGTATGCAAAGTACTCTTATAGTCTATCCATCTGAGACCGATCTTCCAACCACGTGACTCAGCCGTTCCATTGACTGGGAGAGGAGGCTATTTTCTGACAAAAATATCGATGGAATCAGTAGAGTGAAAAACGGCCACAATAAAAAATAATTATGTTACCCACCTACTTTTATCATCATAACCCAAGTTGTGCCATGAGAGTCAGTTTAATTGACGTTGCAAAGACAGGTAGCTTTCCCTTCCCAATTTCTCCATTTCAAAAAATGCTTTCAATTTGGCAAGCACTGGCTGCATCTCATCTTTAATGGTCTTATTTGGTGCCATTTTAAGCTCTACTGTACTACAGGCCTCTATGAACAGGTACATGTAGAGTGATAGACCCCCGAGGAAGACAACCTTTCATTTTATAAGTCAGAAAATAAACTTTATTTAGTTGGTCAACGTTCAAATTGTATAATATTTGTTTGAATATGAAAATCATACCTTTCAATATTGATACCATATCATTGTAAGCGTATTTGTTTCTTTCTATACTTAACAAGGAAATCTGATTGATTCGGACATGCAGACAGAACATAGGGATACGGAGATTCATATCATTTTACAACCATTTTATCTTACTATAGGCCCGGCCAATCCGAGTGAAAATATACATTATTTACTGTTGGAAACATTACAAGATAGCAAATAAAAATTAAATGTGGCCTCCTACAATATGCTAAATGTTAAAAAGTCCATCACCTTCGATCTTTTTCAGCTTTGTAATTCTATTCATATGCCGAAATCACAGGTGACGATTATGGTAAATGTTCAAAGTCCATCACTGTCGATCTTTTCCAGCTTTGTGATTATATTCATAGGCCGAAATCACAGGTGACGATTTCAAAGCCTTTTGATTTCAGATAATGCGCAAATGGTTCGATATTTGTCTCTCTTTGAATGGTACACTAGACGTAGCTGCTATGTGCATGTGTGTGATGAGAATAATATACATTGGAACAGTGTTGTGTGTGTTTACATAAGGCAGCTTAGTTGTTTCAATTCACATTTATAGATGAGGTTCGACGGGAGGTTGGAATAAAATGGGATCCTTCGACAACTAGCAAATATACGCCAGAAAACAGCACATCTTATTTTTACTCATCTCCCCTGCCCATCCGAGCACCAAAGATCGCTCTCAGATGGATAGACTGTAATTCTGTATTTATCTTATTTATGTTTGATTCATGTATATACACTGAGCCAAAAAAGAAACTTATAAAAATAAAAAGCTTATAAAATTTTAACAGATCACCAAATAAAATTCTGTGCATGAAAATGTACCAAATTTGGATACAATATTACAGCAATGTATTGCTTCAAATGGCAGTCAATAACCAATTGTTTGCTTCAATGATACAAGAGAAATGTGTACTGACCCTATGGTGATCTGTTAAAATTGTATAAGTTTCTTTTTTGGCTCAGTGTATGTGTAAATATTTAAACATTTCTTTGTAAATAATGTAATATTTTCTGTTAATGAGGGCCTGCTTGGAAAGCAGTGCTTGACACTGAAGCTGTTTACCCTCAATAAAGAAAGATTAAATAATATAAATAATAATAAGTGTGTTAAGAACCTCACGACTAGGTGTGTCCCAAGCTACTCCACAAATAATACGAGCAGACCTGTTTTGAATAATTTGAAGACGAGATGCTGAAGTTAAACCACAATTTCCCCATACAATATTACAATACTGCAGACGAGGAAGCACTATGGCACTGTATACAGTCTTAAGAGCAACTTTGCGTACCAATCAAAGAAAATCAAAAAATGTTGGCAGACTTCAAATTTTTTTAATTTTTTTTTTTTTAATGTCAGGGTGCAGCATTGGTCAAAGTCTATAAAAATCCAAATTAGGTCACCGCTGGACGTTCGTTACCATAGCAACGGCCAAAATATCAAAATGACACGTTTTGGCCTATTTCAGCACTTTTATAAGGCTAAAATATTTCAAACTTTTAAGATTCACCATATGTAGGGAAAGTAGAGGTAGAACTTGACAGTCACACCACATGATTTGCAACACATAAGCTTTCTAGAAATGCAGTTCTCAAACAACCATCATGGCCTACTTGGGTTATACCATTGTTTGAAATAGGGGTGTTTTTTGTAAATATTTATTTCCTGAAATATAGCAATGTTCAACGAGCTGTAAACCCCAAAGTGGTGCTTTTTAAAAATTTCTATTATCAATGTGGCTAGACTAGGTAGTACTTTACCTAAATAAACAAAAAAAAGTTTCGGTAATTTTGACAGAGGCGAACAGTGTTGCCTGAAAGTTTGACATTTTCCCATAAAATAACAGTGTTTTTTGGGGGGAAATGAGCCCCTACGAATGTTTTAACAGGAAACCAAGCATCACAAAGTACCTTTAAACACTTATTCTCAAGCAATGGCCCATTCTTAAGACTGTTCTGCAGCATATGTATTGTAGCAATATCCAAAATGGCCCCCAGAAGCCATCTTGGAATTTAGAAAATCACATAACTTCTGGACACATTAACCCAGAGACAAGATTGAGGTATCTCTTTTTACTAATTTTATGACTAGGAATCTAATACGGTGGTTATTTTATGATTTGGAGGCTGTATTCAGCATGAAATACAAGATGGCTGCCAGCGGCCATCTTGGAATTGATAAAATCACATAACATTTGAACACCTTAACCAGGACACGTTATTTAGGTGTCTGTTTTGACTAACGTTATGCCTTGGAATCCTATATTCAGTAGTTATTTTATTATTCTGAAGTTGTTTCCAGCATGAAATATAATCTAGAAACATAATGTAGATGTTGCTCTCATCTTATTTATATGAAATTATTCTAAAACCTACTAGTATTTAATGACATGTATGGGTTAATTGTACTCATTATGAAAGATTCAAGATGGCTACTTGACGACTATTTTAGAAATGTTATGATGTTCTTAAATATGATAAAGGGGCATTTCTTCAATAATTCCACAATGCTGAATACATTCCAGAGGCAAGTTTTTCAATCATTTTCAGTATAAAAGCCCCAAAAGCATGGGTGGATTTCAGTTACAAAATCCTGTACTGTTGTTGACCACGAATAATTGTTGCAAATGTTATAAGGACAAATAAAAAGTATGATACAACACGGTAGCTGCTTTAATTAACAAATTTTACTTTACAAATTTTAGTTTTTAACGATAAAAAACTTTAGAAGTTCATGCAATACAATGCATCACTCTAGTTTCGTTTTTGGTCTTTAACCCTTACCCCGACGGAGATATTTTGGTGTGGATCAGGAGGAGGGGGAAACATTGAGGGATTTTGAACAAACAAACCACCGCGGTCCGACCCTGATTCGATCCGCTAACACACAAGAGCTTGCCCGGGTAGCAATTTGGTGCCTACATTTTAGCTTGGGGAGAGGATTTTGCGTAATAATTCGTAGTATTTAGGACTGCAAAGTCGGGGCCACATAATAATGATATTAATAAACAGGCATTTAAAGGACGCATTTTAAACCGCAAGGAAACTCAATGCGCCGCACAAAGATAAAATCAATAAATTAAAAATTAAGAAAACGCACAACCTTTACAACCATAAAATACCATAACAAATTAACAAACTATATAAATGAGTAAAAGGCAAAACACAATTGAAGCGCAAAAGTCAATATAGATACAGATTTGCCAAATTACGATCTAGTGAAAAGATATGAACGGAATTATCACCAGCTTGATGTTTCAATAGAGGCACAAAAATCCTGGTAGCATCAGAAGAGGGGCGAATTCGGGGTCTGCTATCTTCATTTAACACACATGATTTTTCTTTCTGTTTTGCCTTGCTACATTTTAAACTTGCCAAGACAATTCAAGTTTGCTAGCAACAGCTGACTTCTGTAACTTGAATCCACCCATGGATGCTTTTATACTAAACATGATCTCAAAATGATTGACACCCGTTTGCCTCTGTAATGGATTTCTCATAGTCCATTATGATACCCTTTCATCATCACTAAGTTAGTTTGGCTCAAAAGAAATGCACCATAAATGTTCTAAAATGGTTGTTGGTGGCTTTCTTTGATATCCATGGTGAGAATAATTAACTCTTACAGGGAATCCTAGACAGATTTCATGAACATTAAATTATTCAAGAGCAACGTCTATTGTGTTTCTAGGTTGAATGGTTTGGCCGATATGGTCCCACACCACCAAATAAGTACCCTATTGCTTTGTGTGGTTTAGAGGTCAAGTTCGTGTTAATTTATCTCACCTTAAAGAGCTAACTGGTTCATTCAAATCATTGTTTTTGTTGAAGATCAAGATGTCTTCTGCTTAAAAACAATCCCTTTTGTGGGGGTTAACCGGCATTTTCCCCCGCTACGGGCCAATGATATCTATCTTAGGTACGATAGGCTGCCTATATTCTAAGATCCGGGATTTGTTTTGCTCTAAATTGGTGGAAACAGTGACATCATGTACAATAATAACATTCATGAAAAAGCTAGAGATTTCGGGCCTAATATGGAAGAAATGCCAAATTATGAAACATTAAGGTACATTTACAGCAATTTTTACCTTTTCTAGGATGTTAAATTTAGACTATGGGGTCTTTCTTGATTTCAAACACTGCCGGATTTTGCCAGAACGCAAAATATGATTTGGTGGTGTGCACTCATATGAAAATCTAGATATACAAGTGTCAGTCTTCTTGGACTTATAATGTTGAAGGCATACCATAATAATACAATAATCACTGTTTTGGATTCCAGGGCATAAAGTTAGTCAAAAAAGACACAGAAATTATAGGATTTCATCAATTCCAAGATGGCTGCCAGCAGCCATCTTGGATTTCATGCTGAATTATAAAAATTATAAACTATCCACCGTAATAGATTCATAGGCATAATTAACATACACATATCATTATATCAATCATGTCTCCTGGTTTATGTCTAGAAGTCATAACATTTTCTACATTTCAAAATGGCCTCTGGCGGCCATTTTGGATATTGCTGTATCCCAGCTGTCTGCAGTTGCCCAAACTTTTGCGAGGGGAATAGGAGCTAATTTTGTTTCTAAATACCCTATAGTATCAAAACCCACCCTTAACCTACCTTTGCTTTCCCTGGATCACTGAATATGACCCTACTAATGGTTATGAGCAACAGCTTCATTGAGGGCGTTTAATCTGGCAACGCTGTTGTTTAAATACTATCAAATCATGTCCAACTTAATGCTGAATTGATACAAATATCATTTGAATGCATATCAATCCTTATCAGAATTTTCTATGAAAGTAAATCCTGAAAATCCCTATTTTTCACAATGAATTAAATGTCAATAAACCGAAAAAGTGCAAAGTTCCTGGCAACACTGCTCTCCGGTACAACAATTACCGAAACTTGTTTTTCTTGAAACATGTAGACCAACATCCTGTCTATTGACCCTGAACAGGCTAATTTAAAAAAAGCACCACTTTAGGGGTTATGTCATTTTTACAACCTTCACTTTTTGCATAATTAAAATTAATCAAAACACCCCTATTCTACAAAATGGTTTAACCCACATTAAAAAATTGAAAGTTAATGTTGACATCATTTTTGAAAAGGATAAGGATGGCTACTTCACTGTATAAAAGAAGGGGACTGTAATGCATGTTCTTCATACAGAAATATGACCTAATACTTACGCTTTTTTAAAGTTGTGAAATGGGTAAAATAGTGAAAATTGGGTAATTTCATATATTGGCCGTTGCCATGGCAACCAAAGGTATATTGGTAATTTTTTCACCAAATATATACATGTTGACCAAAGGTCTAAACATGTGCAAAGTATAAAGGAAATTGATATTTTAAAGTCTGCCACCACTTCTTTGATTTTTACACACAAGGTCTCTTAATTCGAATATCACGTGGAAGAAATGGCTTTGCTCGCTTCAACTATGTGTAGACCCTTCAAAGCTTTTTTCCGTGCATATTCAATGTTCTCATTCCAAGTTAAATGTTTATCCATAATTACACCAAGATGCTTACATTTTATATCAACTTTGGTTAACTGTTGTCCATTGATTTGAAATGTCAAATTATGATGAGGCCAAAAAAAAAAAAAAGTTATATTGCCCTTTCACCACGATTTTTTTTAGGGTCGGTAGGTCGGATTTTTTATTTTTTTATTTTTTTTATTTTTTTTTATTTTATTTTTTTATGATGCCAAAGAGTGCCCAAATTCCACTTGAAACCACAGATGTTAAACTAAGTGAGTCAAATTTTGTTTTGACAAAGCTTGGTGGTGTTACTCAAGAGTAAAACACACTTGAAATTATAAAATCTTTTTTGTTTTGTTACTTCCACATGGTCATTAAACAATTGGACAAATGTCCGTGACTGTAGAACAGAAGCAACTTTACTGAAAATCAATTTAGGGCCTTTAGTAGCGCTAAACGAAACGGCAAATGTGTCCAGCGCCATGTTGTTCGCTCCACTATAGCCGGGCCAAAGAGTCTTGTCGGGCCATGTGCGGGCTGTCATAAATCTGTCAAATTTCAATAAACAACTCAAAACACGCCGCACGCTTTGAGCACACCGCACGCTTTACAAGACGCTTTAACACAGATTTGAGCCATCGCTTTAAATATTCGTATGAACTCTACGTAGCCATCGTATCAGCCACAATCTATATTCGAGACTACAACAGAGAGTGCACGGGGTTAAATGGGAAATTCCCAATTTCTATGTGCGCGCGCATCTTGGCTATAAAGAATGGCGAAGAAGAAAAGAAAAGAGTTGTGCCTCTTATTTTTCGTAGTTTTCCCCGGGGTTTAAATATAAAAATACAATTTAATATAGAGTTGAGTCGAAAAAACACTAAAACTATGCATTGTAGTTTTCTATCTACGTACACAGCCTGCTATTTTTAATAGAATATGCAAGAAATGTATCCATCAAAATATAAGTCTCGGACTATGAGCGCTAAAGACGGTGAATATTCGTAGCATAGGTGCCGTTTGAGGCCACCCGCAGGCCCGGGTATGAGACTCGGCTACGCGGCAATTAAATTAAGAAAATTATTTAAATATTTAATGAAACGTTTAGCTTCATTAAACAACCATATAAATTGGTACACTTCTTTCTCATATATTCATTCCAATATTTTATGACGAAATACAACATCAAATATGTCTTACATTACTTTGTATTTTATTCTATTGTTTACATAAACAAAAAAATCATGGGCGCTAAAATCTAGAAACACACACATTGAGTTTGCAAGCTTGTTACGGTAGTCCGTGGTTTGCGCCGGGCACATGCGATCCTTGACCCTGCATGATCAGGTGAATATAGCTGGAAATATTGAGTCTACATCTATATTTAAACGAAATATCAATCACTTTACCATTTTCGTCGGCAGGAATGTCATGAAATTGAAATTTTGAGTTGAAAAAAGTAAAAGAAAATTCCAAAGTCGCGACCGAGATATTTTGATTTTTTCGGTCGGTCGGGAAAGGGCAATATAACTTTTTTTTTTTTTGGCCTGATCAATAGTGGCTAAATGTTGCCTGATGAGATCAGCATAAACTCTGATTTGTTTACATTTAAACTAAGTTTATTGAATTGAAGCCAATTTCTTACAGACACAAGGTCTTCATTGATACATTTTATAATGTCATCAACTGAACTAGGTGACTAGATGCATAATAAAGAGCTGTATCATCTGCATACATGCTAACTTTACAATGAGAAACACAATTTGGTAAATCATTTATATATACAAGAAAAGCAAGAGAGCCATCAATTGAGCCCTGGGGCACTCCACACTTAATTTGCTTACGGCTAGATAATACTCCAAGATAATACTCGATCAATACTTGTACATGTAAATTGAGTATGATTGCTTAAATAACTACGAAACCAGTTCATAACATATTTACTTACCCCATATTATTATTATTATTATTTGATCTTTCTTTATTGAGGGTAAACAGCTTCAGTGTCAAGCACTGCTTTCCAAGCAGGCCCTCATTTCACAGAGAAAAATACATAATTATTTACAATATATATACATGGAATATAACAACTATTTACATAAATATATACTGTATATTCAGAACCATCAGATAAATTCAGCAAGGAAATGCAGAATTGTAATATACTTTAGAACACAAAATTTAAATTCCATGGATCTTTGTTTTAAATTGTTGCACTGACATATTCTCAAGCTCGGTTCTGATTGTTGATGGCATGTTGTTCCAGGCATATGCTGCCCTAACATGAAACGTTCGCATACCTGAGTTCGACTTAAATTTCGGTACAACCAAAGTATTACTTGTGTGATTTCTTGTTACATGACAATGGTTATTATGAATAAATTCAAACTGCATCGATAAGTATGATGGACTTATATTTCTTAAACATTTATACACAATTAGTAAAAGGTGATTATGCCATCTTTTATCAAGTTTGACTTCAGTTTTTCAAAGAAAATATCATGGTTTACAGTGTCAAATGCCATCCCCAATGTTAGGATACATGTAGTGTTGGCCGATCCACCCCAAGATCGGAACTACCGATCTCCGATCTGAAAATCTACAGATCGGGCAGATTCAGATCCCGATTCAGATTTTGCAAATCATCAAATAAGCTTACTTTTTAGTCCGATTTTCTTACCTAAATGACAACTTATTAATTCTGCAAGTTATTCCTGGCAGAGAAGTTTCATCATTTTCAATATATTCCCATTAATTTGTGGCGCATTTTGATATGTTTACGCTGAAGAAAGTTTGTTTTCATTCATTACCGCGCGTCGCCATGTTTATTCATAAGAGTACATCCACTAGTATTCAAGATTACCGGACGTTCCCTGGCACTGTACAATTAATTGAACGATGTATGAGGGCGGCATAGTCTCAGTTTATTTGTATTTTATTTGTGCGAATCCATTAAAAGAGCGCCCAATTGTGCGACTAAAATTGGGAGTCAGCAATGTTTCTCGAATTACCATCTTTGATTTGATTTATTTTTATCTGAATAGCATCGATCCGCTGTGGTCAGTATTTGCGCTACGTAGTGTGCAATACTAGCAACGAATGTTGCACCCTGTCAATGCGACATCGCGCACGCAATTATTTTCAAACACGTGGTGGACTTCTGGAATAGTCCTTGGCTTGAGCGTGTCTGCACACGAACATTACATGTACAGTACAGTTCTGTTTAGAGTGAACGATATCAGCGCGCTGACCTCCGATGACATCGCAAGATCAACGTAATCTCAGCTCAATCTCAACGCAATGTCATCGAGATTCCCACGCACAGTAATTGCGTTGACTGCGTTGATATCGATCCAATTTTAAAGACCATGTGTACAGCGCTGATGTCCGATGACATCGCGCTGTTAATCAGATTGCCGATGCTTGGAGTATCCTATTGTTAGGCCCAGATAATATTACAATGATTATTGGTTTTACGAGAACGAACTGTCATGACTAGCGCCATAAAACAATCAAGCTGTCATTTTTGTTAGAAAGAAAGAGAAAAGACTCGCCGCACCCTCGCGTACTTGTCTCTCAATTATTATTTTAAATATCACATCATCTATCTTCCCCACCCGAATTCTGCTAGTGCTAGTTAGTTGACTTACCCTTCAATCCTTCATGTAACATGATGTACATTTAATATCAAATCCCAACAATTTTAAATCATCCCAAGGCCAGCAGAATAAAATCATGGTAATCGCTTGTTAATATTCCATGTGTCGTAATTTGCGAAGCAACCATACTCAAACAGTACACATGTTTACTGTTAAAGCTAACTAGCCGCCCCGGGAGCCGCCCACCTTGTTTCCCAGAAGAAAGCTATGATGTGTTGCCTATAATACATAGGCTATACATGTACAGTAGCAACAGAGTTTACATAGTTTTACTTTAAAACGGTGGTTTGGATTTAATTACCATACAATTTATGTTGAAAATATTCGCGGTAAATATTTTTGCGACGTTCATTTTAGTATTTGCTTAAAACAGTTACCTGAAATAAAAGGCCTAATATTTCACGCAAAAATAGCCCTGCACTGACCGCCACGTGGTATGATGACGCGTCATCATTTGTTTATGTTTATATTATTCAATAATAAATAATACTGGAAATACTGTACAGGTACACAGGCTGTTTTGTAGATAAGCAGTTTGCATTCAGCTTTTACATTATTATAATATTGTTTGTTTATGCGTTCACTTCCCTAGTATTGTAATTTTGTAAAACGGATTGATTGTCAAAATAATCTTATTAATATAATTCGTTTGGACAGCTCCTTGAAACAATGGAATTTACATTGTTTGCCTCTTGAGTTGAGGGATTCATTTTCAGAAGTTAAGGACCCCTCTCAGGGGTGTACTTTCGCGACATCCTGCGAGAATCCAAATGGATTCTCGCAGAGGAATTTTGCGAGAATCCATGGATTCTCGCAAATGGATTCTCGCAGAATATTTTTGCGAGAATCCTTTTTACTGAATTTAAATTCCACATTTTAAACATTTATTGTACTATTGTATACTTAGAAAATAATAGTACACAAATTGAATCAAACACTTCTTAAAATTAATTAAAATAATATCAAGAATAAGGCTATATAAGCTTGCATAACTTCCAAATTCGGAAAGTTTTTTGACTAAGGGTCAAATACCAGTCATCTAAGGTCCTGTTTTGGACTTAAAAAGAAGAAGAAAAAAGTTGAAAAAAAAAAAAGTTGAAATTTTTTTTTTTTTTTTTTTTTTTGGCGAGAATCCACCTGGATTCGCGCGGTAGTGATTTTACGCGAATCTTTACGCGAATCGATTCGCGGATTCGCGCCGAAAGTACACCCCTGCCTCTTGAGCAAATTGAAACGTTAAAATACTAAGGAATTTATCATTACACTTGGGGCACTGTCACGTTGATTACTTAGTTGCACTTTACAAAAATAACACGTTTAATATAAAATGTGTAGGCCTAGTGATATTTTAGAAAAATATTAGTCTTCAATTCCCGTCAAAAAGTAAATGATAACAAAGCAGAAAGGACCCCTCTTGAGCAAATTGAAACGTTGTTAGTAATAACATCTCTGGTTAAAATACTACGGAATTTATCATTACACTTGGGGCACTGTCACGTTGATTATGTAATCTTAGTTGCACTTTACAAAAAAATAACACGTTTAATATAAAATGTGTAGGCCTAGTGATATTTTAGAAAAATATTAGTCTTCAATTCCCGTCAAAAAGTAAATGATGACAAAGCAGAAAGGACCCCTCTTGAGCAAATTGAAACGTTGTTAGTAATAACATCTCTCTGGTTAAAATACTACGGAATTTATTATTACACTTGGGGCACTGTCACGTTGATTATGTAATCTTAGTTGCACTTTACAAAAATAACACGTTTAATATAAAATGTGTAGGCCTATAAGTGATATTTTAGAAAAATATTAGTCTTCAATTCCCGTCAAAAGTAAATGATGACATAGCAGAAATTAATCATATCAATGGAGTTCAGGAATACTGATGACATTACAAATAATAAAGTTAGGTCAATATCGCTTATACACGTACAATAACGATTTAATTGTAAGTTCTATAGCATTATCTAATCTTTTCACACCTATTGTTATAATCCCCCTTGGCAATCATAAGCCTAGTATTATAATTTTGTAAAACTGATTGATGGTCAAAATAATCTTATTAAATCCTCTGGCTGGCTCCTTGAGACAATGGATTTGACATTGCTGGCCTCTTGAGGGATTGCCAGTACTTAAGGACCCCCTCGCGAGCAAATTGAAACGTTAACAATAATATACTAAGGAATGTATTATTTTACTTGTGGCCTATAAATATATTCAGTTATTTCACAGCATTCATGAGCGCCTTATCTAATGAAATGTATAAAGGCTAAAGCAATAATCACACATTTTAATGTACAGCATAACACAATTACAACTTTAAATAAAAATACACCAGTTAACCATGTTTAAACATTTCAAATACTATAATACAATGTCAAGTTATACATGCAGGCCTAATTATATCATCTTAGTTGCACTTTACCATAATAGTACCTCGTTCACATTGTAGTGATATTTCAGAGAAACAATTCTTCAATTCCCGTCATATAAAGAAGAACTAAAAGATGACTCCGACATAGCATAAATTAATCATACAATGTAGTTAACAATCGAGTTATCAGCACTATAATTTATAACTAAAATTGTAATATAATATAGAGTAATTCCCCGGTAGTTTAAATTGAGATCTACACGAATGCCTTTCTTACAAATTTGAGTGATAACACCCTTATTCCACACAGATAGAGTAGATTCAACAATATATACCGAAATTAGGATAACATTGAGCGGTTGAGGCACGCTCCACAATTTTTCAATAATAACTAATAATAGCATCTCTAATTATATAAAGTTTAGGTCAATATTGCTTTATACACGTACAATAACATTTTAATCGCGATTTGAATAGCATTATCTAATCTTTTTACACCTATTGTTATAATCCCCCTTGGTATTCACTTCCCAGGAATTATAATATTGTAAAACGGATTGATGGTCAAAATAATCTTGTTACCCTCTGGCTGGCTCCTTGAGACAATGGATTTGATATTGTTGGCCTCTTGAGGGATTGTCAGAACTTAAGGACCCCTCGTGAGCAAATTGAAACGTTAACGTACTAAGGAAATTATTATTTTACTTGCGGCCTATAATATTTATGCATTTATGTCAAGTTGTAGGCCTAATAATATAATCTTTCTTGGTTACGCTTTACAAAAATACCACACATTTTAGTTACATTGTAGGGACATTTTAGAATAATTGTCTACAATTTCTGTCAAATAACGGGGAACTAAAACGTCAATGATTACTTCAAAATACATTGTACTTGTAGAAATTAATCGGTTGTAGGCCTAATAATATAATCTTTTGTGATTACGCTTTACAAAAATGCCACATTAGTTACATTGTAGGGACATTTTAGAATAATTGTCTACCATTTCTGTCATAATGGAGAACTAAAACGTCAATGATTACTTCAAAATACATTGTACTTGTAGAAATTAATTGGTTTAAACAGAGTTAGCAACACTGATACTAAAAGTGTAATTTAATATGGAGTAATTATTAAGATTTGTAACGATGCTTCTGTACTCGTCTTCTCAACGGGTTGCCCAGAACTGTCGTTGGTCTCGTGATTTCGATGATACGTTTTGACGCTATCAGAACTAGAAGAATATTACTCAATTCGCAAACACAACTTGTATATTGACTTATTAATGTTTTATTAATATATATACAATTACAAATTGATAAGTAGATTTCTTGGTTAACACAATGTAGATTGAAGTATCTCTAATTGTTTCACAATAATAATGTTTCACGACTATGCCGGAGTTTAACTGTTTTTCTCCTATGCTCTCCGTCATAGCCTTCAGCTTGGCGCTGCAGTAAACTAACTTGATCTCAAGTCATCTTCACTATTTATTCTGATACATTTACTATGCCACCCCCACATCTTTCTTACACATTACCAATTACCAATTGAATTTAGCATCTACTGATTTCTAGCTAAAACAATGACAAACATCTCTCCCATCACCAAATTAGGAATAATAATATTATTTGTCAATGTGACTTAATGAATATGCATTAGTTTCAGGGAAACCCCATAACAATAACATTACTGACCTTCTCATTATTAAAATCATAATATTTATGTTTATGTATGATTTCCTGGGAATCCCCATGTAAGTCAGACATTCTTTAACTAATCTGATTACTCTCTGACCTTCTTTAGGGATTAACCTGTCTAGCCTAACTTTCTTGTAGTGGTCCTCCTATTTATATAGGCCACTATTTTTCACTGTTTGGAGCTAACATCTTCATTAGATATAATAGTTAATACTTTAATTGTACAAGTTCAATGTAACTAATTATCTTAATTAGTTAATTAAGCCTGAAGAGTTTAACAAGAAACTCTGTTACACGCCCCCATTTCAAAGAGAAATACTGTGGATTTCTTTTAAAACCTTGCATTTACAAGGATTTCTTCAAAACCTTGCATTTATATTATAATACAATACATATGTCATAATGAGTTCACAAGAGTTCAATGCATTAACATATACGGCTGGCGATTGGAGAGGTCAAAGCACCACTCCTAGGTTTAGGATTCATCCTTGGCTTATTCATTCATAGGTCTATGTTGCCAGACAGTCTATTTTCTTCTTCTTTTCATACATGTATCTGCTGAAGAAAAACTGCATTGTTGTTCATCACAATCAACACTGGGTTTTCACAAACTGGAATCTTCCTTTGTGAAAGACCTAAACTCTTGTAATATTCATTGGCAGACTTGGAATTACATTTAGATATTCTAACTAAGTAATATAATTGCATATCAATGACCAAAATTTGTAAAAATAATAAAAACAATAATGTTTTTTTAATTTTTTTTATGTGACCATGATATATTTCATAGACATTAATTTTACTAAGTGCCTTTTACTCATATAATATAGCTTAATAATATATCAAATCCTTTGTTACTGATAACTCTGAAGTATACTATTTCATCAGCAATAACTTATATCAATCACTACCGTTCATGAGAGAGTGCTAGTACATACGCGAGAGACCGTCTGCGCACCCATTTAATTCACCCTTCACATGTTCAATAGTAAATGTATAAGGTTGGAGAAGTAAGGACCAGCGCATCAGTCTCCTGTTACCCTTTTTCATCTGCGACAACCATTGTAATGGCTGATGATCACTTTGCACTGTGAATCGGCGTCCCCACAAATATACATGGAGTTTTTCTATCGCCCAAACAACAGCCAAACATTCTTTCTCAATCGTAGCATAATTTTGCTCCCTGTCTTTCAATTTGCGACTGAGATACATGACTGGATGTTGTTGTCCATCTTTTCCCTCCTGTGTCAAAACCGCACCTAACCCTCGTTCACAAGCATCTGTTTGCAACATGAACTCTATATCAAAGTCAGGACTTTGAAGTATTGGATGTTTGGTCAACATTTCTTTCATTTTCTGAAATGCAACGTCACATTTGTCGTTCCAAATGACATTTTGTGTCGCACTCTTTTTCGTAAGATCAGTAAGGGGACTAGCTATTTCTGCAAAATTTGGTATGAATTTTCGATAGAAATTGCAGATTCCTAGAAAAGATCTCACATTTGTCTTTGTCATTGGTCTTGGAAATTCTCTAACCGCTTGTACTTTATCAAGTTCAGGTTTGACTGTACCATTACCTACTCTATGGCCTAAGTACACAACCTCGTCATTCCCAAAGTAACACTTTGATGGTTTTGCAGTAAGGGACGCACCATTTGATTTTCAGGGGGGGGGGGGGTAGGAAGTTGGGTTCGGGGGAGAATTTTTTTTTTTTGGCTGCTGCAAGGGGTGAATTTTTTTTTTTGCGCCGCCAGAGGCGGCGAATTTTTTTTTTTAATCTATCCATTCATATTGAGTTATGTAGGGGTAGAATTTTTTTGTTTTTTTTTTACTCATCAGGGGGTGAATTTTTTTTTTTGGGCCTGCATAGAGGGGGAATTTTTTTTTTCCGAAAACTTCCTACCCCCCCCCTGAAAATCTAATGGTGCGTCCCTAAGGCCTGCCTGTCTTAGTTTGTCCAGGACAGCTCTCACATGCAACATGGTTTTCCCACGAGTCACTGTAAATGATGATGTCATCGATATAGCTTCTTGCAAATGATTGACAACCATTTAGCACTATATCCATCAATCGCTGGAACGTCGCGCTGCTATTTTGCATTCCAAAAGGAAGCCTTAGATACTCAAAAGCGCCCCATGGTGTCACAAACAGGCATAATTTTTTTCTTCTTTTTTTCAGGAGGGCTCTTTGTGGATTTTCTCAAGAAAAAAAAGCCCCCGTGATGTTGTTTAGGGGGGCTATTTTCAGCAACAGGAGGGCTAATTACAAAATATGATATTTTCTAATTTTACGTACATCAATCAACATGTTTTTAAATGTATTGGTATTAATAGATATATGAATACGATTGTAACGAAATACCAGCTATTATTCGGTTATACCTTAAAGTAACCTTACATACCTTGCTCAGGCATTGTCTGAAGTCTGATACATACAAATAATGTTAATTAAGTAATCTAAAAGTAAAATAAAGGAAAGCGAAACAGTTCAAAACTTCAAATATGGTGTCAGTCAGTTGTCAGAGGTCAGACTCAGACAGTTCTTTTCTGATTCTGATCAAGTATACTTTTAATGTCAATGTCACATAATCACATTAGCAGAAGCATACATTGTATAAATTGAGTTGCATGTTGATTGTTAATTGTTCAGTGTTTAGTCACTTCGGTGTTGACTTTTATTGTGGAATGTGGATGTTCATAAAACATCCATCTTGTATTAATGTATTCTATGATCATGATGATGAAATTCCTGAATTATTAAACAGTCTATTTTACTGGTATAGTGGTATGGTGATCAGGTGATGTGTGATTGATAAATTTAAATTATGTAATGCTTTGACAAAAAGTGTAGGTCCTAATCTGAATCATCTTCCTCTTCATCATCTTCCTGCGACTCGATCTCCATCATCAGCTCCTCCTCCTCTGTAGACTCAATTTCACTGCTTTCTTCAGCTCTTCCTTCCTGCTGCTCTATTTCTTCAACTTCTATTTCACTTCCTCCTCCATCTTCATCTATCTCACTCTCATTTCCTTCTTGCCTCACTTCCTCAACATCTTCTTCAGCTCCAACTTTCCTTTGACCATAGGGCATGACGTGTGGACGTCGTTGTTGTTTTCCTGCCTTCCACCACTTGGTCACTGCAGCATTTGTCTTGTATGCAGTCTCGTCTGGCCCCTCCAATGAAATGAGCATCAAGTCATCAAGTGTTGACGTGTCCAGGTTCACTCGCCAATCACTTTTCACCCTGCTCATGAGGGAAAAGGCTCTTTCAACCTTTGCAGTTGCCAGCGGGATGACCTGGATGACTTCGATGAGGTGAAGGATGTTGACAAAATCATCTGCTCGTTCGTTGAAGATTCTACTCCACATCCGATTCCATGCCAGATCAAGACCCAGGTAATATTTTTTTATTATGATCCTGAGACGAGGCCATTCTGCTCTTGCTTCATTGATGTCGCAGCCATTCTTTGACAGAATAGGTTGAAAGTGTTGCAGAAGGGTGTCTACTTCTTCGTCACCATACCCCTGCAATTCCTTTGGCCACGATTGGGGGTTTAGATTAGCAATGGAGGCTAAGATCTTGTTAGATTTGAAGGACTCAAAGCGAGCATTCAGTGATGTCAAGACTGGTTCAATCAGCACTTTCTTTGATGCGTGTAAGCGCTGGTTAACTTCCTGAACTCCAGTGAGCAGAGTGCCTTTGTAGTAGCCACGATCATCAATCTGTCTTTTGAATTTCGCAAGTTGAGGCCCATCTACAGTAGTGTAATCATCAAATATATGGAGTGAAGTGGTTACACCATCCACCACATCTGGAATGCTGACATTATCCCGCTGGAACAGAAGGGAAAGCGAGGAAAGTTCATTTATAATGTCAAGATATAGAAAGAAATGGAAATGAAATTTGTAGCTACAAATCTTTCTCAACCAGTTTTTGGCCTTCTGAGAATATTCCTGTCGGATATCAGCTCGTTCCATACTGCTCACTTCATTAAGGTGACCAACAACTGTTGGAAAGTTCTTGTGGAAGGCCAGCAAGGCGCGTTTTCGATGATCCATCCACCGGGTTCCGTCGACTCTGGCAGGTTTTAATATAGTCTCCTCAAGAATTTCGGCCATCATATTCAACTCCCTCATCCGTTTGGGGGATCTGCCATAGAAGCTGCTATATGCTGATAAGAATGTGTCAATCTGATGAAAAATAGAAAGAGAGGAGACTCTGGCTGAGTTTTGAAAATATTATTAAAATATGTAAATGGTTGTCTTTCAAAAATTATGAAGAATGCAACCTAGTGTAATGTCCAATGCTGGTCATCCATGCTGTTTACAACTTTACAGTCCTGGTCATTTATCAAGTAAACAAAGTTACAATACTTGCAAGGTTGATGGTTTCTTCTCATCTTTATATTACAAAAATGTATTAATTGGATAATATAATTATACTCTCAAGATTTTTTCTTTTCATGTTTGGTATTCATTTGTAAATGTGTAGCAAATATATATATATATAGTTAATTTTGTTATGTTTAACCAAAATTAAATTAACTATAAAGGCACGGAGTACATGGTTAAATCAAACTCATAACAATTGCGGGAAGGATATACTATCAATTTTGTATCAAAACCCTCACCCTCCGAAGACTGCCTGTTTAACTATTTATAATAAGTCATGATTAATGAGCCTACTGCCAGTGCCTTACTTTACACTAACAATTAAACAAACCTCATTTGTAAAGTATGTGTTCTTGAAGGCATCTTTTGCGGCAAGTTCCAATCTGTGTGCGACGCAATGTACTCCAATTAACCATGGCATCTCCTCACTTAGTTTTTGGTACACGCTGTTGTTCTTTCCAAAATTGACACTGGCGCCATCTGCTCCAAAACCAATGAGGTGATCGTCATAATTCCAATCAGGTAGGTCCGTCTTGCTTAACATATCATGGATGCAGTCAGTTAGCCCCTCTGCATTAGCACTTTGTACACCTGAAATACTTTCAAAAGCAACAACAATAAAGAAAACACAATTAATTATCATTTTATAGAGACCTCATTCTAAAACTCAAGAGTTTGTATCAACATAGTACCAGATGGGAACGTTCCACATTTTGTTTAAAGTATTTTTGTGCTAAATTTACTAGACTGATAAACGAAGATAACTTTCTCTTTATACTTACTGATAATGTCCATCCCTTTTTCTTTTATTCATATTTATCTATCTCTTTATTAATAAATAAATGTATTCATTCATTTACTATTTGTCTGTTTTTATTTAAATTCGTTCCTTTCTTCATCCATTCACCTATTCATTAATTCTTCAGTTTATTATATTTTTTTAAGTGACTTGATCATTTTGATTACTTACCCAAAATATTTCATACGTGGCATTCCATTTTCAAGGAATTTGATGTACATAATCTCCTTTTCCGTCTGTCCACGATCGGTACTTCCATCTGTCAGTAGGCTGATATATCGAGCTGACTCTATTTGCTTGGTGAAGTAATTGGTACGAATGTCATCGGCGATGAACTCTGTGAATACCTTTGCTTGAATAGGATTGTTGTAGGTTTCTCCCAGATCTACTCCATGCCTTTTCTCTAAACTCACCAGCGCTGGAAAGTAGCTAAAAGGTCGCTCGTGTTTTGCAAGGTGGTACGCTATATCAAATAATTTGACCATGCGGTCAAATACTGCCTCATTTATTCTAACAACTGCCTCAACTATCGGTTGTTTTTTCTCTAACTTGTTCTTCCATGCTTCTGAAATAATAACGACAGACAAGTGTTTACCTTAATGTTTTCTTTTTCTTTATTGCATGAGAAACAAGGATTTTCAGAATATTCACAAATACATGTAGGCCTACTACTAGTAGTCTTTAGACTTTTTGTCTCGCCTGATGTAATCAGAAAGAGACTATGTTATCACTATTTCTGTCCGGCGTATGCCGTATGCCGTCCGCCGTCCGCCGTATGCCGTATGCCGTGTGCTAAGAAATACCTTTGTGACGCGATATCTGGAGATCCGTAAGGCCTATTGTGATGGGACTTGGTGGAGGGAAGGGGGGTGGTGCGTTCTGTTGCTGATTGATTTTTCAAGGTCATCGGGGGTCATACAAGGTCATCGGGGTCAAATATGCTTAAAACTTTTGAGACGCGTTGTGACGCGATATCTAGAGATCCGTAAGGCCTATCTTGATGGGACTTGATGTCAGGGAAGGGGGTGGGGTGTTCTTTTGCTGATTAGATTTTCAAGGTCATTGGAGGTCATTCAAGGTCATCGGGGTCAAATATGGGGTCAAATAAGATCCGTAAGGCCGATCTTGATGGGATTTGGTGGAGGGGGGTGGTGTGTTCTTTTTGCTGATTAAATTTTCAAGGTCATCGGAGGTCATTCAAGGTCATCGGGGGTCAAATATGGGGTCAAATAGATCAGTAAGGCCTATATTGATGAGATTTGGTGGAGGGAAGGGGAGTGGTGTGTTCTTTTTGCTGAATAAATTTTTAAGGTCATCAGAGGTCATTCAAGGTCATCGGGGGTCAAATAAGATCCATAAGGCCTATCTTGATTGGATTTGGTGGAGGGAAGGGGGATGGTGTGTTCTTTTTGTTCTTAATTTTTCGGGGTCATCAGGGGTCAAATATGGGGTCAAATAGATCAGTAAGGCCTATCTTGATGGGATTTGGTGGAGGGAAGGGGGGTGTTCTTTTTGTTGATTAATTTTTCGGGGTCATCGGGGGTCAAATATGGGGTCAAATAGATCAGTAATGCCTATCTTGATGGGATTTGGTGGACGGAAGATGGATGGTGTGTTCTTTTTGTTGATTAATTTTTCGGGGTCATTGGGGTCAAATATGGGGTCAAATAGATCAGTAAGGCCTATCTTGATGGGATTTGGTGGAGGGAAGGGGGGTGGTGTGTTCTTTTTGTTGATTAATTTTTCGGGGTCATCGGGGGTCAAATATGGGGTCAAATAGATCAGTAAGGCCTATCTTGATGGGATTTGGTGGAGGGAAGGGGGGTGGTGTGTTCTTTTTGTTGATTCATTTTTCGGGGTCATCGGGGGTCAAATATGGGGTCAAATAGATCAGTAAGGCCTATCTTGATGGGATTTGGTGGAGGGAAGGGGGGTGGTGTGTTCGTTTTGTTGATTAATTTTTCGGGGTCATCGGAGGTCAAATATGGGGTCAAATAGATCAGTAAGGCCTATCTTGATGGGATTTGGTGGACGGAAGGGGGATGGTGTGTTCTTTTTGTTGATTAATTTTTCGGGGTCATCGGAGGTCAAATATGGGGTCAAATAGATCAGTAAGGCCTATCTTGATGGGATTTGGTGGACGGAAGGGGGATGGTGTGTTCTTTTTGTTGATTAATTTTTCGGGGTCATCGGGGGTCAAATATGGGGTCAAATAGATCAGTAAGGCCTATCTTGATGGGATTTGGTGGAGGGAAGGGGGGTGGTGTGTTCGTTTTGTTGATTAATTTTTCGGGGTCATCGGAGGTCAAATATGGGGTCAAATAGATCAGTAAGGCCTATCTTGATGGGATTTGGTGGACGGAAGGGGGATGGTGTGTTCTTTTTGTTGATTAATTTTTCGGGGTCATCGGAGGTCAAATATGGGGTCAAATAGATCAGTAAGGCCTATCTTGATGGGATTTGGTGGACGGAAGGGGGATGGTGTGTTCTTTTTGTTGATTAATTTTTCGGGGTCATCGGGGGTCAAATATGGGGTCAAATAGATCAGTAAGGCCTATCTTGATGGGATTTGGTGGAGGGAAGGGGGTGGTGTGTTTGTTTTGTTGATTAATTTTTCGGGGTCATCGGAGGTCAAATATGGGGTCAAATAGATCAGTAAGGCCTATCTTGATGGGATTTGGTGGACGGAAGAGGGATGGTGTGTTCTTTTTGTTGATTAATTTTTCGGGGTCATCGGGGGTCAAATATGGGGTCAAATAGATCAGTAAGCAGGGGTGTACTTTCGCGACATCCTGCGAGAATCCAAATGGATGGATTCTCGCAGAGGAATTTTGCGAGAATCCATGGATTCTCGCAAATGGATTCTCGCAGAATATTTTTGCGAGAATCCTTTTTACTGAATTTAAATTCCGCATTTTAAACATTTATTGTACTATTGTTAGAACAATCATCATTTTAATTTCAACTTGAACAGTTTAGAGTCAAATACCAGTCATCTAAGGTCCTGTTTTGAACTTGGAAAAATAAAAGAAGAAAAAAAAAAAAATTAAAAAAAATTATAATTTTTTTTTTTTTTTTGTTTTTTTTTTTGGCGAGAATCCACCTGGATTCACGCGGAAGTGTTTTACGCGAATCTTCACGCGAATCGATTCGCGGATTCGCGCCGAAAGTACAGCCCTGGTAAGGCCTATCTTGATGGGATTTGGTGGACGGAAGAGGGATGGTGTGTTCTTTTTGTTGATTATTTTTTCGGGGTCATCGGGGGTCAAATATGGGGTCAAATAGATCAGTAAGGCCTATCTTGATGGGATTTGGTGGACAGAAGAGGGATGGTGTGTTCTTTTTGTTGATTAATTTTTCGGGGTCATTGGGGGTCAAATATGGGGTCAAATAGATCAGTAAGGCCTATCTTGATGGGATTTGGTGGAGGGAAGGGGTGGTGTGTTCTTTTTGTTGATTCATTTTTCGGGGTCATCGGGGGTCAAATATGGGGTCAAATAGATCAGTAAGGCCTGTCTTGATGGGATTTGGTGGACGGAAGAGGGATGGTGTGTTCTTTTTGTTGATTCATTTTTCGGGGTCATTGGGGGTCAAATATGGGGTCAAATAGATCAGTAAGGCCTATCTTGATGGGATTTGGTGGAGGGAAGGGGTGGTGTGTTCTTTTTGTTGATTCATTTTTCGGGGTCATCGGGGGTCAAATATGGGGTCAAATAGATCAGTAAGGCCTATCTTGATGGGCTTTGGTGGAGGGAAGGGGGGTGGTGTGTTCTTTTTGTTGATTAATTTTTCGGGGTCATCGGGGGTCAAATATGGGGTCAAATAGATCAGTAAGGCCTATCTTGATGGGATTTGGTGGATGGAAGAGGGATGGGGTGTTCTTTTTGTTGATTATTTTTTCGGGGTCATCGGGGGTCAAATATGGCGTCAAATAGATCAGTAGGGCCTATCTTGATGGGATTTGGTGGAGGGAAGGGGGTGGTGTGTTCTTTTTGTTGATTAATTTTTCGGGGTCATCGGGGGTCAAATAGATCAGTAAGGCCTATCTTGATGGGATTTGGTGGACGGAAGAGGGATGGATGGTGTGTTCTTTTTGTTGATTAATTTTTCGGGGTTATCGGGGTCAAATATGGGGTCAAATAGATCAGTAAGGCCTATCTTGATGGGATTTGGTGGAGGGAAGGGGGTGGTGTGTTCTTTTTGTTGATTAATTTTTCGGGGTCATCAGGGGTCAAATATGGGGTCAAATAGATCAGTAAGGCCTATCTTGATGGGATTTGGTGGACGGAAGAGGGATGGTGTGTTCTTTTTGTTGATTAATTTTTCGGGGTCATCGGGGGTCAAATAGATCCGTAAGGCCTATCTTGATGGGATTTGGTGGAGGGAAGGGGGGGGGGGGTGGTGTGTTCTTTTGGTTGATTAATTTTTCGGGGTCATCTGGGGTCAAATATGGGGTCAAATAGATCAGTAAGGCCTATCTTGATGGGATTTGGTGGAGGGAAGGGGGTTGGTGTGTTCTTTTTGTTGATTACATTTTTCAAGGTATTACATCCCTTGCATTAACTACAATGCATACCTCTGTGACAGTGCTACATTGTATCATATGTTTCATGAACGACGCCATTGTAGACAACAGCAAACAAAACTCATTGACATGTGATGATGAATAAATTACAATAATAATGTTGTAAATAGATCGGAGTTCTCCGATTGGTTGAGATAAGGTTTGCCGACAACAGCAAACAAAATTCATTGATGAAAATAAATCACGTGATGATGAATAAATTACAATAATAATGTTGTAAATAGATCGGGGTTCTCCGATTGGTTGAGATGAGGTTTGTGTACGTGCGACTATAAATGTTTTCAGGTCACGTCATGACCTCTCGCAAGGAAAAACAAAATAATAATTTACATACAATAACTTAAAAAACGTAGTATGAAAAGTATTAAAAAAATGTTTATTGGGCTATTATTTGTACAAATGGTTGCGCAAAACAGCTTTATTATTAATATTAACATCGTACCAAACATTTTGTTTGCATTTAGTACGAAAAATATAGATTTTATTACTACTTTCATGCGTAATTTCTAACAACACGTGTAGATCAACGCAGCTACGGGCTGTCTTTAGTCACTGGCAAAAAAATGAGGAAGAAAGGCCGCCTAGGCCGCCGGAAATTGGTACTTGTTTACGGTGGCTTTGAATGCCTAAAAATACGACCGCCGCTCCGCTCCGTAAATCAAGGAATTTCAGCGCGGTTTTTTCTTGAAATCTCAATAAACACGGTAAATCGCGGTTTTCACAAAAAATGCCCACGGTTTTCCCCTAAAAAATTCACGGGAAATCCCTAAGCTTACATATAGTTGATCAAACACAGCCCTTTCAATAACCTTTGAAATAACAGGTAAAATAGAAATAGGCCTGTAATTACCAGGATCAGCAGGATCCCCTGCCTTAAATATAGGAGTAACCCTTGCTGTCTTCCGATTATTTGGGAAGGTGCATGTAGTAAAAGAATGATTAATCAAATGTGTGACGATTGGTGAAATAATTGGTGCCGCAAGTTTTAATAATCTTGACGGGATATTATCACAACCTGTAGCTTTTTTATCTGATAACTTTGAGAGTATTACAGGTTTGGTATTTTTGTAGTGAGACAAATTATTATTATGGTCATCCATATTAATTTGTATGCAAGTTTAGTTTCAAGGTCATCGGAGGTCATTCAAGGTCATCGGGGTCAAATATGCTTAAAACTTTTGTGACGCGTTGTGACGCGATATCTAGAAACCCGTAAGGCCTATCTTGATGGGACTTGATGTCAGGAAAGGGGGTGGGGTGTTCTTTTGCTGATCATATTTTCAAGGTCATTGGAGGTCATTCGAGGTCATCGGGGTCAAATATGGGGTCAAATAAGATCCGTAAGGGCGATCTTGATGGATTTGGTGGAGGGAAGGGGGGTGGTGTGTTCTTTTTGCTGATTAAATTTTCAAGGTCATCAGAGGTCATTCAAGGTCATCAGGGGTCAAATATGGGGTCAAATAGATCAGTAAGGCCTATATTGATGAGATTTGGTGGGTCACAGTTTGGATAGCGTGGATCCAGTGATTTTCAAGTGTTTTGCGAAGGTTTGGGTTGTTGATACGTGGTTTATCAATAGCTATTACAGAGATATCACTAGAGGAATGACCAAGAAGGTTGAAATGATTGGCAACCGGTTTATCCCTCTGATGACGCGTATCTGCACAATGTTCAAGAATTCTAACCTTCAGAGATCTACCCGTCTTGCCCACATATTGCATATTACATGCTCGACAGGATATGAGGTACCGTATTATCCCTATTAAGTGCCCAGGGCGGTTAGCAAAGTCATTTTGGGTGGGCGCTTATTATATTACCTTTTTTTAAACTCATTTATCGTTGAGACTGTCGAATTCGGCAAGGTTGCGAAGACATTTTTTCGGTAAACATACCAATGTTTTAGCTCATAGAAAGAAAGAAAGAAGTATAATTTTTCAATCACATTCCATGAGTAGTTGTGAAAGACAAATCGCTAACGATTTGTTACAATTTTGTTCAAAAACTTAGCCTACAATGCCATCAATATTTATCTGGTTTTCATGTGGGCGGCCATCTTTGCTTTTCATTTGTGATGAAAATACAACACTACGCATATTCGTACGCATTCCTCACTACGCATGTCGCAATAATTTTTGGTGGTGCCCGTTTCTGAACAAATGAATGGCACAATGAATGACTACGATACACGGAGCTGTTGCACTAGTGGAATTACCATGTGCGATTAAAACGGAAAATTAACACTCGCCGGTCGCTGTACAGGCAGTGGTATCAGCGCTACTGTACGCGTATCAGTAGCCTAGTGCCTAGTGGGATCGGGGAGAGATGGCCGCTATCTAATCACGGCTTTTACTGGTACCGCTTTAGTGAAGGACGCTGTGAAGAATGTTGTTGTACAGTGCTACGGTAATTAAAAAGGTGGGCGCTTATAAGAGATTGTTTGTTGTTAGTCATTGAGAAAAACAGGGGTGGGCGCTTATAAGGTCCTGGGCGCTTAATAGGGATAATACGGTACACCACATTGTAAGAAAGGCAGTGTAGGGACATGCTGATATTGAACACTTTCTTGTTGGTATGGCTGGTGAAGTGATAGGCTTGTTCCGTGTGGTGAACAGTATTGGCATGTATTTGATGTGTGCAAGCAGCACATTTAACACACGGGGTAAAACCTTTGGTTGGGGGAGTGATAGCAGGTAGAGTAGAGCGGACAATTATATCTTTGATGTTTGTTGGTCTGCGGAATGCGGCCATGGGAGGTTGGTCAAAAATCATCTTGCAGTAGTCTGAAGAGTGAAGGATCGGTAAGAATTTGAAGAGAGTGTTACTGACATCCTTAAATGCTGGGTGGAATGTAAGAACAAGTGGGGTTCTGTCATTTTGTTGGCGCAGGCTGGCTTTCGGCTGAAGAGCCTCGTGGCGAGGGATGGCTAAAGCCTTGTTGATCTCTTTGTTGACAAGGTTGGATGGATAACCTCTGTCATGTAATTGGGCCTTCAAGTCTTGGATGCGACTGGAAAGGGTATCATCCGAAGAGCCAGACGGAAAGCCAGACTATAAGGGAGACTGGTTTTTGTGTGCCTGGGATGGCATGATGTCCACTGTAAATACTGGTGGGTATCTGTTGGTTTAGTATATAGGTCTGTGGAAATAGATGATTGTCCTTGATAGAAACAAGAACATCTAAGAAAGAAATTGATGAGGAAGAGTGTTCCGAAGTGAATTTGATGGTGTGGTGGAAGTCATTGGCCAAGGCAACAAACTGCTTAAAAGTTTCCTCTCCCTCAGTCCAAAGAATGAAAATGTCATCGATGTATCTAAACCATGTATGGGGTTTAACCTGGGAAGAAGAAAGCAGATGGTCTTCGAGTTCACCCATGAAAAGGCAAGCCATAGAGGGAGCAAAATGGACACCCATCGCTGTTCCGAACACCTGAAGGAAGTGTTGCTCGTTGAACTCAAAATGGTTGTGCTTCAGGATGATGTTCATCAGCTGAGATATGATGTCCCGCTCGTTAGCACTGTGTGTTGATTGCAAAAAATGTTGACAGGCATTGATTCCTTCATCAGATGGGATGTTTGTGTATAAGGCCGAAACATCCATGATACCAAGTATGGTGCTAGGAGGAAGAGGACCATCGTCATTGAATGATACAAGGCGTCTCAGGAAGTCAGTGCTGTCTTGTACATATATGACTTTAACTTCGGGACGTGATGCTTGAGTTGCATGTCGATCCATATTGAAACCTTTTCAAAAGCAGTACCAGAGCCACAATGGGTCTACCAGGTGGGATGGTGTCATACGTCTTGTGGATCTTGGGAAGTATGTAGAAGCGTTCAAGTTTAGGTTGTTTAGGGATCAAGACTGCTTTCATAGTTTTGTCAATCACACCAAGAGAACACGGATGACCTTCTCAAGCATATTAAAGTGTTTGGTGGTAGGATCCTTCGCCAAAGGTTTGTAGTACTTTTTGTCAT
Organism: Ophiura sarsii; assembly: GCA_035610835.1. Lineage (NCBI taxonomy): Eukaryota > Metazoa > Echinodermata > Ophiuroidea > Amphilepidida > Ophiuridae > Ophiura > Ophiura sarsii. The sequence goes on along the minus strand of CM069449.1, from coordinate 36,334,438 downwards.
GGAGTTGACGGGTGCATTCCGAGATGTAGTCAGATCTATCCATCACAACAACAGCAGAACTTAAATTATAGTAGTAGGTGGTGTATTAAATATAATATTAACAAACACAGTTGTGTTTCATTGAGTATGTACTACAGATAGCAAATAAGGGTCGGTGAGGAGTGTAACACTATAGTTAAGTCCAAATTAACACAGCTGTACGATACCTAGATCCTAAAATATCAATACTGTGAAAATAATATTATCAGAGCTCTAACATATATAAATAAGGCTTGTTAAATAATACAAAAAAATGATGTTTTCTTCATAATATCAAAACATTTGGACCATTATTATCTATTTTAGATACTTTCGCATGATTTGTACACCTAAAAACATTTGAAATTAGATTAACTTGAGCATGTTCTTTCCAGATAGCATACAGGGTGACCCCAAAAAATGTTAACACTCCGGGCACATAAAATATCTTAAAAATACAGGAACACACGGGTCTAATCTTGATGTAATATGAAAGCTGAGTGTATAAGCTTTCATTTGCATTTTATTGCGTTCCAATTGGTTATTTAGAACGGGAGATATGCTTCAGCAAACACGAGGAAGCAAAATCGGCTTGGTCCAATCCTCTCAGTATGAAAGTAAAGCTTTTAAAATGCACAGAGCAAGCAGCAACATGAAGTCACACACACATCAGTTAATCTCTTCTTTGTTCTTTTCAACGCATTCTTTCGATTCTTTTCAAGCTTAAAAGACATAAATAAATATATTCCACATAAATTATATAGGTATTTTGTCATGAGTTCAAGTTCTATACTCTTTTTCATGTGCAATGGGTAGCTGTCAGTAAAGCAGTCTTTGAAATTGAAATTGAAACATTTCATGTTCTTTGTTGAAATGGTCCATCCAATTAAATAAATTAACTAATATTGCACTGAAATAAAACTTGAAATGGTCCATCCAATTAAATAAATTAACTAATATTGCACTGAAATAAAACTAGTATTGCACTGAAATTAACCATAAATCAATTGCACGTAATGAATCCTTCAGGTAAAACAAGAGCTTTCAAATAGTCTCAAGCTGTCATAATGTTCTTGTTCATCGGCCATCTCGATCTTCCAAATGTCCACCATTATCATACTGAGAGGATTGGACCAAGCCGATTTTGCTTCCTCATGTTTGCTGAAGCATATCTCTCGTTCTAAATAACCAATTGGAACGCAATAAAATACAAATGAAAGCTTATTTACTCAGTTTTCATAATACATCAAGATTAGACCCGTGTGTTCCTGTCCTTTTAAGATATCTTATGTGCCCGGAGTGTTAACATTTTTTGGGGTCACCCTGTATGTTAAAACTGACCAACTAATCATGGTTGCTAAAACTACAACAACATTCATCATATTGAATGGCAAGTTATCCAAAAATCCTTGTAAAACCTGGTGTAACAATGTCAGTAGTGTAACATTATCATACTCTTTTGATGATCGACCGCTGTCCTACCAATGGTTGACATATGCCTATAAGATATATCCAGCATTTAAGTAAATTCATTTTTTCACTGTCAATTCAACATTTAAGAAGGAATAGCTTACATTTTTAGTGACCAATACCTGAGCCCCTCTGTTCATCACCCTATTTGAAACATGAATAATAAAATTCCATTAAAATGGAAAGTTGGCGGTCAAAAGGAAATTGCGATATAAGGCAAATAGAAAGAGCAAAAATAGCAACATTTGTAAATACGGCTTTTAGTTGCTAAAATAATTATGTGGCTGAAGAAGCAAGCGCATAGATGATAATTGTGCATGGCATTACTAGAAAGCAATATAAATTACAGCCATAGTTTAGTGATAAACACGGTTTTAACATTCAATTTAAGTTTTAAATATATGTCATATGTATTCAATTTATTTGATCAATACATAAATAAATGTAGAAATAAATAAATGAGTATTTTTTTTAAAATACTTTTAAATAAATAGTTGAATCATTTTGTTGATAAATAATAATATAAATCGAAAATTACATTTTTAATCGAAAATAAATGAATCAATAAACTAATGAATCAATACATAAATACCCTTACGAAAATGCCATGCTCGTTACAAGCTTGAAACATGCTCGTTACAAGCTTGAAACATGTTCGTTACAAGCTTGTTACAAGCTCGTTTTTGAAACAAACCGAGCTTGTTACAAGCTCGTTTTTGAAACAAACCGAGCTTGTTACAAGCTCGTTTTTGAAACAAACCGAGCTTGTTACAAGCTCGTTTTTGAAACAAACCGAGCTTGTTACAAGCTCGTTTTTGAAACAAACCGAGCTTGTTACAGGCTCGTATTTGAAACAAACCGAGCTTGTTACAAGCTCGTATTTGAAACAAAACGAGCTTGTAATAAGCTTATTTTTGGCGAGCTAAAACGAGCTCAAAAATTACAAGCTCGTATTTGAAACAAACCGAGCTTATTGCGAGCTACGAGCTCGTATTTGAAACAAACCGAGCTTGAAACAAGCTCATTTTTGGCGAGCTACAAAATACGAGCTCAGAAATGACAAGCTCGTATTTGAAACAAACCGAGCTTATTAAGAGCTACAAGCTCGTATTTGAAACAAACCGAGCTTGTAACAAGCTTATTTTTGGCGAGCTAAAACGAGCTCAGAAATTGGGAGCTCATATTTGAAAGCTCACAATCATACCTGTTACAAAAAAACAAGCACGTATCCGGGAGACAAATACGAGCACAAATCTGCGAGCTCGCGATGGATGTGCACATGTTAACGGGATTGCTAACCACAGCGCCGGACTTCACACGCATTTAATAGCACGTTCCCATCGCGCCGTAGCAGCGCGATAGATAATGCATTCAGCGTTCGATGCGATATCTCAGCTACAGTGTGTTGATCGTTATTTACCTCATGCCATAACAGAGCGACAATGCAATGTGTTGAAAGTACGGTTACGGCTGGCAAATGCAAATCCTGAACCTGCACCTATGGATGAGTTGTCCCGGGGATCCAGGGTGCAGGGAACCAGAATACCGGTGTTCATGTTTCCTTTCTCCAAGTTTGAAGTCAATCGGGCAACTTTTACGATTTGACCCCTGGATGACCTTTGACCTCAGATGACCTATGCAAATTAGACCGCCAAAAAAGCAGCCACAATGTTTTTCCATGGCCTACCTATCGCTGAAAGTTTGAAGTCAATCCGTCCATCCGTTCAAAAGATACAGTATTCTGGAAAAAAGGCTAACCAAAAATGCTAACCAAAAGGCACACACGGACGGACGTCACATACATTAAGCATGTTTTACTGCCGGCAGGCATTACTAGTGAGCTTTGCATACATACAAGAAGAAAAATAAACAGGGGTTCTGTACAACCAAGGAGTTATCATATAGTTAATATAATAACTCATTGGTACAGTTAAGCCCAAGAAGGCAGGGGCAAAGGTGCATGACTGATTGTGTAGCAAATCAGGAGCATACTATAGGCCCTAGCCTAGCTCCAGGCCTGACACTAGCCTAGCCCTAGGCTAGGCCTATGCAATATAAAAACCTTCTCAAACTGGTAAACTTCTCCATCTAGGGAGCAAATATTGGTACCATAATATACTGAACAGCCCTTGTAAAGGACTGACTAGGTAGCAAATCAAGAACATATCACCAGGCCTGATACTATGCAAGTGAAAACCTCTGTATAGGCAGGCATAGTCAGTGCAAGGGAGCAGAATTATGCAGTCAAAATACCCTAAGCAAGTAATGTAAGGGTGCAGAATTGTGCAGTTCAATTACCCTGACTGAGTACCAGAGTCTAGGCATGAAAACTGCTCTGATGCCTGAAGGTCCTGACATAACTACTAATATTAATAACCCAGTAACTAATACAAAACCTGAAATCAGAGAAAGGCTTCAGTTGCATGATGTACAAAGAGCAAAGAGAATATTCCCACAGGCACAGCCATGAGAAAGTCTTGCAGGGCTGGTTGCTATGAATGACACTCAAAACAAAAGAGGGCGCTATTTATGAACAACCACCAGAAGGGGTCACACACAAAGCTATATATTCTGTTTAGGTACACCTCTTGGCTAGTATAATACAATCAGTTATTAACCTTCCCATTTGGTGAGAAATAAATTTGATACACATTAATTCTTTGAAATTGATTATAGTTATGTTGCATTGATTAAACTTACAAACTAAGTTTTGAAGTGCAAGATTTGCAAACTCAAAAATGTACGAGCTTGCATGCAGACTATTAATTTAATTCCAAGTCCGAAGTTTATGTGCTCGTAACAAGAAAGCGCGCAAAATGTGTGCAAGCTTGCAATATTACATGCTCGTAAAATGCGCATAAAATGATTACGAGCTCGTAATTGAGAATGTGCTCGTAATTTGTGCTTGTAACAAGAAAGGGCGCAAGATGTTTGCAGCTCACAAATATTACATGCTCGTAAAAAGCGCGTAAAATTATTAAGAGCTCGCAATTGAAAAAGGGGTCGTAAGAATCAAGCGCGCAAGATGCTTGTAAAAAATTGTAAGCTCGTAATTGACAATGTAAGCTCACACATGCACGCAACGTGCACGTTTTCCAGCTTTTGATCGTAAATGTGATTACGAGCTTTTGCACATATGAGCTAGTACGAGTTCACATTGCTCCGAGTGAGCTCGTGTGAGCTTTCTACGAGCACATACGAGCTCGTAACATGCTCACCAAGCACGTTACAAGCTCGCTTTGTTGATTGCATTTTCGTAAGGGTACACGCATATTAAAAATTAAAATATTAAAAATTACTTATAAAATAAAGAAATTAAAACAAATAAACATGAGAAAACATTAATAAATAAAAAATGATTTAAATAAAGAAATGAATAATTATGTAGATAATTAATAATATAAAAAGTAAATAAGTATATAGAAAATTCAATTTAAGTTTTAAATATGTCATATATTCAATTAATTTGATTAGAATTATATTCAATTTAATATGGCCAATATTCGTTAGTAAAACTATGGTTGAAGTAGAATTTATTTGTTTATTATAGAAAAAATTCCATTGAAATGGAATGGGGGCGATCCAAGAGAAAGAATCATGTTTTGTAACCATTTTCTGAAGCATCTGTTCATTCTGTTGCATACCAAAATACCAGGGATATGGTGTATGTATCTTTCAAACAAAAAACACACCCCAAATCAAAACACAACAGTCTAAAAATAGTACAGGAAACCAATAAAGTTGATGTTTGTGCATGGAGGGGGGAGGTACCATCTGAAGGACACATACGGCAGGTTTATTCTAAAGCAAGCACTATTTTTTCGCGGCATTTATTGTTCGTGATGCAGAAGAACCCACATTTTTCATCATGAAATGTTTACAAATGTACACCTTTCTAATAATGTCTAATAAGAATACTAAAAGCTTGTGAGCATGACAATTTCACCAATCCTAGCCAGTCGCGAAATTGTTCATACACATAGATATTTCATGCAAACCTTGACCATGTTTAATGACACAGTTGACACTCTGAGCTTTTCAGTAGTATCTGAGACCACAATTGTAATGTGTATAACATCTGGACAGTTGGGAGATAGTCAAACAAGATAAGCTATTATGTCTCTCTGTTGGGAGTCTAATAACGTCTCTCTGATTGAATCATCAAGGCTAAACAAATATAGCTTTGACTCCATCACAGACTGCAGGACTGTTAAAATAAACTGCATAGGTACATGTAATTTACAAAGACTGCAAAATAATTTAGACAATTTCCCATACTAAAAACAAAATGGCAGCCTCCATGTATATGTAGAAAGACCTAAATGTCCAAGAATATGCAATCTGATGCTATAAGGTTGGCGGGGCACCGCCAACCAAAAAGTATGTTTGGAACTATTTTGGCCCACTTAAACCCTAAGGTAATAGTATACAATTACAGGCACTATTTGGTTAACTTTACTAGTATTGTGATCCTCATAACCTCTGATCAATGTCAGGAGTGTAACACAATGTGTACAAAATATGTATTCATTCATTTTTGAAGTATCACTGTCTTGCCATAGATTGCAATATGAGCTTGAAACTTTCAGTATATTTTGATATTGGTTAACTCTAATGTTTACAACTACTAATACCAAATCTAGGTACTAGTATGTTGCTTTAAAAAGAAAATGCTCCCCATTGTGAAAAAATAGGGGTTTTGTGTGGAAAATCTCTTTTTTTTCTCACTTTGATTGTTATATACTGCAGGAGTTTTTTTACCCATCGAAAGGCATTTTCTGTTATAAATTGTGTTTAAAACAAATATGAATACTATTTTGTGTATTTCTTTATTAGTTTCACATACTTTAATATATTGGGAGTACAGTAAGACCAACAAATAATTAGTTTATTAATTTTGAATTTTGACCTCTTGGGTGGAGCAAAATGTCCCAATTTTGAGCCTTTTTTTTTAAATTGCCCTTAACACACACACATGGAATAATAAGCCGTGAAATATACGTTTATTCTGTCCGGTGCAACAAACACGACATTGCCAAGAATATTTTTGTCTACAGTCATCAAAAAAAGTAACTATACAGGTAATAAATGGGCTTCTAACTCTTCAAATATATATCCTACCTAAAAATATTAAATTATAAAGTTGTTGAAAGATTTGTCTTCTTTAATATGAGATATTGCACACTAGGATCGGGTGATTATTAAGGAAGTAGCACTCAAAAATGTAAGGAGAAGTCCGATTTTTATTTTCTACACACGGACCAATCTACGGGTACATTATCGATTACCGGTAGTGCGAATGGGGGATGCATGCGCAGGTTGGACTTTCGGCCGTATTGTTCCGATGGATCAATACGCCACACACACGCTACATGTCATTCTCTCCCCTGTGTTGAAATGTAAAATGTGAATTTGAAATTGTGACTTTACCGTACATTTTGGATTGTTGCTTCTTAAATATTCAACCGATCCTGGCGTGCAATATCTCATATTAAAGAAGATTAATTTCTCAACAACTTTATGATTCAATATTTTTAGCTAGGATATATATTTTTAGAGTTAAAAGTACATTTATTACCTGTATAGTTACTTTTTTTGATGACTGTATTGCCTGGATAGGCCATGAATTAAACGAGCAATTATTTAAATATTCAATTTGGAAATGTAAATCATCCAAACTTTCTGAAATCACTGCATGTCAATTGTCGCTCACTAAACAAAGACTAAATAAGGTAAATCAAGGTCTTTAAGTTTGCATTCAGCTTTTATATTATATTTCTTTAAATAAAGTTTAATTAATAAATTAGGCAGGATTTGGTCAAGCCGGTACTTTTAGAAGGATAAATTGATTGACGGAATAAACAGTATACTTCATGAATTTGACTATTGACGGCATGTACAGTCAATTCATGAAGTATACGGTTTATTCCGTCAAATCAATTTATCATGTACAGTCAATTCATGAAGTATACGGTTTATTCCATCAAATCAATTTAACCCCCTAAAATATATACACAATATTGCCAGGATTTGAAGGTCTGGGTGACTGGGTGTAAATTCAAAAAAACTGGGAGTTACATAAATGTAAGGATGTGTTCAAAATTATAATTAGGCCATAACACTTAACTGCATTGTCAAGATTGTGCGCATGTTGCAATGCATGCTCTGCGTATCAAGATTGTGTTAAACCCTCTGGATTAAGGGAGGGGGGATGGGCGTTCGGATCACGACGCTCTGATCAACAATTATTTGTTTTGATTATATCACGACGCTCTGATCAACAATTATTTGTTTTGATTATAACTGTAAACCTAGGCCTATCTACTATGTAGTAAAAAAAAGTAGTTGTTATTTAGTATAGTCCAATAATTGATTTGAATGAACAACACGCATGCAGCACAAAAATGATAGCGTCTGACAGTGACAATGGATGACATCACATTTCAGGTTGTGTGCGCTTCATGCAATGTGTACACGCAATACGCTGACTTAATGTGTTTGTGCAATTTTTTAATCTGACTATAGTAATTCATGAATTAGTAGTATAGTGACGATCTGCACTTTTTTGTTTGATTTTCCACATCATGATCATTCAAGTTTTAGTGCATGAATGTAATAGTAATAGTGATTAGTGGTGCCGATTCTCTACGTCATTTTTTCTCCAAATAGATGCCTGATTATTTGGTCATACGTAGCTTAACTTAAGCCTTACGCCTACAGTTCTATACATCAACTGTGAAATACTAGCGAATGTTGATTATATAATTGAATGGAAACAATTGTAATTTCGTGACATGGAAGATGGTTTAAGTTGATAAAAGTCAAATCATTGCACTACTATGACCACATAATCTGTTTCTGATATTAAAAATCTTACTTGCTCTTTTTGGCCAGTTAGTTGGGAGTGAAAATACCTAACTAAATTAGAAATTCAATAATTCATAAATTGGTGCACAGGGTCAGAAATTCGCGACCAAGTGCGAGAATCCATTTGGATTCTCGCAGGGGAATTTTGCGAGAATCTGGATTCTCGCAAATGGATTCTCGCAAAATGCATCTTGCGAGAATCTACTCTAATTTTATGTCAATCAATCACGGGTACCCGTATCCCGTAAGTCTCACTCTCCGTGAATTCCCTCAAACACACCGGGAGTAGAGTTCAAGCCCAGCAATACCTGCAGAGTGCATTAACCAAATGTAGCATCGCGAAATGCGAAACACTTTAGAAGACTTTGCGATGCTAATGCACATTAATTTAGCAAAAGTGCGACGCAAAAAGATTCCCTACTTGATCTCTGATTACGTAGCATCAAAGCCAAACCTACAAAGATTGAGTTTCATCTTCAAATAACTAGAAAAAGTATCATAAATCCTGAAGTATTGGCAGTTAATATTTCGTTTTCGCCAGAGTTAAAAAACCCATTGGATTACATGTACCTGCGCAGCATTTTTTCTGTCGGTTTAAAATCGGTACAAAATGTCGGTTTCTGCGCATTTATAATCATGACGTCACTGTTTTGATGCTATAGTCTTGTTCTCAAGTCGCCGAGTGTTACGATTAGACTAACTCTCAGTCGCCCTCTTTCGTCGCTAGCTTGCAGGCTCCGACATTTAGTACAGCTTTTGCGGCCGTACGGTAATATTGAAGAATGGGGGATGTAGATGTTACGATTTGGGAACGGCCGCATCCATCTGGACATTTTAATATTTCGGTGCACCATGGGCACAAAAGGAATCGAATCGAAACAACATGGCGCTTTGGTATTTCAATCGTTACTCGAGCGATCGAATTTTAGCGATTTTTCGGAGCAAAATGAAGGTTGGTAAAGAAGACCTGTAACACAACGAAATAGGCCACAACTTTGCATGATTTTTACGCGAATCCAATGGATTCCCGTCAGTGATAATGTACGCGAATCTTTGCGCGAATGGATTCGCGGATTCGCGTCGAATTTCTGACCCTGATGCACTTATACCAAGAATATGCTCTGAAATGTACCATCCAGCTCCAATCATAGAAAACTAAATCATCCTGGACCACAAGACGCAAATGTCAAACACAAACGAATCTCTTTCTCGACTTTCCAAAGTTCAAAATGTTGATGTTGAATGCAAAGAATTTTTTTCTCGATCAGCTTTCTACTCTCTGCAAGTAGAACGTGATGGCTCCAAATCAGAGACAAATATAATCCAAATCACAAAAGGCTAAAGCAAATGTTAGCGATATGCTGTCTATAAATTCAGTGAAAAAAAGGGTGTTATCCCGATGAAACTTGGGTTTTCTAACTCTGCAAGCACGACTCGACAGCACAGTTATTGAAGTAAACTACTGACAGTGCACAACAAGTGTATACAAACACAGCGCTCATGTACCGCATAACTTGACCTCTTCTTTATCGATATTTTACGCTCGGTTGTTTCGACTGTCTTCAGCTTTTTCTAGCTAGGAAGTTAGGAACCAGGCCTTTTTCCATAGTAAAACATTAGTCGATAGTGAATAAAGGAGCATAAAGAGGTACAGTGAATCACTAGCTTTGGAGATCAGCTTAAAAAAATCCTTATCGGTTGAATTTTCACAAAGATTGAAGCATTTGAAATACGCAACTTTTTGTCTTTTACGGTAGCTCTGTGTGGGGGTAAATACACACGTAAAAAAGCGTTTTGAACGCTGAATCCGGTTGATGACGTCATTTGAACAAGCGAATTGAATTTTGGGGCTTGCTTAAATCACCCTCTGCATTTTAAGTGAATGGAGTGAAAATTTATATTTTGACCCCTAGTGACCTTTTCCTGACCTTTGACTCTAACAGAAAGAGACTTAGTGGCCACTTTTTTGTCTATCTGTCTGTCCGTCCGTACACCTTGTGAGCAAGATATCTGGAGATCCGAAAGGCCTATCTCGATGGGATTTAGTGGAAGGAAGGGTGGTGTGTTCTTTTGCTGATTAAATTTTCAAAGTCATTGGATACATGTATTTAAGAATCTTTCAATTTTACTATGGCAAATATTATGGTTGTACATTCACAGTAAATTACTATGTAATTTATACTGGTTACATTTACCAGCTCACAACACTGCTAAATGAATAACTGATGAAACATTTTCTCTTTGCAGGTTACGAATCATATGTTAACGGAGATTCTCGTAACTGGAGAGGTAAAGTCTCATGCAGAAGCTCGTGACGAAACCACGCCAAATCAGGCCTGGGATGCATCCGCAAATCAGGCCTGGGAGCAGGCATTGATTGGTCTGACGAAAAGAAACAGAACGTACGGCATAGTGTTGAACCCATTACAAGGGGAGGTCTTTCATATACAGGTACGAGATATATTGCCAATAAAAGAACTACAAACATCAAGAAAAACATTTACATTGGTGAATTGGGAGGAAAAATTCCATACAGATAATCTCATAGAACTCATGAAAGACATGTATCGTGTGTTACACATTCAGATCTATAGTCTTTCTAAAAGACGCAAGGCTAATGAAAGGAAATCTCAAAAAAGCAAGTAAAGTACCAATAACACATGGGTCATTCATTTCTAATATAAACTGCTCACACAAAGTTAGGAAACTTTTTTTAATCAAGTATATTTTATTATTTTATTACCCTCTTGTATTATGTTGCATATCAATGGAAAGCTGAAGTGTTATTCTTTAAAATGATACCAAATGTGCAATGATGACATGTTGCTGGACTTGGCCACATGAATGAGAATGAGGCAAAGTCACAAATCAAATGTGCCAAAATGACCGTTATCTGTGCTAAACAGTCCATAGGTAATGGCACGTGGGCTCTCTCCAAATCTGTTAAACGCGGCATATTGAAACTGCAAAACGTTTACCTTGTTTTAGAAAAATGTACAAGTTGTAGGCCTAAACCTTTCATCACTTACCTTCATGACCTTCCACCTGGAGTCATCGTTAACCCAGTCTTGCAAATACCCAAATAAAGGTTTTCTAAAGAGATGAGGGTTAACTTGCGTGTGTTGTGCTCACTGGTGCAAATCTTTGTTGTGTAAACCATTCATGGTTCTCAAGCATGACCGGTTTGATTATTGCCTATTGACTGATTAGCACAGATAACGGTAATTTTGGCACATTTGATTTGTGACTTTGCCTCATTCTCATTCATGTGGCCAAGTTCAGCAACATGTAATCATTGCAAATGTGGTATAACTTTAAAGAGGAACACTCCAGCTTTCCATTGATATAACAGATACAAAGAGGGTAATATATAATAAAAATATACTTGATTAAAAAAAGTTTCCTAACTTTTTGTGAGCAGTTTACATCTATATAGGTATAATGAACACATGCAAAATATAAAATTCCAAATCCAAGTCGTTTCAGAATTATGTCCCTTCAAAGTTGGGTGGTTACCGCCCCTTCAAGTGACGGGATTCGCGTCATTGAATATTTTGTGTTTTGTGTTTATAATTGTCTATTACAAGTGTATCTTATCCCCCTTCCTCTCAACAGCCAGCTCAAAACACCAATTTAGTCCGTTGAACAAATTAATTTCCATTTTAAGACCCCCACAATCATGGTTGATATATAGTCACAAAAAAGCTTCATATTGCATATTTGTATTGTACAGTCACATGTTGTTACCCACAAGCAATGATAGAGCCCCGACTCATTTAATAAATATAGAAAATTTGAAAGAGTTGCCTGACCATGAAGGAGAAGAGTCTCCAAAACACTTATTGATTCATATGAAAGGTTAGACATGTATTAACATTTGGTGTGAGTATAAAGTTGGAGATTAAATGTTACAAAGGTCACGGAGAATGTCTGTGTTTTTTCGATATTTTCTGTCTGGAGCCAATTTTAGACAACTATTTATTAAATGAGTCAGGGCTCTATCATTGCCTGTGGGTTTGTGACTATCAACCATGATTGTGGGGGTCTTAAAATGGAAATTAATTTGTTCGATGGACTAAATTGGTGTTTTGAGCTGGCTGTTGAGAGGAAGGGGGATAAGATACACTTGTTTTGAGGCCATATCTGGGTTATTTGGGTTACAGTCACCCTAAGTACTAATTTCCAGCTTTGCATCTTATTCCAAAGGTCCTCTAATAGATCATTATAAACACAAAATATTCAATGACGCGAATCGCGTCACTTGAAGGGGCGGTAACCTCCCAACTTTGAAGGGCCATAATTCCGAAACGACTTGGATTTGGAATTTTATATTTGCATGTGTTCATTATACCTATAGATGTATATTAGAAATGAATTTCAGCCAAATCTGAGAGGTGGCCGTACCAATTTTCATTATTTTGGTTGATTTGACACGGAATGACACACATAGAAATTATCGAAATTGAGAAATTTAAATGCAACTGCACTGACAAATTCTGTACAGATAATTTCATAGAACTCATGAGAGACTTGTATCGAATATTTTATACATTCGGACGTGTGATGTTGTACGGATAATGAATTCATGAGAGACGTAGGGTCGGTCGCATGTCATAAGGTGGGCATGCTAAAAGGTTGGCGGTGTTACATTTTTAGGAATGGATTCGTCATTAAAATCTTATAGCATCACAACCCTTTGGCCTATTGAATTGGTTGATGCATCATTTTAAAGCTGAGAGATGGGTCTATAACAGTGTGAAATCTCATTGAAATAGGAATTTAAATAACAGAGTGACAGCAGTTTAAATCTGAAAAAGTAGGGTGGCGGCTCAGGCGGTGGCGCACAATGTATTGGCATAGGGAAATACAAGATTTTCGTAGTGTTGATTTGAAAAAATGGTTGTATTTTCATAACCCCTTGTCATATCAACCTTAAGGGCAATTCCATGCAAAGGTGGACATGACCACTAATTTTCAAGTTATTCATATCCTAACATATTTAGTATCAAATTAAAGCTAAAAGTCTAAATTTTCCAGATATGAACTTTATTTTCATTTTTATTACATATTTTGTGTTTTTCCCCGTTTTAATTAGCATAATCTACTAATTTTATTAATTTTGTTGTAAAATCTGTTATTTATAATGCTATTCATTTATAAACTGAAAATAATCACTTTAAAATTATTTTTTCAGTTGTGAGCTCTTACATACTTATATTATTCTTTAAATTAAAAAAACACAAAAAACCACTCTGCGTTGCGACTCAACGATCAATTTTTATTAAGATTTCACCAAAATGTCACGCTGTTACCAAAAAAATTGATGTTTTTAAGGTTTTTTAAAATTTTCATTAAATCTACATACACAAATTAAATAATACTTGCAATGCAAAGCACACTCCCATAGACCTATAACATACATGCTTCAAAGATGCAGTACTACCTTTTGTTAATTAATTATTTCAATTAGCAATATGTCACGCTGTTACTTTTTTGGTAACAGCGTGACGGTAACAGCGTGACCCCCATTGAATTATACAGTGAGTTCCAATACAATTTTTAAGTTAAATGTGTTTTTATTGGATAATTTAATTAACTTAATATTGTATTTAATATTGTATTTAATATTGTATTTTATCTATTTTAAACTAACAAAGAACACTATAATGTGATTTAATTTAATTAAAATCAACAATCACTATAATCAGTGTAAGTTTTGGAGATCATTGTATCGTCAATGTTTGATCTTTTTGCATTGCTCATATAGGGTCAGCCTTTGGTCACGCTGTTACCGTCACGCTGTTACCGTATGCAAATTTGTTTATTGTGTCATATATATCTAAAATCATAAGATATTTTCTTTTTTATACAGGGAAGTTATAGCTGACTTTCTTATAATTACAATCCACCTGATGAAACTTTAAAAATAAAAAAAAGTTCACAGAGTTTTAACCATTCATAAATGAGACAAATACCTATGTCCTTTTTAGCGTCACGCTGTTACCGCACTCATTAATATTCATATTTCATAAATGTGAATGATTTTTTTCTTTTTTTTCCTTTCTATGTGTAGGTTGTACTAGTAGTAGTAGAAATGCAATAAACAAATGTTCTGAATAATTCAAGTGTGTATGTTATTTGCATATGAAGTGTGAAAATATCTTCCAAACCGTCACGCTGTTACCGTGGAATTGCCCCTCATCAATATCTCATTTTAAAGATAAATTTGTAATAAATACAAATTCCTCTAAAAAAGAATTACCGTTTTTGACATGCCCGCCCTGTTGTTTAGTTGATACAGTAAGGTGACCAAAAATGGAATCCGGTTCTACATGCAAATGGACCTCTCAGCTTAGATCAGTCAGGGTGTTTTAAAAAAAAACCCTTCATAATGTCCATAGAAATTCATAAAATCTAAACCTTTTTGCTGGACGATAATTAAAAAAATGGGTCGGTATTCATTGGCACTTTTATCAATTTCTAAAAACAATTGAGTCATTTAGTGCATAGAACAGGGTTTCTTTTATTTGTCACCTAATTAAGGCGACAAACTCTCCCCCCCCCCCCCAAAAAAAAAAAACCCCAATGTTCTACAGGCAGGCCTGAAAGACCCATTTTATTCCATCCATAGAACAGGATTTATTTTTCGTCGCCTTATCAGTAATAATAATGTTTGACCTATTTGTGTATTTGTGTATAAATTTCTTGTATAGTATAGTAGTAATGAATTTTGAGAATTTGAGTCTTTTTAATATAGTAGTAATGAATTTTGAGAATTTGAGTCTTTTAAATAATCGATGTTAAAGCATTTGTAGAATTTGTGAAACGGATCAAGATGTACCTCTATTTCCATTTGAAATTGAATTTGTTGCAAATGTGTTAACATTTTGTGTAACCTCAGACACATAACACTAATTTGTAAATCAATTTAAACCTCTACTGCAGTATAAATGTATATGATTGTACAGAACATAGATCACATGTACCGTATTATCCCTATTAAGCGCCCAGGACCTTATAAGCGCCCACCCCTGTTTTTCACAATGACTAACAACAAACAATCTCTTATAAGCGCCCACCTTTTTAATTACCGTAGCACTGTACAACAACATTCTTCACGGCGTCCTTCACTAAAGTAGTACCAGTAAAAGCCATGATTAGATCGCCGCCATCTCTCCCCGATCCCACTAGGCACTAGGCTACTGATACGCGTACAGAAGCGCTGATACCACTGCCTGTACAGCGACCGGCGAGTGTTAATTTTCCGTTTTAATCGCACGTGGTAATTCCACTAGTGCAACAGTTCCGTGTATCATAATCATTCATTGTGCCATTTATTTGTTCAGAAACGGGCACCACCAAAAATTACTGCGACATACGCAGTGAGGAATTTTCACCACAAATGAAAAGCAAAGATGGCCGCCCACATGAAAACCAGATAAATATTGATAGGGTTTTTGATTTTTTCTTACGCAGTTTTTGAACAAAATTGTAACAAATCGTTAGCGATTTGTCTTTCACAACTATTCATGGAATGTGATTGAAAAATCATACTTTTTTTCTTTCTATGAGCTAAAACATTATTGGTATGTTTACCGAAAAAATGTCTTCGCAACCTTGCCGAATTTGACAGTCTCAACGATAAATGAGTTTAAAAAAAGGTAATATGATAAGCGCCCACCCAAAATGACTTTGCTAACCGCCCTGGGCGCTTAATAGGGATAATACGGTACTCTATTTGTACACTTTAGGATCATTCCATGTCAAGTCCATGGGTTTGCTGTGTGTCTCAGATAATTCCCGACATTATATAGATAATTCAGAACATACACCAAAATTGAATTCCAAATCCAAGTCGTTTCCGAGTTACGATTCATTGAAATTTGGGTGTATCCTCAGTCTCACTTATTTAGCTACCACGAGCTGTATCCCTATTTAAAAAAATAAATACAGTGGAACCTCGTTAACACCTTAACACTTGTTCTGGAAACACTAGTTCCTGCGGTTCCGGTAGTGGATCACAACTCTGATGAAATCGGACTGTTCTAATGAAATGTTAGTTGGTGAATAGTTTTCAAATTAGTCACCTCAATCACTGGTTTTCTAAACACAATGTTATGTCTTGTGTAAAAACGATAGTTAAGCTTTTCTATCTCCATAATATAGCTGTCATTAATGTGTGTATTGCTTTCAGCAATAGATAATACAATATACAAAATAATGACCTTCTTTGGGGGGGGATATCGAATCTCAATGGCGGGCAAAAAATTATAACGCGGGCGGGTTACCGGAAACATAACATGGACTTTCATGTGCCTTATGCGTGCCGCTTTATTAAACGGCATTTATACATATAATAGTACTAAATTTAGTGCTAAATACCTTGATAAAAGTGACTGTTCCCTTATTAAAGTAATAGTCAATGCAACCATTTGATCACAATATTTTACACATTATGTATGTAAAAACATTTAAGTAAATTTCGTGAAATCGATCAAGTGGTTCGTAAGTTATGATAAATAATATGTTACATGATGCTGCATATTTAAAAAACCTCAAGACAATGTTAGAAAATATTGTTTGAACACTGTGTAGGTGTGTGTAATGTAAAGTGTTCCCCCTGATCATTGTCGAATCCCACAGTGTGCCCAACATCAGCACAGGGTTTCGCAACATTGATCGGTGGGGAGGGCAGGGCAGCAAAAAATTATCTCCTTTCTGGGAACTATTGTCGTAAGTGAATAATTTTCTGCGAGATTATTCTACATACAACAATTTACATGCAGGCGTCATTGTGCATCTTGAACCCACCCTCCTCAATGTTAGTCAAAGATAAGACGCCTAATCTTTACCTAGGCCCAACAAAAATAAATGTTTGTTTCCGGTAACATGCTGACAAAAAAGAGGGTCGGTCGGTCGGGATTTTTTTTTATTTTACAAAAAAATATTATTTTAGATTCACCATGTAAATTAATTGCAAAGCTTCCGAATTTTGACCGTCATCGCAATCTCAACGCCCGGTCTGAACAGTGAACGCCAACTTCCGAGGCAAATTTCATTCATTATTTTATTATAATTCATTAAATGTAAATACACTGCATTTTCTCATTAAAAAATAAATGTTTTTCCTTCGATCGTACTTGGCTTTACTTCTCAACACCTGCGCGAGAGACTTTTGCATGCCCAAACTGAGGTTAATGTATGATATTTCTTTTCTGTTCCACACGGTTCAGTTTAGTTTAGTTTAGTTTTTATTTGGCATCACAACATATACAAATAACAAATCACACGAGTATAAAATTATAATAACATTAAAAAATAACGCATATCACAATGCCATCCCAAACTGGAACGGCAAAAACACCACAACACCAAAAGTTGCAAGGCCAGGATAGCCCATAAAAGCCAGCTACATGTGCAGGCTTATTTCCAATGGGGTCCCAGTGTGTTATTTTTACCATGTTACGCTACGTCATTCCATGTGGTTGGTTGGTTTGTTGGTGGTACCAAAAAATTATTATTGCGATAACCGCAAATTCTGCGCTGTTGTTGATAAATGGAAATACACTTTTAGGCGTACGGACGATAACGGAAAGTAAACTTCAGAATTGTTGCAGAATTCATGGAAATGGGTACATTCAAATTGGACCTTCGGCAAAATGGGAATGTAAAACTATATGAGAATGTAAATTTTTTATTCTCTCGATACATTTCCGTAAATTTGGACTGAAAAAATACGAACGGTAGGTAGAAAATAAATTTTATTTTTTCAAAATGTTGATAAAATTTGTACGGTCGGCAGGTTTTAAGAGGGTCGGTCGGGTTACCGGAAACAACATTTTATTTTGTTAGGCCCTAGTAATATTTTTGGAGAGGTGAATCTTGAACTAATTTATACATTGGACAGGTGAATCTATGGTGAATCTTCACCTATATTTCAACTTCTCCCACATATACTATTGAATGAACGTGGTGCTGCACTGAGGTGAATCTTCAACCTACAAATTGCAGGATAGACCTAATCTTGACCTAATTTATCCTGAAGAAAGGTGAATACAGGTGAATGCTTGAGGAGGGTAGGTTCAAGCTGCACATTGATCCCTGCATAATACAATTTGCCCTGTATCACTAATCCCGGATAGAGGTTATCTTAGAGATGGATGATCAACAGTGGCTGCACCAGCCTCAAAAGTATCAATTTTCATGTGACTCAAATATCGTGCATGATGGTACAAACAGATATATATACACTGAGCCAAAAAAGAAACTTATAACAAAATAAACTTATAAAAACTTTAACAGATCACCAAATAAAATTCTGTGCATGAAAATGTACCAAATTTGGATACAATATTACACTGCAATGTATTGCTTCAAATGGCTGTCAATAACCAATTGTTTGCTTCAATGACACAGGAGAAATGAGTACTGACCCTATGGTGATCTGTTAAAATTGTATACGTTTCTTTTTTGGCTCAGTGTATATAATTATGGCAATTAGGGTCAGTGTATGAACACAGTTTTTCGATGATTGTAGATCTCTAAGTTTTTTTGTACTGTATAAATTAATAATAAAGCAGTATAGTTATTGTGTCTGGTATTTAATTGTGGTGTTGGGTAAGGTTTGTGGTACTGGGAAAGTTTTGTGAGATCAGTCAAAGATTCCAGGGCTTATGAGGTAATAAACCTCATTGATAATTGTCTCTCTTACTTTAATCACTTCTGTGATTGCTAGAACTTAAAAGGTGACTGATAATAATGAATTTTGTACAGAATTATATTGAATTGAATTTTCTAATGTAACTTAAAGGGTCATAGGTTCCCCCGAAAGCTATATTTAGGACCCCCTGGACAACTCCAAACATCCCTATGGTGATCTGTTAAAATTGTATACGTTTCTTTTTTGGCTCAGTGTATATAATTATGGCAATTAGGGTCAGTGTATGAACACAGTTTTTCGATGATTGTAGATCTCTAAGTTTTTTTGTACTGTATAAATTAATAATAAAGCAGTATAGTTATTGTGTCTGGTATTTGATTGTGGTGTTGGGTAAGGTTTGTGGTACTGGGAAAGTTTTGTGAGATCAGTCAAAGATTCCAGGGCTTATGAGGTAATAAACCTCATTGATAATTGTCTCTCTTACTTTAATCACTTCTGTGATTGCTAGAACTTAAAAGGTGACTGATAATAATGAATTTTGTACAGAATTATATTGAATTGAATTTTCTAATGTAACTTAAAGGGTCATAGGTTCCCCCGAAAGCTATATTTAGGACCCCCTGGACAACTCCAAACATCCCCATGGGGTTACAACCCGCATGGTTAAGAACTGCTGTAAAGTATAGTTAATAGTTTCCATGTAAAGCTGGATCTACAGGGTGAGTCAAAATAGTCAGGTCCCAATTTTAAACTACAATCCCGGCCAATATTGTTGGAACACTTTTACGTGCGTGATTAAAAACTCCCCTCTCCCCCTGGTTCAATGTTGAAACATGGTTTTTGGGTTACGGGATACTGGAAGGGGTCAACATTGCCCAGTGGGGTGGGGGGAGTTATTCAGGCGGGGTAAGGATTTCAGCTTTCCGTCAAAGACAGCCATATTTGAATAGTGTAAATTTGGCGGAAAGAGGGATGTATTGAAGTGTGATTATTTATTACCTATGTGTTCCAACTACTTATGACAGAGATTGTAGTTATAGTGCAAAAATGAATATATTTAATGACTCGCCTAGCAAGGTAGCATTACAAGCTATAGGGACATTCCATGTCAAATCACCCAAAATAAATGCAATTTTTAACCCTCCTCTCTTCAAATTTGCTCAAAGTTGGTTTATGGGGTAACTTGGCTCAACAAGCACAAATTAAAAATTCAACCGACTTATAGTTTTCGCGATACGGCACGCCCTTTCTCGAAGAGGGTAGGGTTAAATCCATTGGGTGATTTGACATGGAATGACCCTATAACCTACATTTTATTTCATTCAAATTGGTTATTCCAAGCGAGCATTTGTCCAAATTCTGTGAAATAAAATCTTTGCCAACTTATCTAAGGGACCCCTATGGATGTAAAAGTTTAATGCGTGCCTTTTGAATAAGGACCCCTATGGATGTAAAAGTTTAATGCGTGCCTTTTGAATAAGTCAATCAAAGGCCGAAAGGCGTGTTTGGTATTCACAGCACTTACAATTATATAGGAAACGAGTCTATTGTCTTTGTTATATTTTTTGAAGAAGTATGTCTACTCTCAAAAACATTTTAAAAATAAACCAAAATTGCCAGTATCTTTTTCCTGATTTTTTAAAACGGGACCTGACTATTTTGTATCACCCTGTATACATATTTGGGGGGAAATTATACTGAGTATAATTTCAAAAATTCAAATTCATATATATGGGCAATTCCATTGATTGGTGATATGACCTGAAAATGTTAAATTCAATTTGGATGCTTATTACCCATTTTATTTTATTGTATACACTTGTAGGTATTATATGGGACAATCAAATGTTTGAATGATTCGTTTGTAAATTTCAAGAAATGATCGTCAGAAGTTGGAAAATGCTTTTTTCACACAAAATAAGTGAAAAATGTGTGTTCAGGTTATGTTGACCTCTTCCATTTTTTACATTTAATATTAACTGTAAATATAAATATTTGTTGATTTCTGAAATGCATAATACCTTAGTTTCAAGTTACCAACTATGAAAAATACCTATGCATTGACACAAGTTGGGAGGAATCACCTGTGTGTCCAATGGTCATTAGAAATGTAACGTGAGTAACGATAAACATCAAATAGTTGTCCTACTCAATTGTTCCTTGCATTTAAATTTTGCCAAATGGAATTTAATTTACTTAATTTGAAAACAGGAAATATAATGGGCTGTGTGTAGTTTTATTAAAATGGCCGAGGTTTGAAAACTGTAACGTGAGTAACAATTGTAACATGAGTAACAAAAATGTAACGTGAGTAACGGCCTAAAATGCGTTGTAGCAATAAGAAATGGATCTCTTTTTGCTTTTACTGCACTAAGTTTTATTCATTTATCAGTCATATGTCAGTCTGGCACTTCTATCACTTCGTACGCACTATTTCTAGGGTCATTACGTGTCGTTCCAAGTTTTTCGACAAGAAAAACAGTAACTTTGTCCTCTGAAAGTCACTTTTGAAGCAAAATATTCATTGTTGTTGGTGACAAAGTGTTAAATATACATGCATAGCTTATGTACACAAATATTGTAAAGCATTTTCATCATATTTCTTGCGTTCATCGTTCAAAGGTGCTGAATTCGGCAACCTTGATAACTATGGTGTAATTCATCAATTATATGCAATTATTTTCACCTAACACTTGTGAAACATGATGTTAAGTTTCAAAAAAGAAAATAGCTCTCAAATTGTTTCTGTTTTAATGCAAAATGATACCATTTTCATCAAGATATTGTTCATGTAACAGGTAGAGAGTTTGCAAAATGTCCTGTGAACTTGTGTAGTGGTCCCAATTGACTGTTAGGAGACATACCGTACTGACGCGTGTACAGTCCCATACTCGATTTAAATCCCACCCCCTAATTGAGCTCATATTTC
This sequence comes from Ophiura sarsii, assembly GCA_035610835.1. Taxonomy (NCBI): domain Eukaryota; kingdom Metazoa; phylum Echinodermata; class Ophiuroidea; order Amphilepidida; family Ophiuridae; genus Ophiura; species Ophiura sarsii. The sequence continues at coordinate 36,312,494 of CM069449.1, read as the reverse complement.
AGACTAGGATGGGCACCCGTCTTAAGTCCCAGGGGTAAAAAGTAGTGTACAAGTCAGACTTGTACACTACTTCTTAAGGCTGGGCGCGAGTCCCGGGAAATCGAGTCCCGCCCGAAAATGTCTGGTCCTGGGAACCAGAATCACCTGTACGAATCCCCAAAAAATGAAAATGAAAAAAAAAAAAAAAATAAGCTTACTTAAAAAAACATGTGGTCGGGTAATTCATGATTATTTGATGCAAATGTATAGTGGAGATGTATTTGAAATACATTTATTTAGTCAAATCTGTGGATGTTTTGTACTCCTATGCTCGCAAAATGTGATTTTCACTTCATTATCGGCCGCGCTGCGCGAGTTTAGAGTTAAGATGATTATTTGATGCAAATGTATAGTGGAGATGTATTTGAAATACATTTATTTAGTCAAATCTGTGGATGTTTTGTACTCCTATGCTCGCAAAATGTGATTTTCACTTCATTATCGAGCGCGCTGCGCTAGTTTAGAGTTTAGATCGAGTTCCAGTAAGTTAGGGGATCCGGTCACTTCCGCCGTCCTATTCAGGTAGATTGCCCGCTCGAGCTTACGAAAGTGTTCATACGCGGTGAAATATCACATTTTAGAGAGCACAAGAGTACCAAAAATGAACTGATTTGACGAAATAAATATATTTCAAATGAATCCCGCTATATATTTGCATTAAATAATCACGATTTAGCCGACAAAGAGGGTTTTTTTAAGTAAGCTTATTTGTTTGCATTTTTTTTCGTTTTTTTTCTTCCAATTATTTTGATGAAAAATTTCGGGCACACATGGGCACCCAATTTAAGTCCCCTAATTTACGTATATTTTGGGGTAAAAAAAGGGTGGGACTATACGCGCCAGTACGGTAATAACATTTTGGGAAATTAAATTCATCATGTCAAGACTATTTCATAACATTTTGAGCTTATCTGCATGAGCTATGTAAATACAATTTGAATTTGCAAAAACAAGTAACTTGAGTAACGTAACGTGAGTAACAGCTATTTTGGTGCATTTTCTGAAAAGTGTTCGTCTAATGAGATTATTTTCACCTTGCATTTATAGATCTTACTGTTAGGGAGCACATAAAAACTCGACCGCCCGGCAACCGCCGGTTCCGTGCAGTTCCGTGAGGTTGCAGCCGGTTTCTATTGTTCTAAACAATGATATGCGGTCCAACCGGGCGGAACCGCCGGTTGCCGCGCGGTCGAGTTTTGATGTGCTCCCTTAGCTATATCAACCATGTTAAACTTGTTTCCAAAAATATCCTGTATGAGGACACTTTGTGAATGAAGGCTTGTTTTATTTTATTATGGCCAATCAAATGTAACGTGAGTAACAAAAGTGTTTTCCTTCTCACTCCCAAGTCATGTCTTGTATTGCAATTCTAATTGCATATAAAGTTAGTGCTAGGTCTTGTGTAAATACTGCAGAAAAAATAATTCTGTCAAGCTTGTTCTTCTAAAAAATATGGCACTTCCAAAAGAGTAACGTAGCAAAAAAGCGTAACGTGAGTAACATGGAATTGCCCATATGAATTTGAGTTTTGCTAATGGAATCTCATTGTGTACATTTTTCCTTTGTTATTTGGCTGTAAAACATAGTTAACATTTACCATGTAAAGCTTGATTTAAAGTGAAAATAAAAAAGAATTTTGTACATTATAATGAATTTGATTTTTTTTCTTGTATTATTATATTTGTTTCAAGAACCTTTGAAGTGAAGACGTGCAAGAAACTGTTGACAAAGGTGAAATAAAACTATTGTGAAATGTGGGACGTATCTCCCTAAATTTCCCGGCCCCTCGGCACCCTCATCCCCTAAAAACGCCACGTGCCACATAGAACATTTTGATCCCTCCTAAATTGTCTCCGCCCCTCCGCAACTAAACGTTGATGATTCCGCAACCAACAATTTTTAAAAGCAGGATAGGCCTCACATTGATTTTCATTGAATGTTGCCCATAGACTGTTAGACAATATGAACTAGTGGAAAATGGGTTTATGAAAACCATGTGACATGCACTTTTTACATTGTGTGCCTATTCAATTCTAAAGACATTTTTGTCAATTCCTCCTGAGGGGAACCCGGAATCCCCCTCCCCCTTCTATCCGGATCCTACCTCTGCAAGAGTCAGCCTTATACGGCTTAATAACCATTTTACCTTTTTTACCCATACAATGAATCAAATGTTTCCGAACCCTTCCTTAACTATTTGCCTTTTTCTGTTATAAAGTGTCTTGTGGCTGGATAGTATACAAACCTAAAATGAAAGTCACAACTGATCTAATTGCTGAGAAAATTCATCCTAAAGTTGGTACTTTGTTGGACGATATAATGTTGATAATATGGACACGATGCCATTTTCGACCCTCCTTTAAATCTTAATGAAGTATGTGAACGTGGTTTTCTCTACATTAACTAGTTATAGACTGGCTGGATAGTACACAAACCTAAAATAAAAGTCACAACTGATCTAATTCCCGAGGAAATGCCCCCCTAAAGAGCCAAAACCTAGCATTTTAACAAATTCCCGACTTTTTACCCATTTGTCTGGCGTCTTGTTCATAGTCTTAACATCAGAAATACAAAATGAAACATACATTTCTAATAACCTTTAAACATACTCTTTTGCATGCAAAAGACTAGAAGTTCATACGAAGTGGCCGCATCGAGATATTTCCACTTGAATTTGGTCCGATTTACGACGTTTTTGTGGCTGGACCCCTCTTTGGGGGGTCCCCTTTTCCAGGGGGGGCATTTGATTTGTGTTTCTTTGGTATTTTTGGAAACATTTGGCACCAGTGAGTACATAAACATGACTAATAAGTTCCTTAAAGGCCTAGAGACTGCAACAGCAACCCGTCAAAATGTGATTAAGTCATGTCCGAAAGCTCTACGGGCCATTTTGACCCCCCCCCCCCTAAAATAGCAACGAAGTGCGCGAAACCCAATTTTTTGGAATTTTCCTATTTAGAGCAGAGTGGACAGTTCCAAAACCTAAGACAAAGCTCACAAGTCCTTTATTTGCTGAGAAAACCCCCTTTAAAGTAGGTACTTCAAACTGTGTAACAGTGAAATAGACCGTTTTCAGCAAAGGTCGTCGAACTTTGGAAGGCCATAGCGACCGAACCGAATGGAATTTGAATTTTTCCTTTCGACCTCCTCTATAAAACCATAATATGTACCTTTGAGTGCAATTTGAGCAAAATCCATGACCTAAGGTGAACTACCTGTCTCAATTGGCATGGAATGACTCTAAAGCTAATCTTAAGCTTTCAGTTTTGACATAAAAATTCAACTTTTTTTTATTATTTGGGGTACAAAATAGGTTGTTGGGGTACAAAATAGGTAGGGAAATGAGCTGACAGGGGGTAATAACTGGGGTCACGACTGGGCATCACCCCACCGTTAGTGCCGCCACTGCACCCGGTGGTAGGTCTACCTACTGGATCACATGGGTACCCACCCATGTGTTCTATAATTATATTTTAATATAATTATAAGGCAATCCTTACTCTGAATATTTTAAGTATTCCTACACCTGAATGGGTACACCTGTTATTCAGGTGTCCTTATTAATCCAATAGCCGCATACACAGTTATCACGGGTGCCCTTAATATTCGATTCAAGATAAACCAGTATACCACATAGTCCAGGGAGGTCCTATTGGATCACTATAATACACAATCTTGATTATTAAAGTAGATATGGGGTGGTATCTGAATAATCAAGGGCACCATGTGTTTTTACATGCATAGGGCACATGATATATATGGATTAAAGGGCACTGTGGTACCAATGTCAGTATTAAGGGCAGTGGCGTAGCCAGCTTTCCTTGTCAGGGGGGGCAAACCCATTTTCTTCCCGATCTTGGAATTTCATCCCGTTGTACACAAAAAAATCGCGCGCTACGCGCGCATGTGTCCCCCAAAATGCAAACTTCTCTCCCTTCTTTTCCTTCCCGATTTTCAATCTCCCTTTCCCTTTTTTTCGCCTCCTTATCCTATCATTTACCTTTATTTTCCATCTCCCTTTCCCTCTTTTCTCCTCCTTATCCTATCATTTACCTTTTTGATAATTTCCCTTTTTTTTCTTCCTTTTTCTTCCTTTTTTCCTTCTTCTCTCTCCCCTTTATCTTATCTTCTTTCTTTTTTTCTCCCTTCTTTTCCTTCCCGATTTTTCGCTGTCTTCCCGATTTTCCCGGTCAATTTTTTTTCAGGGGGGGCACTCTGCCCCCCCCCCCCCCCCTTGCCCCCCCCCCCCCCCCCCCCCCCCCCTGGCTACGCTACTGATTAAGGGCACCTAGGATACATGGAATAACTACGACATACTCTTGCTGTTTTACAATACCCTCAGCTTACGTTTTGATGTGACTAACTACCCGTTATAGCTTCGGCACATATACCTGCGCTTTCCATTATAAACTGGATATAATACGGGCACATTGGTATGGATATAACGCCGGCATATGCTAGCTATGGGTTATTAAGGCCGGCTACCTGGGTTATTAAGGCCATCTGTGAGGGGGTAGAGCCTAGGCCTATCGGGCAACGTTTGTTTGTTTGTTTGTTTGTTTACAAGGTCGGTCCACCAAGACACACGCTTGGGTCCTGAAGGGACCATGCTCAAGCAAAATGCTCGGACCAGGCTTAAAAAGCCTATAAGCATGCTGGCTGAATGAAATGAAAGTTAGAACAGATGGAAGAAAAGAATGAAGTAAAAAGAGCCACTTTCAAAAAAAAGTTAACAATTTTGCTATCAGCCTTGGACAAGAGAAAAGAATAGTCTTGATCAAATCTCATGTATTAAGAACACGTGGGGTATGCCTACTTGAATTAGGAACATGGGTATCTGCATTATCATAGATCCTTG